>OX421493.1:18640223-19080223 GCA_949126835.1 Anisus vortex
GTAAAAGCATTGGTCTCCCAACAAAGCTCAGACTTTACCGAGCCCTTGTCAGAACTATTGTTCTGTATGGATGTGAGACATGGGCGCTTCTATCGGCAACTGAAAACAAGTTGCAGGCGTTCGAACAATGTCAAGGATTGGACAGGGCTGCAGTTGACTCAACTATTGACAACCGCGCAAGATAGGCAAAAGTGGAGAAAGTTGACTGCCGAAATGTCCATTCACTCCCCCCAACGATCTTAACGGTCATGGGATTGATGATGATGATGCTAATGTAACAACGCCGTTAAACTGCTTTTTTATTTGGTTTTTGTTGTTTGTTTGTGCTTTGTTCACACATTTCTTTATTTTGATATTCTACTTTATCATTTTATTTTGTTTTATCTATCTATAAACTTTTCTTGAATTTTTAATTGCATTTTTAATAAGTAGCAGTGCATTCAAAAGCTTTGTGAACTGTGAAGTCAGCAAGAATACGTTGCACTCTCAAGTGGACTCACACGGCACTTGGGCCCGTACTGGTTCTGTGCATGCATTAGCAAAACTTGGCAAAATTATGGAAAGCCATAGTATATCTAGCTATCTAGGTAATTATTTGCGGATGACACAAAGCTATATTAAGGCGTCCATTTTAATCCTTCTTCCAGACATATTATTATTATCAAGGACATTTTCCCAAGCATAGTCTTTAAAGATGCTGCGCTCTCTTCATCGCAATCTGTAAACACAGCGTTTTCAATATGGACGAACATAGAAAGGAGTCTTTTTGGTGTGCGCACTTTCAAATCTGTAGCCAAAATTATTGAATATGTTACCTCCGACAGGAATCAATTAAGAGGCGGCTACAACCGTTCCTTTCACCTATAGTTTGTGTACCTCACTCCAAACAACAAGACTTACACGTGGATACTAAACTGTGCATGGATAAACGATAACAATAAATTGCCAAGCTCATCAATTACAGATGCTTAGGAAGCACAGAAGAGAAATCGACATTAGAATTTAGCAAAACATGCAGAAGATGCAGCTAGCAATGGATACTTAAATCAGTTCTACAAAACTAGGCAAAACCCTGAGAAGCAGAATAAACCTATGAACAACTAAAGAGTTTGAGTGAAATAATGAACAGTCCCCACCTCCATATACGAAGATCTGACGAGGAAATACTTTTAAGAAGTACTGATACTAACAATACCTCCAAGACAATTTAATGAAAACACAGGAGAAAAACTAGATTTTATAATGGAAGAAATGGTTGTAGAACAGTAAAGTTTCCATGTGCTGCAGGCCAAGGTTTGGGAAGAGTTAGGGACAGACATCACGACAATCTTATGAAATCATGTAGATATCCCAAGAGACAATTTTCAGACAACTTAAGAAACAACCATCAGACCCAAATGACATTATCCAAACAAAGTGACACCTACATGGACAAAGTCCAGCCGATCTTAGGGAAAAGCTCCTGGTGACCTTAAAGGCAAACTCTAGACAACATTTGAAATAACATGCAGATAATCTCAGGGATAAGCACCAGACACCTAAGGAAATAACTCAAAGAAAAACTCCAGACTTTATCGACACATTCAGAGACAGCCTCAAGAACCTTCTCAACACATTCAGGGAACAATATTTAGACCACCCTGGGGACTAATTCCAGATAATCTCAGGGACGAACTTCAGCAGACAGCCTTAGGGACAAACTCCAGACGACCGCGTCAACAAACCCCTGAACACCTTAAAGTCGAACTGCAGACAACCTTAGGGAGAAACTCCAAACAATCTCAGGGACGAACCTCAGACAACCTTTTGGAAGAACTCCAGACAATCTCTGGGAGGAGCTTCAGGCAACCTTAGGGACAAATGTCAGACTATCTTAGGGGCACAGAGAACAGAGAACCTCTGAACAAACTCCGGGACAGCTTCAGACGATGAGTCAAAACACAAATCAAAGCATACGTGAGCAGTGCAGCCAGACAAAACAGTAGACCCACTGACTCATAAGGGGGAAAGGGGGGTATATAGAAAATGAGCTAGACAAGTCCAAAACTTAATAAAAAGAAATAATGGCACATAGAACGCCCATTACTGTTCATGGGACGGCTGCATACTTGAAAGAAAAACGTAACCGGCAAAGAGGCGGGAAGGACACCGTCAGGATTGGCGGCCATAAAGGGGAAGTTCTATGTACCTCTCCGAGAACCTGAAAAAGAAAAAAACTAAAAAAATGAAAAAGGATTATGCCTGTCTAGAATTATTGCGTCACAGTCTGTCTCTTTTTTTTAGTCTTACTATCTACATTTCTTTATCCGTGCAGCTTTTTAATACAGCCCTGGGCTAAAGTGTGTGTGTGAGCGTTTGTGTGGAAGTTTTCTTGCTAATATCCGGAATAAGAAAGCAAGTGTGTGTGTGTGTGTGTGCCATCTCGTTAGACAACGAAAGGAGTGCGAAAAGTGTGCGGGGCAAGGCAGAGGGGTGGCTGATGGGAGAGGGAGCTGTATATATTTGATGGTCAGAGGTTTGGTCTGAGTAGTTTTATCGATTGGTTTCCATCCATCCCAGCAGCCAAAGCGTGTTTCTGGAATCTGTTTCTTGAGCTGTTGGGCAGTACTGGGCTTTCATTTTTTTTTTTTAGTTTAGTGTTAGTTCTGTTTATTTCCATACTTGTGTCCAACACATATTTATCAATTCGTAGAGAAACATGAACACTCGCATACTAACATACACACACGCTGTTCAGGCAAAAATCCGTAGGGAAAATTAGATGTATTGCAGTTTATTACATAGGGATCTAATCACTATAGTTTAGATCATTCCTACAACAACTAAAAAAATAGATTTATCCTGGAATCTTTCTAATAAATCTACTTCATTGCCGTAACTGTTAATCAGATTTATGCCAACTTGAGTTATCCATGACTTTGATAAAGGGTGAATATTTTTATCAGTATCAACATTTATCAGTAACTACATTTGTCAGTGACAATATTTATCAATAACAACATTTATCAGTAACTATATTTATCAGTAACTACATTTATCAGTAGCTAGATTTATCAGTAACTACATTTATCACTAACTACATTTATCAATAACTACATTTATTAATTCCTACATTTATAAATTACAACATTTATCGGTAACTACATTCATCAGTAACTACATTCATCAGTAACTACATTCATCAATAACTACATCCATCAGTAACTACAGTAACTACATTTATCAGTAACTACATTCATCAGTAACTACATTCATCAGTAACTACATTCATCAGTAACTACATTCATCAGTAACTACATTCATCAGTAACTACATTCATCAGTAACTACATTCATCAGTAACTACATTCATCAGTAACTACATCCATCCGTAACTACATTCATCCGTAACTACATTCATCAGTAACTACATTCATCAGTAACTACATTCATCAGTAACTGCATCTATCATTATCTCCATTGATAATTTACTTAATGCATCATCATCATCACCATCAATCCCATGATGTATAAGTATCTACAATATCAAACATTATATTTACCGTCTTTACACTCGAACGCGAAGTTGCTAGATTTTTAAAGACAAAATAATTATTTAAAAAAACACAATAATTTCAGTTTACTCTTTGTTTTAATTATCAATGTGTAGGCTGTGTAGGTCTATTCTGTTAACATCTTAATGTCATGATGTTGGTTCAAATAATTATTTTCTTTCCTTTGATAGGTAAGCTTATTTATAAATATCGTCCAAGCTACAAAATTTTTACAGTTTCATTAATAGATAATTTGATTACAGAACGTACTAATCGAAACACTGTAAAGAAGAATTATCAAGCACATTTATAAAAGCGATAAATTTAAATGCTCAATTTATTACTATGCCAATTTCCCGTTTTCGTTCGGTTCTTAGTTATCGTCATGAAATTATAATCTCATTCTAATTTTAGTATTTTTATAATTAACTAGGCTGTAATAAACAAAATATCACCAAATGATGATGACTTAACGAGTAAACTTATATTATTTTTAAGATAAACTGTGACTGCCTCTAATTCTCGTCGTCTGCTTTCATCAAAAAGTGTACCGGTTATATTTTCCATTTTACAGGACACCAAAAATAACAGTGAACTAAAATAACTATTGATTAAAACTACATAGCCTGTATATAAAACCTAACGGTCTATTGACGTATGTCCAGACTAGTCTAACAATTTACTGAAAGTGTGTAAATTAGATTTCAACGTTTATATTCTTTTCACTGGATAAAGAAAAATAAAAAGGAGGGTAGAATTACCATATCCGGCAACAAGTGTCTTGCTATACGAATATTGTTCACTTTTGGTCATGGATAGCCATCGTTTGACCAGTGGATGAACCCTCGTCCTAGATGCCCCTCGGAGTTGTCCTCGATGGATGACTCTATCGCCGGATCTACATGATTCAAGTAGGAACCTGTGGAGTTATCTCTAATGAGTAAGTTATAGTTATAGGATCATTGCATTATACTTAGTTATTCAGTTGAGTGTGTTGTTGGTTCATGTGTGGTAGAAACATGTAAATGGTATGTTGTAGAAACCTGTGAATGTTATGTTGTAGAAATGTGTAAGTTGTATGTTGTAGAAACATAAATAAGTAATTATGAGCTGGGCACTACATTTGACTTATAGAAGTAAAATAAGAGAATGTCTTTTTTCAAAACCAATAAATGCAATGTTGACATATTTAAAAGCTTCCTGTTTATAACTCTTACAAATGTTAGTTTAAGCCTCATTTATGGTACCTATAAAAGAACCAAATTGGTAATTCCTACTTTCCGAGTATCCGGGCAAGGAATGGGTTGCCTGAACAAACCAAGAAAGCCAATAACTCAACATCATAAATCATAAAAACACTAATCAAAATGCAGAAGTAGACTCAGACCACGAATTAGTGTTGAACGAAAAAATCGACTGTATTGAAGGAGTATCTCTGTCATTTATGATAAGATATGATATGATAAAAGTCCATCAAAACGTTTTCATTGGTCATTACATTCTCTGACACATTTACTCTTGAGGTACTTCAGCAGACGATATTAGTTGCTTGTTTCTTTTTTGAAAAAAAAAATTATAATTTCTAATGTATAAAAGTGACATAAAATTTTTTTTAAAATATTTGCTGGTTTAAGCTAGTGTCACTTGTCGTAAAAGAAAATTTAACTAATCACCGTGGTAATCACTAACAGTGGAAACAGGTAATTGATTCTAAAACAGTCAAATTAAGTATTTTTGTGTGTGTGTGTGTGTTTTGTTACGAGATTGCTCTTCAATTATTAAAGTTGGCATTGATTTTTTTTTTTCAACGTTTGCAAGGGTGCTGCCACATAAGAACGTTTTTCATGGCCAAACGCAACTATTCTAATCTTTCTCTTTATACGCTCTCACAGCCTTCTCCGATCTATCTATTGACTATCCAAGTGCTTCCCTATTCTGGACTACTTGACAGTGATATAGATTCCTAGAGTACTCTCGTCTTGACATAACGATCCCAGCATTCCCTCCTGTTCGCCATAGCAAACAGCTTTAATTGTCACTGATAACTGTCATCTTTATGTACATTGAATAAGACGTGTAATTGCTGCTGTCATATGTTCCTTGCATTGTTCTTACTAAAACATTTTTTTATCGTTTTTCTTGCGCATATTTTCTTGATTTAAAGACAAAAATAAAGAGACCGCTGTCTAACGATTGAATGGAGTGAGCCTAACGATTGAATGGAGTGAGCCTAATGATTGAATGGAGTGAGCCTAATGTTTGAATGGAGTGAGCCTAATGATTGAATGGAGTGAGTCTAACGATTGAATGGAGTGAGCCTAATGATTGAATGGAGTGAGCCTAACGATTGAATGGAGTGAGCCTAACGATTGAATGGAGTGAGCCTAACGATTGAATGGAGTGAGCCTAACGATTGAATGGAGTGAGCCTAACGATTGAATGGAGTGAGCCTAACGATTGAATGGAGTGAGCCTAATGATTGAATGGAGTGAGCCTAATGTTTGAATGGAGTGAGCCTAATGATTGAATGGAGTGAGTCTAACGATTGAATGGAGTGAGCCTAACGATTGAATGGAGTGAGCCTAACGATTGAATGGAGTGAGCCTAACGATTGAATGGAGTGAGCCTAACGATTGAATGGAGTGAGCCTAATGATTGAATGGAGTGAGCCTAATGTTTGAATGGAGTGAGCCTAATGATTGAATGGAGTGAGCCTAATGATTGAATGGAGTGAGCCTAACGATTGAATGGAGTGAGCCTAACGATTGAATGGAGTGAGCCTAATGATTGAATGGAGTGAGCCTAATGATTGAATGGAGTGAGCCTGATGATTGAATGGAGGTAGCCTGATGATTGAATGGAGTGAGCCTGATGATTGAATGGAGTGAGCCTAATGTTTGAATGGAGTGAGCCTAACGATTGAATGGAGTGAGCCTAACGATTGAATGGAGTGAGCCTGATGATTGAATGGAGTGAGCCTGATGATTGAATGGAGTGAGCCTAATGATTGAATGGAGTGAGCCTAACGATTGAATGGAGTGAGCCTAATGATTGAATGGAGTGAGCCTAACGATTGAATGGAGTGAGCCTAACGATTAAATGGAGTGAGCCTAACGATTGAATGGAGTGAGCCTAATGATTGAATGGAGTGAGCCTAATGATTGAATGGAGTGAGCCTAACGATTGAATGGAGTGAGCCTAACGATTGAATGGAGTGAGCCTAACGATTGAATGGAGTGAGCCTAACGATTGAATGGAGTGAGCCTAACGATTGAATGGAGTGAGCCTAACGATTGAATGGAGTGAGCTTAACGATTGAATGGAGTGAGCCTAATGAGTGAATGGAGTGAGCCTAACGATTGAATGGAGTGAGCCTAACGATTGAATGGAGTGAGCCTAATGATTGAATGGAGTGAGCCTAATGATTGAATGGAGTGAGCCTAACGATTGAATGGAGTGAGCCTAACGATTGAATGGAGTGAGCCTAACGATTGAATGGAGTGAGCCTAACGATTGAATGGAGTGAGCCTAACGATTGAATGGAGTGAGCCTAACGATTGAATGGAGTGAGCTTAACGATTGAATGGAGTGAGCCTAATGAGTGAATGGAGTGAGCCTAACGATTGAATGGAGTGAGCCTAACGATTGAATGGAGTGAGCCTAACGATTGAATGGAGTGAGCCTGATGATTGAATGGAGTGAGCCTGATGATTGAATGGAGTGAGCCTGATGATTGAATGGAGTGAGCCTAACGATTGAATGGAGTGAGCCTAACGATTGAATGGAGTGAGCCTAACGATTGAATGGAGTGAGCCTAACGATTGAATGGAGTGAGCCTAATGATTGAATGGAGTGAGCTTAATGTTTGAATGGAGTGAGCCTAATGATTGAATGGAGTGAGCCTAATTATTGAATGGAGAGAGCCTAACGATTGAATGGAGTGAGCCTAACGATTGAATGGAGTGAGCCTAACGATTGAATGGAGTGAGCCTAACGATTGAATGGAGTGAGCCTAACGATTGAATGGAGTGAGCCTAACGATTGAATGGAGTGAGCCTAACGATTGAATGGAGTGAGCCTAACGATTCATGGAGTGAGCCTAATGTTTTAATGGAGTGAGCCTAACGATTGAATGGAGTGAGCCTAACGATTGAATGGAGTGAGTCTAATGTTTGAATGGAGTGAGCCTAACGATTGAATGGAGTGAGCCTGATGATTGAATGGAGTGAGCCTGATGATTGAATGGAGTGAGCCTGATGATTGAATGGAGTGAGCCTGATGTTTGAATGGAGTGAGCCTAACGATTGAATGGAGTGAGCCTAACGATTGAATGGAGTGAGCCTAATGATTGAATGGAGTGAGCCTAATGTTTGAATGGAGTGAGCCTAATGATTGAATGGAGTGAGCCTAATGATTGAATGGAGTGAGCCTAATGCTTGAATGGAGTGAGCCTAACGATTGAATGGAGTGAGCCTAACGATTGAATGGAGTGAGCCTAACGATTGAATGGAGTGAGCCTAACGATTGAATGGAGTGAGCCTAACGATTGAATGGAGTGAGCCTAACGATTGAATGGAGTGAGCCTAACGATTGAATGGAGTGAGCCTAACGATTGAATGGAGTGAGCCTAATGATTGAATGGAGTGAGCCTAATGTTTGAACGGAGTGAGCCTAACGATTGAATGGAGTGAGCCTAACGATTGAATGGAGTGAGCCTAATGTTTGAATGACTGAATCCATAGTTTGTCGGTGTGTCTGCTTAAAGCTTTCTGGTATGTTGTAAGTTGTTTGTGTATGCGTATGTCTTTGAGACTTGGTGAGATGTCAGCTTATCACACTCCATCCGCTAAGTGGTGTTAAACATTACATAGAAATGTAAACTATTCAGTGTAAACGAACCTAGTTACCCTACGCCGCCCCCCCCCCCCCTTTCCGAAAAAGTACAAATCATACTTAAAATAAACTAATGTGTACTAAAATGTTTCCAAATTGAACCGAAATATTCTAATGTATATGAAAACTTTGCAATAAGTACCAGAAAAACGTATATAGTGTGTGTCTTCATCATTGACACAAACTGTAACTTCTCCCAATTTCATGATTGACACAAACTGTAACTTCTCCCAATTTCATGATTGACACAAACTGTAACTTCTCCCAACTTCCTCATTGACACAAACTGTAACTTCTCCAAACGTCAAAACCTCTCTAAATGTGTTTTTCCTCGTTTACACGGGTTTACTATTCAGTCTAAATGCAGCTAAGTGTATTGTTGTGTGAAATGTATGCTAAGTATATTTTTACATTCACAATTTACCTAAATTTAACAACAAAACATCTAACATCTTCAACAAAATGTCTAAAGCACACAAAAAAATAACAATGTATTTTATAGCAAAGACAACTTTTTAGTTAAAATTTTCTAACAACAAAATCTGCAATGCCAATAATATATCAACCATAAAATTCTCAAGAACGCAAAAAAAAAAAAAAAGCAAGTATCGAAGCAATACAACAGAAAATACCTAAAATTTCAACAACAAAAAACTTATAATAAGTACTCAACATTAAATCCACAATTTTTAGCACAAAAAAATTACAGATACAAATTGATTAACAAAAACAAACAAGTAAGATATTTCAACAATAAGAAATTTTGTTAACATAAAAAAGACAAAACCAGGGCCCTCGAGAGAAAAAAAAGATGCCGGTACGAGATCTTTTCTGGGCCCCCTCCCCCACTCCCCCCAAACACCTTTTTTTCTAACACTAGTCATATCTAGATGATTTATTTGTATTACATACGTTTGAAAAATCGGGATTCTTTTTAAAAGGTATGTGGATCATTTTGTGTTACCATTTACCATTAGAGTGTAATCATTTCAATCACAGTCTTACAGGTCTATTACAAAAATACATTAATCAAGTTCATAGTTCTTAGTTTAAATTGTTATAGATCTATTTGTTCCTCCGCTTCAGTATTGATCAGAATTGATCTAATTATTTACAAATATACCTAAATCATTCATCTTTTGAATGCTTGCTGTTTTGGTGAAAAGAAATAGTCAACAAAAAATACATCAAAAGGCCTACATGAATTATAAAAAAAGACAAAGAATAAAAAGACTAGTTTTAATAAAACAGGGCTGCCTTAAATTGCGTGCCTTTTTCTTGGCAAAACTAGGAATTGCAGTGTCAATACTGAGCCTAGCCAAGTTGTTCAGGCGAGCCTGACTTATGGTGGACGAAAGGCCATTTTTGATGAGCTTAAGTTTACTGAAGCTCCTCTCTGCTAATGCTACTGTGGCTGGTGCTGTAAGGGACATCCTCGAACTGACACTTATGTTATCAAAAATATTTTCTAATTTGGAATTTGCCAAAGCATTTAACAGTTCCAATGCACCCAACTGTTCTTTACCAAAATTTGCATTGTGAACCATTGTTAGGTGAATTTCCTGAAGAAAGTCTTCATAACTTATGTCATTATAATAATTTTCTGCTAACTTAGCAGCTTTACATTTCAAGTCTTCCTCTGACATCTTTTGGTAGTTCCAAAGAAAGCCGACTGAAATGAACCAAACTGTAAACTGTAAGCCCTCAAATAACACTATCCAATACAACATAAAATAATGTTTTTGAAAGTGGGCTTCCTCTGGGCATTCTTCTGTTTCGTTCATCTCATTCACATTTTCATCAGTTGTATCCTCATCATGGAATCGTGTTCTTTTTCTGGCAGTTGTATTGCTGTTCCTGAACAATTAATTAATTGTACTTCTATCTGCAGTTGGGCTGCAACAAGCTTAGTTTCATTCCACATTGCTTTCCAACTGTTTCGCAAAGCCCCTAGTTGTGCATATTATAAACTTTCTATGTTTGCAACTTCCATATCTATAGTCGCACCACAAGCTTGAATGACTTTGTTGCAGAAGTCAATAGGGACGTATACTGTGCCACACGACTGACATTATGATGCAAGTGAAAGAACCGACATAACATATAAATTTCATGGATTTTGTTTCTGGTTTTCGGAGTAATATTAAGCTTTAACAGGTCTTCAAAAGCCGAATCAACCCCTGGTAGATGAACTACAAATGGTTTTACACTTTCAATTCGATCTGACCATATGGTGATAGAAATGCCATGAAGCTTTGACAGTATTTTCCAACTCTTGAGGCTGCAAATAAATAATGTGTATTTACTTTTGTCTAAAATTATGATTACTTCAACCTCCCCAAGTGGCTACTGCACAGACGATAATTAAAGTGTAAAAGGATCGACTAACTAGCTTTGACTGCCGTACTAGTATGCAGCCTTAATGAGTATTTAGGCCTAGTCTACTAAAATAACAGGGAGAACTGTAAGCCTGTAATGCTCATATGTCTATATCTATAATCGTCTCTGGAGAAAAATAATAAAAAAAGAGATAAAAAGATAACACAAGAATGGGCATTTCTTATATCGCTTCTATCTATGCTATTAAATTAGCATGCTCAGTGCGCTCTTGGTTTGATTTGCAGTGGCAGATGTATTAGCCAAAGAGAAAGGTCTTTAAGTTATTTTTAAAGATTCTCTTGTCCCAGATTCTCTCAGTGTCTGAGATAAACTGTTCCATAGAGAAGGCGCCACTGATTCAAATGAGCGCTCTCCCAGGTACTTCTTGTTGTGTCCATCCAAACTATGAGTTTTGAGGAATGACTGTGATGAAGAGGGCAGTTCCCTAGATGGCTCATGCCTTGATATACGCTCTCGAAGACAGGAAGGAGCAATGCCCTTTATGCATCCGTACGTAATGGACATAATTTTGTGCTCTATTCGCTTTATCACCGTGAGCCAGTGGAGATCCCTTAGTGTTGGGGAGATATGATATTGCCTCCTCACTCCCGAAACAATGCGCGCCGCGGTGTTCTGCACTCTCTGTAATCTCTGCAGCTGGTTCTGGGGCAAACCCCACAAGCATCTATTGCAGTAATCCAACGCGACTAGATTAGATAGACTGCTACGGTTTTGGCCGTCCTTCTATTGAGTTGAGTTCGCAGCTGACCCAGGGCACGTAGATGAGACGAACAAGCCCTAAACACAGCACTGATATGTGGAATCATTGATATTTTATTATCAATAAAAAGGCCAAGATCTCTAGCCGTGCTGGACAACGTTCTCTCAAAAGCCCCAACCTTGATCGTAGTAATAGCGATTTTCCGAAGACTGACATCAGAACCACAGAAAATTGCCTCTGTCTTGTCATCATTTAATTTAAGTCTGTTTGCAGCCATTCATGCCTTAACTGTTTGACAGCACTCCTCCATATTACCAACAGCAGCAGCGCAGGACGAAAACTAAGATCCTAAGTGCTATCGAAAATAATTAGACTCTATATTACAACTAAAGGGTTCATTGCATATCAAAATTAAGGGCCCCCAGCGCCACGTGAGATTGTAGAAGGTTTTGGGGCATCTCCTCTTAGCTTAAGCAACAATTAAAAAAATAATTGGGTAATTGCCAATTTAATTTAAAATTTTAATATTCATGGGCTTCATGGGCCCCCTAAACTCTCATGGGCCCCGGTACGGCGTACCGGCTGTACCCCCCTCTCGTGGGGCCTGGACAAAACACAAATAAATGTAGTATAACCGACCCAACCCATAAATAAGACAGTAAGTTTCTAAAGCATGTTAATGAAAGAAATCTTCCAAAAGACCAACACTATTAAGTAATTAGGATCAACATTGTCAGAAATTTTATCACGCAAACAAACTTCATCCTTGCGTAGACTGTGTGCTCAAAGTGTCCCCATAAAGTTTTAACCTGTCTCTTGAATTGCACAACACAAACAGCTGTAGATCGTACCATTATTGACTTTCATAGTAACAGATGTATGGAAAGATGTTTACGTTTTTTCTTCTTCTCATGCATTCATTAGAATAAATTTTAAAAATACCATGATATTTCGTAATACTTTGTTTATACGTTGACTGTATTTCTTTATCTGTGTAGTCGTAGGCTACTAAATATTTTAATAAATGAATTGAAATCATAATTTTAAAGTAATTTTTAGTTTCTTTTTTAAAGTAATCCTTTGTCTTTGTTATTCGTTATTTTATGTTTATGAAAGTAAAGTATCCAATCGGACCGAACTGATCCATAGGACCGCTGATGTATAATTGTCTTAAAATCTATTTAAAAAAACGCACGAGCTGTCAGGCACCTACGTCCAGTGCGTGTAACGATGTTAAGGCGTGGATCAAGGATGGAGGCACACCAAGATCCTGTTCGAGAATAGTCAACCCTCGGCACGCCGATAAGGAGTAAGGCGTGCCGCGAAACATAGGGTACCTTCTCCGCAGTACATGCACTACACTTCTCATTCCCACCCGTGGAATTCTCCTTGGATCATTAACGTGGTGGACCGCTCGTATACCGGGACTGTTGCCCGGTAGCACAAGTTCCATACTATTGGCCAGGGACATCCAGGCACCAGGGCGGGGTTTTGACGGGCTGTTGCGCTTATTGCTTCCTCTCCGTCTAGTCTAGGAGCCCCACGGCAGTGCAATGATCATCGGACGCGCAATAGGAGCTGTACCTCATTCGTTAGCCCATCGGTGTGCTCTTAATGTAAGCGTATCGGTGGTTTTCACATTTCGCCGGCGTTGAGGCCCATGGGTACAGAAGTGATAGTGCCGGTGAAGCAGCGTTCACTAGTTTCTGTGAACACGGCATACTAAGGGATTTGTGTGGGCAGCACAATGCCCAGTCGACTTTATTTTGTCCTAACTAAATTCAGAGCTGGGTAGACTCAGGGACACCCTTCAGACCCGGGAATAAATTCTAGGCTTCACAGAGGATTCTATCAATAATAAAGTAGTCAAAATCAATGCAGTGTTGTTTTTTATGTTCTGTTTAAAATTACCATTAACTATGCACTGATGCAACCGATCACATGCCTTCCCCCGGACTATTTTTTTCCCGACGCCCAACTCCAAAAATAAATTGTCCAGTGTTTCTTTGATGTGATAATGAGGTTTGGTAAAATAATAGTTTTCAATTCTGTCAATATTTAATGTGAAATATAGAAGTGACCTCATCACGCCCTTTTATGCCCAGTTGCCTTTTATTTTTCATGTGGCTGGGCTCCCGCAATGATGGTAAGACTATACCTTTGCTGCAATGAAGCACAGCGTGTTTCCGCAGATGACCTTTTTAAACGTCTGTGGAATTCGTGGCCTCCACTGGGTTACATGGCTAGCTCCGTGGCCAAAGTGCTCTGAGTGGAATCCGGACTAAACGACATGTTACTTTATTTTACCGGATCTGGATGGTCTTCTTTAGTCTGTATAACCCTTAAGAGTTCCTGTCATTACATTGAAAAAGGCAGCTGTACATTGTGCAAGTCAAGCAATCCCTTTGTAAACATCTTGCTCAAGGTAAACATCTTGCGCAACAAATCAACAAGGTGTAAAAGTTATGCTCTACTTCTCACTACTTTATAGGTTAGAGGTTCGTGTGTGATGGCCGAAAACGTAGACGAAATAGAAAATATTTCAACCAAATAAAACGTTATAAGGGGCATGGTGTCCGAGAGATAGAGCGATTGCCTGGCGTACCGAAAGTCCTGGGGTTAAAATCCTGGTGAGTTCTTGTTTATTCCAGGGTATATCCTACTCTGATGGGTAGCTGACAGCTTTGATGGTTACCTTACATTAGTTGGGCAATAATAAAGGCGGCTGAGCATTGTTCTGCCCACACTGTCCTCTAGTATATCGTGGCCAACGATACTGGTGTACACTGCTTCATCGACCCTATGGATCAATTTGGTCTGACTTACCTTTTTACAACTGTAATAGTCTAGTATCTTTATTATATTTATTTAAAAAAAAAGGGTTATGGGAAGGGGGTGTACAGTGCAATGTTTTTATGCGAGGTTTGGGAACCTCCGAATAATTATCATGGCAGTGATCCAGCATACGCTAGACACCATGATTGGCTGTATCAGGTCATGTGGCACAACTAGCATCCTTTCGCCTGCACCACTAAATTCTTACCTTACACACCATACATATTCTGCTGTCAGTCAAGATATCTTTACGTTGAGCTTTGCGGTTAGCTTGGTAAATTGTAAGTTATAGCAATGGCTGATAATATATAACACTAAAAGAGTAACGTCAATAATACATTATACGTCTATTAAAAAATCGTTTTCAGACAAATGTATCTACAAAGTGTTGCTTTATGTTGATTAGAGTTGAGAGCACACCTCTTCATATATTTTTTTCCATGGGGATTGTGGAAAAGTTCACCAGTGTATTTAACTGTGGAATACAAAGGGATTGTGAGGCCAGCACAGTGACCAGTCGCCTTTATGTACCGCAAGTGATGCCAGTTAAGGAACCAGTTAAATCCCTTCGCATCATGAGGCAGGCAACATTTTCTGACGCAATCCTCTCAGCGTCATCCCAATCTACTGAGATGGAATGTAGGTCATTTTTGCAGTTTGCCCTTCAGATCGTCTCGGGGCGTCATCAGATTTATTTTCCCCATTCGTTGGTTTCTAACTGAAGGGCACCTCTGTGTGTCGGTTTTCTGACACTTCTGTCATTGTCACTGTCAGTAGGCCATACTTTTTTTTAGGATTTCTGCGTTTCTTTTATGTGGTCAGAATAACCCTAAACTCAGAATTTTCCTGGGGTACTTTTGATGGAATACATTGAAGCGTTGCACTTTTATCTTAGATACCCTCCTTGATTTACTGGCATGTTAAGCAATGGACAGTACACAGCTTTTGTAGAGACAAAGTTTTGAGGATATTTAAATAATTTACATGGTCCAGATTTTCCACATCGCAGTAGCTCTTCCAGGTACTAAGGCTCTGAGAAAACTCTTTGCCTGGCTTATATGAATTCCCGTAGTTTTTACCTGGATTTCAACAAGAATCAGACACAGAATGTCTTTCAATTGTAGTAGGCTACATAGCTCTATATCATTCACCCGTTACTTCTGTACTGGCCAGTAGACTACAAGTAGCTATGATATCATTCACCCGTTACTTCTGTACTGGCCAGTAGACTACAAGTAGCTATGATATTCATCCGTTACTTCTGTACTGGCCAGTAGACTACAAGTAACTATAATATCATTCATCCATTACTTCTGTACTGGCCAGCAGACTACAAGTAGCTATGATATCATTCACCCGTTACCACCTTCCAGTATGAAGAGGAATTGATTGCTACTAGAAACAGTTGGGTAGGCTTACAGGATTATAAAAGTATGGATCGATGGTAAACAAGAAATGTGGCAATGATAGAGAGAGAGAGAGAGAGAGAGAGAGAGAGAGAGAGAGAGAGAGAGAGAGAGAGAGAGAGAGAGAGAGAGAGAGAGAGAGAGTCGTAGTTTCAATGCAGTGAAAACTGAATTCTTTGGTCGAGTTTTGACTTTCAAACATGTCTTTTTTGGCCTTTGAAAGAAAAAGTACAAACTGGTCAATTTATTCTATGAGTAAAATTAGCATTTAATTAGAAATAATTGTGGCTTATACCATTTACTAAAGTTTTTTCATACAACTTTTTAACAATGGTCAATATATTTATAATATATCACTCATACCGGTACTCTCTCCCTCTCTCTCTCTTTCGTTTTCTGCCGCTCTCTTTCTATCTCTCTCTCTCTCTGTCCCCCTCTGTATCTCTCTCTCTGACTCTCTCTCTCTCTCTCTGTGTCCCTTTCGACCTGTCTCGTTTTCTCATAGCGAGTCTGCTAAAATCCAAAGGCCACACTTTAATAATTCTCGGTCTCTTGAAGTGTTGTTTTAAAACCTCAAAGAAAGCAGTCGATGGAATCAGTCAATAGAAAGATTTAAAACAGTTTTTTATACAACAGTTAAAGCAAACAAGTATCAACTGCAGGGACTACTTGGTCACATGACCCAACGCAAGAATGTATCAACGCTAAGAGAGGTAGAGAGAAAGAGAGAGAGAGAGAGAGAGAGAAAGAGAGAGAGAGAGAGAAAGAGAAAGAGAGAGAGAAAGAGAGAGTAACAGAGTATTTTCTTATCGTATTCCTTACCTGAGAGGTAGGCGGGGAAAATCAGGGGTGGTTGGTAGGGGTGGGGAAAGAAACTCTTGTATTTGTTTCGCCAATAAGAGGAGTGTGTCTCGTGGTGTGTAAGTGCCAGCGCCGAGTGAGTAACACACACACACTCACGCACTAACACACACAGCGACCTGTGCCGTTTTGATACTCACGCTCTGTGCGCGAGGCTTTTGTGGGGGAGGGGGTGTAAGGGAAAGGAGAGTGGGGAAATGAAGGTGAGGGAGGGGGGTGAAAAGAGAAGGGGGGGCTTAGGATTGTGCGGAGGGGGAAAAAAGGTTATTCGCGGCTTATGAGGGAGAAGAAAAAACAACAACAGTGCAGTGAGCATTATTACACACGCGTGCTAGCACACACACACTCATGCGCTCACACACACACGGGTGAGCAACACACATCAAACGTCGTTGGAATACGAGTCGCTGGCTTAATATTCAAGCCTTAGAGGAAAGACGAATTTTCATAATACAACCAATAATAATTGTTGAGTAGATCCGCGGGCATATTCTCAAGGGAATCTACCTGTGAGTTCGCGGCTATTGAATTAGCCCAAGCTTACGTGGACGCGGGAGTACTCAAGCGTGAAGCTATTGTGTGGTTCTAGTTTTTTTTTTCCTCCATGCTACTGGGTTTTTTTTAAAGTTTTTATTTCGTTGTTTATCTAGTGGGTTTTCTTTTTAATTACCTTCTTTCGGTGGTTGTGTTATTGGAAGTAGCTACGCTGTGTACAGAAAAAGCTGGATGTTTGTGATAAGGAGATTGATGTTTTAGATAGCATTAACACACCTCTCGTGTTGTTGTGATCTATATTTCTGTGGATGAGCCTTACCGAGTAATGTCACAAGATTATAAATGTGAGTATACTCTAGAACCCGAGAAGCGAACTTCAGACCTAGACATCTCTTAGTTAAGGCCCTTGTCTTGTTAAGCTTTCAAATATTAAAATATTATATGACGTTTATATAAATGACTTGAAATGGCCTCAAATGGCTGCATTTTATTTGTGTGTCCTTTGTGTTGTTTGGAAATACGATTGTCTTTTTGTTTCAATTACTTCTCGATTACAAAGTTTAAAAAAATGACTTGATCTCTCACAAATAATTGATGCATTTGTACAACATTGTTCTTTTGAATTGTTCCTGTTGCTTTGTTTTTTAAATAAATAAACAATTGATCCAAGCAGCTCTAGAGAAGTATTGATTCGCCCGTAGATAAAGAATTTAGTAACTCGTAGATCAACCATTGATTTATACAAAGTTAAATGCTAGGATTATTTTTAAATGAGTTATACAAGGGCTTATTGGTTGATTTTACACAAAGGTAAAAAAATATTTGATTTATACAGAGGGAAGTTATTGATTTATACAATTAGGTACATGATTTTCTGCTTTATACAAAAGTACATATTGATTTCACCGCATATAATGGATTGATATGTGCCAACCAAGAGTAAATGATATCAATGCAAATACGAGAGATTGATTAGCACATTTTAAATACATGATAAATATAGAACAATAATCTCGAAATGCATAGAATAATGTGTTTAAAACGATGTGCCAAGTTTGTTTCAAGTCAGTCACATGATCTAATATGCCAGAAACAAACTGAAATCTACAGGTTCTCAAACCCTAATTTCCTATAGCCACACCTCTTATAAAAACACTCACATATAAATATCAAATGTCCGAAACTAGGCTAATGATATATACAAGCAATGTTGACACGTGAACAAACAAAAAAAAGCCCAAAGAAAATCTAAGTGGAACAATTATCTGTCGTTCTACAACCCATCTAGGGACCTACATCATCTTATCTTATCTTATACATTACAGACGCTCCTTCTATAAAGAAGATTATTGCGTCCTACGCTCATCCGTGGTCCGAGTCTAGTCTTGCATTTTTATTAATGTTTTAAATGATGTTAGGTTATTGGTTTTCCTGGTTTGTTCAGGCAACCCATTTTCCGTGCCCGAATGCCTCTCTGTAAGAAAGAGTACTTATATGCATTTGTTCTCGCATAAGGGACAAGGAAAGTGTTTTTGTCTTTATGTTTATCTGAGCTTTGCATTTATCCATCTTTTCATCATTTATCCATCTTTAGATCATCTATCCATTTCTACACCATATATCCATCTTTAAACCCTCTATTCATCCTTACATCATTTATCTATCTTTAGATCATCTTTCTATCTTTACACTATCTAATCATCCTTACATCATTTATCCATCTTTAGATCATCTTTCTATCTTTACACTATCTAATCATCCTTACATCATTTATCCATCTTTAGATCATCTTTCTATCTTTACACTATCTAATCATCCTTACATCATTTATCCATCTTTAGATCTTCTTTCTATCTTTACACCATCTAATCATCTTTACATCATTTATCCATCTTTTCATCATTTATTCATCTTTAGATCATCTTTCTATCTTTACACTATCTAATAATCTTTACATCATTTATCCATCTGTAGATTTTCTTTCTATCTTTACACTATCTATTCATCTTTGCCTCATTTAGCCATTTTACACCACATATCCATCTTTTAACCATAAATCACTCTTTACACCACATATCCATCTTTTAACCATAAATCACTCTTTACACCACATATCCATCTTTTAACCATAAATCACTCTTTACACCACATATCCATCTTTTAACCATAAATCACTCTTTACACCACATATCCATTTTTTAACCATAAATCCCTCTTTACACAAAATCTATTCATCTTTACACCAACTAATTATTTTTACACCATCCCCCCCCCCCCCCGCTCATCTATTCCATAATTGCGTCCTCTGCCTATCCGTCCGTGGTTTTAGTCTAGTCCATGGGTTCTCAACGGGGGCGATATCGCCCCCCGGTGGGCGGTGAGAGGCTTTAGGGGGGCACTGACATTCCCGGGGGCGATTGGGGGGCGATGAAGGGCAAGTGGGCGGTACAAACGTAGGCCTACCTGACATATTTAAATACCTCAATTATTTGAATCGATTAGTTTTTTGGAGGATTAAATGTAATGTAAACGCAAGTGCTGCTAAATATCTGACATTCCCCAACAATATGCATGCATATTATTATATTAATAAGAAATAGGAATCGCAGCGACTTTTCGATGTAGTACGTGTCAGTTTTGGCAAATATAGTGTGCGTCCGGCTGGTCCTGTGGTTGGTTCACCGGACTGTCAACCCTGCTGACCAATCACTGTCGCCCTATCATAATTATGCTAATATTAATGATAATTTCATCGCAGTTTTAACTAGATATCCTTAATCAATAACTTAATGTGTTTTATAAAATATTAAAAGATATAACACTATTGTTAAGCGGTAGAGATAAGTTGTAATTATACAAACTGGGTAGTTATTGTAATGCTTGAAAATATACATATAAATTCTTTAGTCACATAATATTTATATAATTTTCAAATACATTTTACAGTTTGATTATTGCAAAGTTATGAATTGTAAGCCATTAATTTTTAATAAAAGAAAAAAAAAACGAAATATTAGCTCAAATAAAACAATGTAATTACCTCCCTTTAACTAAAAAATTTTTCCACTTTTGATTCAATACTGATGCCGAACAAGTTCTGTTGTGTAATATAACAAATATTACTGATTATTAAACCTAAGGCTTTTGCAACCGAAATTGAAACTAGAAAAGACAAATTGCTAGCAACACACCAGGCAAACGACTCACATTTATATTGATGTATTTAAACCTTTTGTTTATGCAATTTTTGTATTTACTAATGCTTACAATATGTTTCCTTTTCAGTTTTTTTAAAGATAATTAATCACGCAAAAAAGTATAGTCCACCTAAAAAAAATGCGGAAACTATAGTCCAGATGGGCGGAAAGGGGGGGGGGGAAGAGTGGGCGCTAAAAGAAAATTGGGGGGGGGGTGGTGAGCGGAAAAAAATTGTCAAAGGGGGCGGTGAGCCGAAAAAGGTTGAGAACCTATGGTCTAGTCGATCAATTTTGATTACTGTCTCTAAATGATGATAAAGTTACTGGTTTTCCTAGGCTTTGATCAGGCAACATATTATTCAATGCTTGATGTTGTGTGAAACTTTCAAAAGTTACGAAAGTTGACCACAGGACTTCTTCCATGCTCCAAGATTTCTGATATTCTCGTTTATTTTGCAACAGAGCTCTCTACGACAATAAGGTTGGCATGACGTGAAATTTAAGCAGATTCAGTTTCAGAGCTCCAAAGCCTTTCGTTCTACTTGCTCGCCCCCCCCCCCCTCCCGCCCACACATACTTCAACCCCCCCCCCCCCCCTGCCATTCCCATATTTTATATATATTTATAATTATATAAAACTTATATTCCATGTAGCTCGCATGGTAGCAAAGGTTGAATGTTCAATGAGATTACATTCGTAGTAGCCTGTGAAGTAAAGGTTAAGGGGTCAACTATGGCCGCTTTGTGATTATTTTAATCAACTGCACACTTAACTGGCTTACATGCTCTGGGAAAGATTTAACCTCGTTAATCGTATGTATGTGTGTATGTGTGTTGTGTGTATGTGTGTTGTGTGTATGTGTTGTGTATGGGAGGGGCTGAGTAGAAAAGAAAAGGAGTGGCGATGTCCTACATACAAGTTTGAGTAAATCATCTTTATATTTAATTTAATTAATGAGCTCTAAACTGTATCAATTTATTTTTTAGTGAGCGTCTACCTCACGTACCAAAGTTTCAAACGCGCTGCAAGTACAGAATGCAAGGAAGTCAGGAAAATAATGTACGTTAAGTTCGACTGTACCCTCGATGGCGCTTTTAATGTCTTTTTTGGATATCTATGTTCGTATGTGTTTAAGCTTAATTATTTTGCCAGTAATGTGTACCACAGTATAGAGTCAATGCCATTTTTTTCTCTTCTCTTAGACATGTGTATATGTGTGTGTATGTGTGTAGTTAGAAAGTCAGGAAAGGTTTGTTGTGGGGGGTGTAGGGTTAAAAGTGGCAACATCAAGGGGGTTTTGTTGGGAAAACACGCCGTTATCTTTGTGAGCAACACATTCTTCCGCAACACACACACACACACAGCTATGATGGAAGAGGGAGCGCAAAACAATGCTGGTGTGTAGGGATGTGGGAGGGGGGGGGGGTTAGGATAGGATCGGATTCCAGAAGTAAAAAGTATGCAAGTGGGTAGAGGGGGGGTGCGGAGATAGCGGGTAGTATGGGTATTCACTAAACGGTTTCAATTCAAATCGAGAAGAGCCTGCTTCCATGAATATATATATATCTACATATAAGCACTAATAGGGTTGAGCGTAACGTGTGGAGCAGGTGTGGTGCAGGTGTGGAAGAATGCAGGCAAGTGCAGTGTGCACACAATAGACCAACAGGTAGGCAAGTGTAAAAAAAAATGGAAACACAAAAAAGCAGTTTTTTTTTTGTTTTTTTCTTCTTCATTCTGACAACAATAAAAAACAACTCATCAGCCAGTTAAAACTAAACTTTAATCACGTGATTTTCTCTCAACTTGCTCACCATTTGTTCTCAAATTAATGTTGTGTTTCCTACTACCTCTCCTCCACCCCCTCTACCATTTAATAACCAATAGATTAGCAGTTGAAATGAAATTCTATGTAATCCTGATTATTGTAATATTTTTGTTGTTGTTGTCAATTATTTTTTGCTGCTCTAAAGACTGTGATAACTTTTGGCTTTCCGTGGCAATGCTTTTCAACATGTTATATCATTAACTCTACTGTGTCTGTGCGGTGTTATGTTTTTAAACCTAATTCTTGACACATGATTTGATAAACAATTTTCATTTTCAGAAAATGTGAATTTAGACCTTTGAAATATTTATTCAATTTAATGTGAATTTCTTACGTTTCAACTATTGATAATTAGATAAAATATTAGATTTCCGATTGGGGAAAATTGTGCAACTGTTGAGAATTCACTTGCTAAGCACCCCCCCCCCAACCCATTCACAGGCAGTATCCCCCCCACACACGCTTCATACTTTTTGCCCCCCCCCCCCAACCTTGCCCCCCCCCCATCTACGCCTTCCATACATTTCAGCACGTGACCCCTTACCGTACAATCCTGGTTACGACACTGCTGTGAATGTAAGAAGTTCCTGAGTATCGGAGTGTTATAGTTTCAAACAATTTGGTTCGTTAGGAGAAAGACCAATATGGTGTGTAGATCAATGATACGTCTTACATAGGTCAGTGTGAAGTCACGGTGGGCGAGCGTTTGAATCCTGGTGGAGGCTAGGATTTGTATCCGGGACTTGGAGGGTGTCCCTGAGTCTACCCAGCTCTGATGAGTACCGGACATTAGTTAGGGTAAAATAAATGCGGCTGGGCATTGTGCTGGCCACACATCCCCTAGTATGCCATGGCCACAGAAACTGGTGAACGCTGCTTCACCTGCCCTATGGATCAATTAGGGTCCGAAGGGTACTTTACTTTTACTTACATAAATCAGTGCATCCGTCTTAATAAATAGTATATTAAAGATAATGAATGCCACATAGAGAGAGTATGTTTGAGAGAGAGAGAGAGAGAGAAAGACGGATACAGTATGAGAGAGTTGTGAATAAAAGGAGAGAGAGAAAAAGAAATAGAAAAGATATGGGAAAGTATAAAGTGAAAAACTACTGGAGTGAGAAAGACTTTGAAAGAGAGACTGTGCGTGTTGCAAAGAGGCGAAAGAAAGCAGAAGAGACAGAGAGACATTAAAAGGTAGATAGAGAGACAGAGAGAAGTGTTACGAAAAGATGAGTTTAAAAAAAAAACTATAGAAGAAATGAGGAGAAATTTAAATAAAAGATTTGTTTGGAAGGTTTGTAGTTTATAATCTAACACCTGAATCTTGTGGAATTGCCCAACTAATAAAAACGAAAATAACTTGATTCTGATACGCTGGGGCTAAACATCAACTCATCATGTAGTTATGTGTGCTGGAGTGTGCTAAATATAAGTGTGTTTATGTATGTGTGCGTCTGTGTATGTATACCTATGTATGTGTATTTATGTTTGTATATTTATGTATGTGTGTCTATGTATGTGTATCTGTGTATGTGTGTATGTGTATGTATATCTATGTATGTGTATTTATGTATGTGTATTTATGTATGTGTGTCTATGTATGTGTGTCTATGTATGTGTGTCTATGTATGTGTGTCTATGTATGTGTGTCTGTATATGTATGTGTATTTATGTATGTGTATTTATGTATATGTATTTATGTATGTGTATTTATGTATGTGTATTTATGTATGTGTATTTATGTATGTGTGTCTATGTATGTTTGTCTGTTTATGTGCGTCTATGTATGTGTATCTGTGTATGTGTGTAAGTAGCACTTGTAAACTCTCCTTTCTTGTTTCATTCATGGAAATATCGTCACATAAAAGATATCTCTTTTCTCACATCGCCACAATATTGATATCATATCATCAATACATGTTATTGTAATGCTATTACACCAGACTTCGCCGCCCACCAGCCCAGCCGTCGTCTCTTTGATAATGAAGACGAGTCGAACTTTTTGTTACTTCATCACTCCTCGGTCTGGGCTACAGGTCACAGTGTGTTACATGGATACAGGTTGCGAGGGCCTTATAAAAAAATCATCTTATTTTGAGTACTTACCTCTTTCCTACCAGCATGAATTATTACTTAACCCTTTACAGCTCATTGGTACGTTTTAAGCCACTCTTTTTGTTTTTTACTTAAACTCTTCTCAATAACTGGTCTTGAAGGGTTGAAACAGAAAATGATATAAAATTATAAATAGCTTTAAACAAATATTCTTTAAAAAATGTGTACTACATAACATTCTTTATCTGCAATGCTTTTTACGAATACATAAGGCTAATAGACGATCATCTAAATGGAAGACTAAACCTACCTACTTACTGACGGTCTATCGCTGCGAAATGTGAAAATAATACATTATAGGTTTTGTGCTGGTGTAAGCTTCTTCACTGTACATTGCTTGTGTATTACTTCCAAACGTTTCTTATTGTTGTTTGTAATTAAAAACACAATAACCTTGTTCTTGTGCCAACGTTAAATAATACACAGCACCACCTTCTCACTACTACCTCACCTCTACCTCACCACTATGGCAATGCAATAACAAAAAATCATTTGCCAAGACTATAGTCTTGGAGAAATTGACGGTATTTTCTTTTATAAACAGCCTGGTCGTGAAAAAGAAAAGTTATGGGGACTCTCGTCTAATCTATCATTAAATGAATAGGTTAAATTAACTGCAGAAATAACCATCTAAAATCTAAATTTACATCGCTCTGAACTTCCGTCTCTGTCCAGATATATAAGTTGAATTGACGCGAGCCCTTTACTTATGAAAGTCAGTGCGATCTCAATTTCTTATTAGTATGTGTTGTACTGATGGTTGATAGCTGATATAAGCAGCCCTTATGTTTTTCGTCGGTGCTGCTCAAACATTGTAGTTTGGCGTACCGGCTAAACTTTTTGTTTGTAGTACGGATGACTTTCTAAATTGATGATTTATATTTCTTGACCATTTCTAATGTTAACAGCCTTACTTGTATGCACAAATACATAAACACAAGTGAAAGACATCAAAACATATTTCCTTCTAATGTTTCTTTGCACTAATTGCCATTTTATTACTTTACTTTTGCAATTATTGTTTTGTTTTTTATCATTCCAGCTCCGGTTCAACGCAAAGCGGGGAGGGCCTCGGTGGCCTAGGAGGGGGGCATGGCGTCCCCTACAGGCATCACTCAGGGCCCGCCAGCATGCGCAAGAAGGACTCGGGGGGAGGCTCTAGAGGCCCCTCGTCCCCGTCCTCCACCGCCGACGTGGGGAAAGACTTGGCGCCTCTAAGAGACCAAAGGGAACAGTCGCCCCTTTCGCACGCCACGCCTACGGCCAACCAGCACGCCACGCCCTCCTGCCTGAAGTCACGCCCCGAGCAAAAACGGCTGGAGGTGAAGATCGCCGGCTACATCCCGAGCGCCCCGTCACCGTCCTCCACGGCCGGGTCCCTCATCAGCATGGGGGGTGCCGGTAACCCCGAGGCCGGCCGGTCGTCTCACGCGATGCCCATCCCGTCCCACGGGCGCTACTACCCTTTCAACGACCCGAACCCCCCGGACGCTTTCACCATAGCGCGCTCCAGACAAAAGAGCCGGCGGGTCATCCTCAACGTCGGCGGTGTCAAACACGAGGTCCTGTGGAGGACCCTGGATCGCATGCCCCACACGCGGCTCGGGAAGCTGAAGGACTGCACGTGCCACGAGATGCTGATGGAGCTGTGCGACGACTACAACCTGGCCGAGAACGAGTACTTCTTCGACCGGCACCCTCGCTCCTTCGCCTCCATCCTCAACTTCTACCGGACCGGCCGGCTGCACCTGGTGGAGGAGATGTGCGTCCTGTCCTTCTCCGAGGACCTGGAGTACTGGGGCGTGGATGAGCTGTACCTGGAGTCCTGCTGCCAGCACAGGTACCACCAGCGGAAGGAGCACGTGTATGAGGAGATCCGGAAGGAGGCCGAGTCCATCCGACAGCGCGACGAGGACGACTTCGGCACCGGCGCATGCGCACGCTGGAGGCAAAAAGTCTGGGACCTGCTGGAGAAACCTACCACATCAATGGCAGCAAGAGTAAGATTTTTTTTTCTATTTCTTTATTTCTTACCTTAACATTTAAATAAATATAGGTAAATCAATCTTAAACACTTATATTCCTTAATTAATGTATCTATTTCTTATTTTTACAATCAACGTTTTTATCAATATATAACTTATTAAATTATCAATATATAACTTATTAAATTATCAATATGAAACTTTTTAATTTATCAATATTTACTTAATTGTTATCGTAGTGTTTGAATATAATTGATTTTTCTATATATTATGTTATCAAAGCAATGCAATTTCTCTGCACTATATTTATCTATACTTCAATCCTTGCAGTATTTTTTTTTCATTCACTCCAATAGGAATGTAGAACTTTTTGTTTATCGATGGAACGTTTTATTTTATTTCTCTTCTTTTGTTGGATATTTATTATAGAACATTTATATATATACAATTTTCTTAGCGTAGATAACTCATGCACGTTTCGTGACTCTGTACAGCTATTTATTTATAGTATACTATAGTTATCACGTCACATATGCAACACACACACACGCAGCTAACATACACACGCACACCCTGTTTAGTTTATATTCAGCTAGCTTCATCACTTTTAATCTCGAGCCTTTATAGACACTTTGGGCGAGAAGTGAAATAGCTAATGATGGGACACAGCCATAAATTCATAGCCAATCGTTCGTCACAGAAATTTATTAATGTATTTGTTATAAAGAAAGATAAAACATGAATAAACCTCGATATAAAGTGAAAAAAAAAACACAGAAAAAAATAAACCACCTAATACGAGTTTGTCAAGAGTGTGCAGTCAATAAAAAAAACCAACACTCCAATCAAAATGTCACTAATCTAGGGTCTTTCTAATGAATACTAAATCCCAATATCTTACATCTATTGTTATATAACAATTACATTTGATATCTTAGGTTTTACACACACACACAAATTACCATTTTACCATCTAGAATCTATAGAATCTGTTGTATTTCCCCAATAAAGTAGAAACTATCCCCCTGAAAAAAATGAACTTTCAGAGTGGACTTTTTTTTTTCTTCTAGCTTTTAAAAGATCTAAAACCGTGTATAATGTATGTCAATTGAAAATCAATGAGTTCGACAACTTTCACACATTGTCAACTTGTAGTATCAACCAAATGTACACATTCATACTCCCAAATTTCTTCTCATTTCATTGTTTTTTCTCAGTCGAGGGTAAATAGACCTTACAATTTTACACATTAACTTTTGGACTTTTCTTTTATAGATTAGACATTTTTTTATCAGTTGCATAGAAAGTTAGAGTTAACATAATCAATTGATTTATCAACTAGTTCAATAAAATTTGTTCAAAATAAGTGTTTTTTTTTCTTTTTAATTTAAAAATCTATTTAATTAACTAAAAAAAAAATACACTTCATAATTGTGAAAACGAAAAGAAATATTTTAATTTGTCTTCACAAAGACATGAAATAAAGAAAATAAATTATTTCTTTAAAAACATTAACAAGTTTTTTTGTCCACGAGGCACTGAGGCGCTATTTCATTCAACTCTTTTCCTTAGTGGCAGACAGCAGGAAAAGTAAGTTGTCATTTTATTCTTTCTTTCCCCCCCCCCCCTTTCTCTTAATCTTCCTACGTCTACGTCTCTCTCTCCATCTCTCTCTCCATCTCTCTCTCCATCTCTCTCCATCTCTCTCCGCTCTCTTTCTCTTGTTATAAACTAAAGTGGATTTGAAATAGGGCCAGCGCCCCTATGTGGGGAGCATCAAGTATGAAATAATACCTTCATGCTCCCTCCCACACTGGGGTGCCGGACCTATTCCCAGTCCACTTTGCTAAAAACATTTCTCTCAACTTGTTCTCTACTTGTAGATTACAATGAAAAAATATAACCCTTTAAAAACGAGGTGAAACAATCTAATTTTGCTAACACATACTTGATCATAACACATTAAATCTCACTTACCATTTATACCTTCAAACTAACCATATTATTATTAATATATAATGACCAAACACTATTGGTACACTATTAGCTACTGACATTTTACATATTAATTATAACGGTAGTTTATAAGCTAAACAGAGTATAAAAACCTTCTCATGTAGACCCCAGAGTATAACAACATTTTTGTTATCTATACCACATAATATAACTACATTTTTGTTTATTTAGACCACAAAATATAACAACATTCTTATCTAGACCCCAGACTATAACAACATTTTTGTTATCTATACCACATAGCAACACTCGTATCTAGACCCCAGACTATAACAACATTTTTGTTATCTATACCACATAGCAACACTCGTATCTAGACCCCAGACTATAACAACATTTTTGTTATCTATACCACATAGCAACACTCGTATCTAGACCCCAGACTATAACAACATTTTTGTTATCTATACCACATAATATAGCAACACTCGTATCTAGACCCCAGACTATAACAACATTTTTGTTATCTATACCACATAATATAGCAACACTCGTATCTAGACCCCAGACTATAACAACATTTTTGTTATCTATACCACATAATATAGCAACACTCGTATCTAGAGCCCAGACTATAACAACATTTTTGTTATCTATACCACATAATATAGCAACACTCTTAGCTAGACCCCAGACTATAACAAGATTTTTGTTATCTATACCACATAATATAGCAACACTCTTATCTAGACCCCAGACTATAACAACATTTTTGTTATCTATACCACATAATATAGCAACACTCGTATCTAGACCCCAGACTATAACAACATTTTTGTTATCTATACCACATAATATAGCAACACTCGTATCTAGACCCCAGACTATAACAACATTTTTGTTATCTATACCACATAATATAGCAACACTCTTAGCTAGACCCCAGACTATAACAAGATTTTTGTTATCTATACCACATAATATAACAACAGACTTATCTAGACTCGTAGAATTTTCTTACTAAATATAAAACTAAAGAAAACGTTGCACTCGTAAAAAAATATTATTTGGCATCTTGTGTATTTTGTTAGTGTTCACACTATCACCATAGAAACATAGTCATTATAACTCTAGACTAGAATGTTTTCTTCTAAATAAGACAAAAAATAACTGCAGACAACGTAAAGTATCTAATTAGTAATCTGGACCTAAAACGTGAAACTACCTTGAATTATATACGTTATAAAGATTTGTATGCAATTTCCATATTACAATCCCCTTTGATTTCAAATTTTAAACGATAATTTAGTAGTTTATATTTTTGTTATTAACTACAAAATCTGTATCTGTAGTTAAATCCCTTTCATTTGTTTTTTTAAATTTTAAGGAAAATGGGATTTTCGGTCTGTTTCTATCTTTTTTAAGTTCAAAATATTGACAGATTTCGGTTAGATATTTTTATTGGCTGTAGAAACCGAGGCAATTTTTAAGTCTTTATTTTGTTTTACATTTGATTTTCAAATGTTTTCTTTTCTTTTTTTTTTTTTTTGCATGTAAAGTGATGCACGTTTTGATGATTTTGTTAGCTAACTGCAATACAGGCAGTCACAGATAACTCTTTGGTTTGTGTAGTCTTAACATTAGGGGCTAGGGAAGTTTGCCTTATTCAGTTACTTGCCCTTACTCTATAAATATTTTTTTAACTGGTTCGAGCAGTTAAAGCGACTACAGTGAACAAAACATACAATTATTTATTTGCCGCACCAAACAGTTCTGAATACAATATGGTGAGGTTCAAAATAGTGGTAAAAGTTGTTTGTTTTTTTTACTTTGTTTAGTTATTGGGCAGTAAAATCTGGTCAGCAACGCGGAGTTAGAACGTTAAAGTTAAAGAAAAAGCGTGTTTATATAGGTGTATATTATTGTTGGTGGTTGTCATGCATCTACCATTTCACATACATCTTCAATATGTGTACTTACTGGCTTACTATGAGGGGAGGGCACGGTGGACCAGCGGCAGAACGTTCGGCCTGCGTACAGAAGGTCCTGGGTTGGAAGTTCTGGTGACGGCTAGGATTTCTCTCCAGGTCTGGAGGGTGTCCCTGAGTCTACCCAGCCCAGAAAAGTACCTGACATTAGTTGGGGGGAGGGGTTAAAGATAAAGGCGGCTGGACATTGCGCTGGGTACAGAAACTGGCAGTTGGGCGTTGCTTCACCTATGGATCATTTTGGTCTAACGGGATTACTTAACTTCACTTTTACTTAGGCCTACTTACTACCCCGTCACACACACACACACACACACACAAACACACACACAAACACACACACGCACACAAACACACACACACAAACACACACACACACAAACACACACACACAAACACACACACACAAACACACACACAAACACACACACACACACTATGTTTTAAGTTGAGCTTCTAGTAATGTATAAACCATTGGTCTGACTCAAATGATAATTACTTCCTATTAATTAAAAATTCAGAGTTTCATTGGCATTTATAACCAATTACTGCTAATTTGTCTCACATCAGTCGGTGTAGAATACCGTTTTTTTTAACAAGTGCAAGCGTGTGAACAATTATTCTCCATTTGTCTCCTCTTTGAAAAGGTTAACAAAGTATGTTGGGTTCCGTTCTGAGAAATGAGAAGTGTCATTCAACCAGTCTTCTGCGGAGCGAATGTTTTGTTTATATTACTTTTACGTAGGCTATAAGCTTATATAATTGCTAGTATGTTCAGTTGAGGCCCATCCCCGTGCACATCCGTACGGCAAAACTCTCCTAAACCCATCCACTCCCCTCCCGACTCATAGTGTGTGTAGTCTATGGATTGCTCCTTATCGAATATGTTGCAGACGCCCCTTCTATACAGATGAATACTCTCCCTATGCTCATCCATAGTTAAATCCTAGTCTTGCAGTTTGATAAAGGGTTTTGAATGCTATTATGTTTTTGACTTTCCTTGGTTGTTAATGAAACCTATTCTACACATCTGAGAAAGAAAAAAAACTTATAGACACTCTTCATGTACTAAGAAAGAAGTTAGACATAAAAGTTTCATGTATTAAATGTTAGACCTACTTTGCTTTTCTGTTTTACCATATTATGTTCCTGAATATTGTTTCTAAATCGTGTGTTATTGCCAGGCCTGGTAGAACTTTATTTAATATAATAATAAAACCGATACGAAAATTATAAAAAAAATCATTGGCTTGTAACATTAGAAGCTATGAGTACTTCAGTTATGAAGACAGAATGAAAGCCTTCCTGTGCTAAATACTTCCACATTTGTGTGTCCCAATATACCTTCACTTGATGGACATTTATCCCATTATGACCACTGTAACACCCCCCCCCCCCCATCCCCACTTTCTCTTAGAACTGGAGACATTTATCGCCCCTTATGACTGTGACAAATTCACCCCCGCAACTCTTTTAAGTGACACATTTATCCCCCTTACAAGTACTGGATTTCTCGTAAGGTACATTTCATTTTTTTATATAATGATCTGCGTGGGATATCACACACACACACACACTCACTCACTCACACACACAGACATACCAGCCTTCATATTGACCCAGTTTTAACTTGTTCAATCGGTCAGAGCCTGTCATCTGATATCAAAGTTTGTATCAAAGTCCCTGTTTGTATAACTTAAAGGGAGAAAAAGAATAAGGGTGGGGGGAGATACTAACTATATAACACTTTAGAAGCATTCTCAGATAGACATAACCTCCCGAAGCCCTCGCCTCTCAGCTCGGAGTCTAACGCACAATACGCCTTTCGTCCGTTCCTAATTGGTGTGTCTCCCCTACGGTCTACCACACTCCCCCGCCCCCACCGTCCATCTTGTTATTTTTCTCTTCTCTATTAAAGCTGGTTTGTTAGTCTCGGCCAGGGCTGTGAGCAGATCCAGCCAGAAGGCGTGAGTAAATCGATGGATGGATTTGAGCTAAAACTTCAACTTTCATACAACACTGATAATAATACACTGCGTGTGGGGGGGGGGGGGGGAACTGGTGAGGAGGAGGGGGGGGGTTGAATGTGTGAATGAGGTGTGGATAGATAAAGATAGTAATAGAGAGACACGCAGAGAGAGAAAGAGAGAGAGAGAGAGAGAGAAAGAGATTAAAAGATAGGGTGTAAACTAGACTAGAGCGAAATGAAAATATTATGCTGGAAAGAGAGGGGCTGAAACGAGAGAGAGAGAGAGAGAGAGAGAGAGAGCAAGATGAAGAGAGAGGGATAGGGCATGGAATAGAGAGAGTTGAAAAGATCAAGCTTGAATGAGAGCTAGAGAGAGTAGGATTGAAAACAAAGATATTTATAAAAAAGAAAAGGAGAGAGCGCAGTGTAAAGAGAGGGAGAGAGACATAGAGAGCTGGTGATAACGAGAGATGAAAATAGTGGGAGAGAAAGAGAGAGAGAGAGAGTTTTAAAAATGTATATATCAAACGGAGAAAGCTTAAAAAGAGAAATGAAAAAAATGAAACGTAAGATAGATATGAAACGACAGATAGGCTAGAAGAAAAAGAAAGAGAGAGAGAGAGATGGTGCTCAAGTTTACCATAAAGTGGGTATGTTGAGGTTGCATAATTCTAGAGCGAGCATAAAATGGGGGGAAAGAGAGGAGTGGCGGAGAAATTCTGGAATCGATTTTTTTTTTTATCTTGGAAGCTGTTAATGACGTCATGAATGGCCATTGAATCTGAGCTCTGGCTTGAATTTAAAAAACAAAAAAATGGCGGGAAAAAACAAACAAAAAAAACTATCTTTAAAAAAAAAAAAAAGTAGGTCACTTCAGGTTAAAGTCTGCTAACGGAATGATTGAAAATATATTAATTTTTATTTTGCTCAATTGAAAAAGAAAAAACCATAAACTTTTTTTCGAAAGGTAAACATTATGTAGGACAGGTGTAAACATTAGGTGGGACAGGTGTGTACGTTAAGAAGGATTTGTATGACAATTTCAATTACTCCTCCGTCTAATTTTCTAATGAGCGGAGTGCATTACTAGGTCTGGAAGTCTGAGTTTTATAGTTATGCATTAGGGTTTTACTTAATGACTACGTAGCATATTCCTCTGGAAATACGGCCACTAAAAAGCAATTTAGCATAATCCTATGATCTGCAATAATCTTTTAAAACAGGGGTCGGCGACCTTTTGATAAAAGTGTGCCAAAATACGATTTCTTCTTATTCATTCGGCGCGTCAAAAGCCTAAGCGTCAAAATGGAACCATCGATCAATTTCTTGAAGACGAGACTTGAATTGCTTTTTTTTTGTATGGGGGCTTCCGCATGCCATTGAAAACCGCGCTACGTGCCAAGTATGGCACGCGTGTCGTAGGTTGCGGACCCCTCTTTTAAAATATTCATAGAGACGAATGGGTTTTACAAAAAATTCCTTTACCATTTGCAAGAAAATACAAACGTGCAAAGATTCTTTAACGGATGTCGGATTCCAAATAGAGTTAGATATTCCTTTTTGAACTAGAGTTTAAGCTGTAGATTTGGTACATGATGATCAAACGTCGCGATATAACAAACAAATGAATAAGTCAGACGCCATATGTAAATTTTTTATTTATTATCTTAGAGAATCTCAACACATTTTTCAATATTTTTTAGCATTCTATTATATTATGTTGTAGCTTTCAAATCAGGCTGTTTGTAAATTTGCGGCTGGTTGGAAAGTCATTGTTTGATAAATTCTCTTTCTTTTTAAATCACTATCTCTGTTGTTTTTCTGTTATGATTTTTATAAAAAATCTTTATAAAATGATTTTAACACACAAAAATATTGTATAACTTATAAATTTCCTTATAATAACTTTGCTTATCCCTTATGTGAGAACAAAGGCATGGAATAGGTTGTCTGAACAAATCAGGAAAACCAGTAACTTAACATCATTTAAAACATTAATAAAAATTCAAGACTAGACTCGGACCACGGACAAGCGTAGGACGCAATAATCTTCTTTATAGTAGGAGCGTCTGTGAAATATAAGATAAGATAACTGGCCGTAGTATGAACTTACTGACACTAAGATGATGTTCACTCCCATAGAGAATTATTTGCACAGGTATATTTCTGTGTGCTTTAGATATTGCAAGACTCTGTCTAATAAGTCTGAAGACGAAATCTGACGAGAATAAAGTCACACGAAAGAAAAACATTTTATTGCAAAAGCCCGTCATAATAATAATGTTATATTTCATATTCGTTCTATTTTTTATGTAGCCCTAATGTAATACATTGAATCGGTCGTCTGTGCGCAGCTTACCCCCCCCCCCCCCCCCCCCAATATTTATTATCATAAACATTTTTTCTCCATTTATTGCCACGCATCCATCTAGCAGCGGCCATGCAATTATTAGAAAACTTCCTTCCCCGGGAAAAAATGGCTCAGAAAATAAGATGAGGCTGGGAGCTCGTACATTATTATTGGTAAGGATTTGGGTGCGGGGGGGGGGGGGGGGGGTAAAGGGGGGTAGTGGGGTGACAAAGCGATCGTTTTGTCCAGAAAAGCACGTGATTAAACTTTCTGGGACACGGCCTTGGACTCCAATAGTAATTAATTAATCTGAGAATTATCTAGCTCGGGGGTGTGCAGCAGTTCGGCCCGCGGGTCAAAACACGGCAACACGGCCCACCTATCTTTTAGCTTCTAACGGCATTGTTTGGTTTGGTTTGTTAGTTTCATAACACGGTAGCAATGAGCATTTAAAAGTATTGAATCACTATATGTCAATTTGGTAAGAAACACTAACAAGCTTTAGTTTATGCTATAATGCCAAACGTGCCCATAACTATAAACTGTAACACAAAAACGAACATTATATATACTATAATGCTAATAGGGAAAGGTTATAGTTATACTATAATGCTAATAGATAGATTGGATAATGTATGTCAAATAGATATAATAGTATATACCATAACGTCAATACAAACACCTATAGTTTCAATACGGATAGACTATATAGATAACTATTTTTATGTTCAAACTCTGTTCTTGTTTTTTACTCTGATATTTATATTGTTTACAACTCTCGTAAAGCAATAATAATAACTCTTCATTTTCTAAAGTGCACCTTTTTCTTTCTCATTCTATAAACTTTTAAATTTGTAATTTCCGTAATTACATATAAATGCATCTTCTTCTTGTTTATATTCAAATACCACCTATATAAATATATTCCTAAGGTTTCAAAAAAAAAAAAAGCTTTAAAAAAACAACTCGGCTAATTGGCGAGCAATGATCGTTGAGGCATTACGTGTTAACGTAGAAGTCTAGCCTCACCCAATTTACACGTGCCGAAAATTTGCTAATCTGTTGGCTTTGTCAGTCCCCCCCCCTTCCGTAGTCTGTAGGTCACTTCCTGTCGCTCTAGATTCCAGTCAAACTTAAAAAGTAGTCGTCTACGGCCAGTTATCTTCATTTATTGTTTTGGGGCAAGGTGGCCGAGCTACAGCGCGTTCGACTGCCTTACTGAAGGTTCTGAGCTCGAATCTTGGTGAAGGCTAGGGTTTATTTTCGATGTCCCTGAGTCTACCCAGCCTCTGGTGGGTACCTGACATTAGTTGGGGTAAAGTAAAGGCGGCTGGGCATTGTGATGGTCACACATTTCCTAGTATGTTATGGCCACAGAAATTGGGGAACGCTGCCGGCTTCACCGGCCATATGATCAATATGGTCCGACCTTACTATCGTCTTCATCTGCTGCATCCCTTTTATTGTCGCGTACCATTTCCCTCCGTGGATCTCATCTCTTGGCAGCTTTTTCCGCCAGGTCCGTCTACTCTACTAGGGATGTTAAACGAAAACCGGAATATCGGATTCCGGTTTTGAAACCAAAAACCGGTTTTGATTTTCAAAACCGGATTTCGGTTTGTTGGTTGGAAGGTAATCATTACTTCAAGTAGCACAGCCTTTTTTTTTTGGTTCTGATGGAAATATTTTAATAAATAATGTTGGATTCGCACAAAACAATTCTTGAAATGCATTGCTAACACTATTTATCACTATTGAAAGCTATTATCGATTTTAATCAATTAGCCCAGATTTTTTTAGTTCTCAAGAATTTTATGGTAAAGTGTACAAAATCATATTGAATTCACACAAATCAACGTCTTGAATGCCCTGCAAACAGTAATCAAATTTGAACTATTTTTCAAATATAGGCTACATACAAAACTACTCTACACAGCTTTTGGGAAAGAGGTGGGTCCTTTCCTGCATATTGCATTGGCGTTTGCAAAGACCAATGCTGTTGATGAGTCTCTCTCTCTCTCTTAAAACATGCTGCATTTTTACTTCCGAGATAGTTTCATCTTACGTGAATAATGAAAGCAATCAATGAGTTTTTTACACTAGCAGAATGCAAGATTTCGGTTAGTTTTTTTTGTGTATATTTTTAGGCATGGCTAGGGCTATTCTAGCTCAAAACCACTTTTAAAATTTCACGAAAATCGAGTAATTTTCTTCTTGCATATCTTGTTATTGATAAAGCAAAGTACCAGTTTCAAAGGAGTATGACAAACGAGTGGATTGTATGGCCAATACAATGCACAGCCTTACTTTCAATTTCCAAACGATTGTTTGTTACTTACTACAGCCTCAAGAAATCTCCCCTCTAGACTCTGAAAAAAATTCTGGATTAAAATGAAGATGCACCCCCTATGACTCTAATCCACAGCTTCCCGCCTTTATTATTTGTCCATAAATTTTGTTTTCCAGTTTATATTTTGTTCTTAAAGCCAAAAAAAAAGAAAAAGTAAACAAATAATAATGTACATAAATTGTGCGTGCTGCTCGAGGATGGAAGCGAGAGCGAGAAAAGAGAAGCGAAGGGAGTTGAGGAGAAAAAAAAAGATAACTGGCAGATTTTTCTAACGGCTACGGATCAATACGGGTGTTGGATCGATGTTCCCCAAGCCACATAGACTCACATTAAACACGTACAGTCTCCTTTCCAGCAATCTACAACACAAGAATGAAAACAACAAGAAGAAGAAAAAAAATTCTTCAACGTCGCCTTTGCAACTCTCATTTCCCGAAGATTACGAGTTTATCATCAGTCTAGAAAATCTCATCATTATTTTTTTTATCAACGTTGCGTCTAAAGTTTTAGATTGAAGCCTAGATTTACTTTTACTGTTTTTTTTCTATAAATATTTTGTATGTTTAGAAAACATCACTATAAAACATGTGTTTGGATTTAGTAATAGGCAAAATTTAAAATTATTGGTATAAATATTACTTTAAAGCTATGCCTTTATAGTTTGTTTATTGATTACAAAATAAACATCTTGTTCAACATTATGTTCAAAGCTTATCGTGTTAGACTTGATCGGTAAACAGTTCGTTGAATCTCTCCCTAGTAGGCTACTTCTGAAAAAAATATTTTTTATCTAAGCTGAAAGTAAAGTATCTTTTAAATTAAAAAAAAAAGTATAGTATGAGTTCAGTGAGGTTTGGCTTATATAAGTAACATCATAGACTATAATACACATGGACCGATTGCTTTAGTATTTCTGCTATATGATGACTCGAAAGACTGCTTTTCGGAATTCCCGATTCGTATAATACTTTGCACTTCCGTTTTATTGAATAGGTTTGATTTTCTCAATGAAAAATTAAAATTAAAATTGAAAGTTCTATACAGCGGAAACATTTAAGAAACAACGAGGAGCGTAGAAGTAATTTAAGACAGCCTTATTGGTTGCGCACGGGGATTAAAGTACATATAAGCTCTAAAAATAGAGCCGTCCATCTTATTATAGTCTATGGCAGGGGTCGGGAACCTTTTCGACTGAGAGAGCCATGGACACCAAATATTTTGAAAAGTAATTCTGTGAGAGCCATACATTATGTTTAAAAATAAAAATTCAAGTAAATTTTCCTTTCAATTACAATAAATGCAGGGCTGCTATTTTTCTGTCTTTTAGATGCTGAGCTGCAGTAGACTTTAGCTCATTTGTAGAATGAAATATTGATATGCAATTAATATGTAGATCAAGGAGTCTAAATATTTTTTTTTATAATCGAACATTTGTCTGCGAGCCAGATGCAGCCATCAATAGAGCCACATGTGGCTCGCGAGCCATAGGTTCCCGACCCCTGGTCTATGGTAATAAGTAAGCTATGAAAAAGATATATCCAAATTGTAAACTTTGCTCACGTTACATAAAAAAAGGGAAATACTTTAGGTCAATCTTTACACACAATTTTGCAGTGTCACTTCTTTAGGTGAATAGTAGTATGTGCAATAGAGATCGTTTATAATTACTATCATTACTAGCGAATATTCTCAACTAACAAGAGTAACACCAATAGTTAAATCACTAAGCCTAGAAACACTAGAGTCACTAGAGGACAGAATGACAAAGACTAAATTAATAGTAGTACATAAGGTATTACATTTAGAACTACAACACAGTAACAATCTTTAGCAGTTCTCAGATAAACATAGGACAAAACCACTTTTCTTACCCCTTATGCGAGGACAAATGCATACAAGTGCTATTTCTTTCCGAGTGGCATGCGGGAATAGAATGGTTTACCCGAACAAACCTGGAAAACCAGTAACTTAACATCATTTAAAACACTAATAGAAATGCAGGACTCAAACCACGGGTGTGCGTAGGACGCAATAGTCCTGTTTATAGAAGGAGCGCCTGTAAAGCATGAGATAAGATAATATAAGATCTCCAATACCACCAACTCCTCCTTGGGGACGTCCATTAATTACGTCAACAATTTTTAGGCGATTTTTACCTCCCCCCCTCCCCCTTGTCAACAACTGTCAAACTTTCAGAGACCCCCCCTATATAATTACGTCAACAATTGGTTACCCCCCCCCCCCCCTCAAAACAAGTAACACAATATTAGGCGCTTGCTTTTATGTTTAAAATATATTTAAAACGGAAAGGTCTATACTATAGGCTAATTAATTGTAATACATTTTAAAACTTGTTAAAGATGTCTAATTGACTATAATTCTCATATGTTTACTATTGTTGTTTTCATATACATATTTAATCATGTCTAATTCTACGTTTCACTAAAATAGCTTTTGGTACAATGTAAATTGTCAAATAGTTTAGGGGGAAATTGTGCACCAGTTGTAAATTAGCCTTCTATTTTAACTAGGGATGTTAACCTAAAACCGAAATACCGGATTCCGGATTTCGGTAACTTGGTTGGGAGGTAGGCCTAATCATTATTTCAAGTAGCACAGCCTTTTTTTTTGGTTTTGATGGAAATATTTTTAATAAAAAGGCCTAATGTTGGATTCACACAAAACAATTCTTGAAATGCCTTGCTAACACTATTTATTTTAGTCTTAGATATTGTGTTTCTTTTTTTCCAAATACCAACTATGGCTTGCGATAAAAACAACATCAAACCAAATGTTAAGTTACAGTTGCAATCCTTTGTGTCAGAAAATTTTGAAAAAAAAACGTCTTTAACGATGGCTCGTTGTAAACTATGTTCCCAACAGATAAGCAGGAGCGGTCGCAGTACCACTGGATTGCGTACGCATCTGCGTACTAAGCATCCTGGATTAACATCGTCCTCCTCTTCATATGCTTTTTAAATCATGGTCAACAATAATCGCAAATTTGATTATCACTATTGAAAGCTATTATCGGTTTTAATCAATTAGCCCAGATTTTTTTTTTAGTTCTAAAGAATTTTATGGCAAAGTGTACAAAATCATATTGTATTTAAAAAAATCAACCTCTTGAATGCCCAGCAAACACTAATTAAATTTGAATTATTTTTCAAAAATACCTACGAAACTACGCATATTTGGCTTTTTCGGCCTGTAACTTGTGACATTGCAAGGGAAGGGGAGGGAGAGTGTGAGAGAAACCAAAATCCAGTTTTATAAAACCGAAAACCAGTTTTGAAGAAAAACCGGTTTTAACAAACCTAATTTTAACTATATGTTCACTATTCCTTCTTACATTATTGTCACACACACACATTATATACACACGGTAGTTGCCTTCCGTGTCCCCCTACCTTGCACTATTTGCCACCCACTCCTTGCAATACTGGCGAAGCCACTGATACTAATACATTTTTATCTCATTAAATTTTTCCAGAAAATTAGAAATGAAAACGTACAAATTACTAAATATGTAGCCTAATCGACCTAATTTCAATGTTTCACCTATTATAACGTTGTGAGCAAAAATATATTAGTTTATATAATAATATCTGAATTAGGGATGTTAAAAGGAAATAAGGTAGGCTAAGTATTTCGTACTTCATGGGGTATGCCAAGAATTATTTTTCTGAAGGAAATATTTTTAAAATAACCATGTTGGATTCACAAAATTCACTTCATTCAATGCTTTGCAAACATTAGTTATAGTCTCGGCGAGGGCCTATTATTGTTTTTAGTTATATTGTTAATCCCAGCCATCGCTTACGTGGTTTACATAATGAACGCCAGACGACTCTGGCACCTAGCCTAATTTAGATGTACTGAGCGGCAAAAAAACTGGGTTTCTGAACGTTCTCTGCAGACAGTTTGTTAATGTGTTTGTGTACCTTTGTTATTCCAGCCACCATGTCTCGCGAGACTAAGGTTGCCATACGTCCGGCAAAAGGAGGACATGTCCTCCCATTTAGACTCTTGTCCTCCGTCCAGCTGGCAAAGCACAATACCTTTAAAATGTCCAGCTTTTGTAATACTTTTTGTTTTGTAGGCGTAAGGACAAATACATTTTAAAATTAGTATTATCATGTTAAGAATATAATTAATAAACAGGTGATCATTTGTACAAGAGAAGAATTATCCGTTTTTTTTAGAAAACTCGTGCATGAGCTTTAAAGTTGCAAGCTGCCTTTCAGCCTACATTAAATTTATATGTTATTTTTAACAAAAACTGTTTCTTGCTCAGTTTACCAATACACATTTAAACTTAGTGGCAGCTCTTGTAATAAAATTATACTGATAGCGGGCTAAATGCATAACTAACAATCGCATTAGTTTCCACCCTTAAATAGATCTACAAACTAGCACGATGGACACAAAAAGGACACATCATATGTAGTTTCTATAATTGATATATTTGTATTAAAGTAAAACTATGTTGTTAATGTTATCTATGTAAGTTTAACAGGACAAATGTAGAATTTAGTACTAAATTTGTATCATTATTTACTTCATAAAAAGTAACATTGTTGACGTCAACTTTTCTTGACCTCCCCCCTCCCCCATGTCAACAATTGTCAAACTTTTTCAGACCCCCCCTCCCCCCTATTTTGTTGACGTAATTAATGGACGTCCCCCTTCTTAACATCAATGTTTTTTCTACATCCTCCCCTAGCATGTCCTACTCCACATCACTGTTTACTGGGGCTAGCTGTAGACGACTTAATTAAGTCTTCAGAGTTAAATTGAAGCGGCAATAACTTGAAGCTCGTTCATATAAAATGCCATTCCTCCCCCCTCCCTTCTGTCCTCAGATTCTCCCTAGTCAAGTAACGTTACTTTTAATAAACCTCCCCAATGTCAACCAGGTAGAAATAAAAAAATGCCTTTTTTTTTGTTCTTTTTAAAAGTGCATTTGTTTTAAGGACTACGGTATATCATACATCCAATTGATGTTTTAAGAACACATACATTTAAGGATTTTTTGTTACATTGCTGTACGTTATAAAATATATAAGTGTTAAAGTTATATAGTGTGTATGTGTGTGTGAAGTGAGTTTGGCTATATCATTTGTGTTTCTTTTATCTTTTTGTTTGATGATTCCGTTTACCGAATTACACAACAGGTAAACTCATTTGTTTATAAACCTAAAACAAAGTGAAATCTCCAGCAGTGATGACATGGAACTACCCAATACATGTACGCTGTTGATAACTTGAACTGTCTTAAACCAAAGACTACATAAGATGGACCGCTTGCTTTGATATTTCTGCTGTTTGATAACTCGAAACACTCTGTTTCGGAATTTCCGATCGCACCCCGTCCTCTAAACTTCCGGTTTAGTAATTTGCTATGATTTTCTGAATGGAAAAAAAAATATTAAAATCGATTAAAATTATACAACAGAAGTCTTTGGGCAACTTAGGAGTCATTTAGGACAACGTTATTGGCTGCGCACTGAAAAAAAAAACACGTATGCTCTAAAAATAGTGCAAGCGGTCCATCTTATATTATAAGTAAAGTACCCGTCGGACCGAGTTGATCCATAGGTCCAATGAAGCAGCTTTCACCAGTTTCTGTGGCCACGGCATACTATGTGATTGTGTGGCCAGCACTATGCACAGTTGCCTTTACTATACCCCAACTAACGTCAGGTACCCATCAGAGCTGAGTAGACTCAGGGACACCCTCCAGACCCGGGGAAAAATCCTAGCCTGCACCAGGATTCGAACCCGGGACCTTCGTCTCGCCAGTCGAACGCGCTGCCGCTCGGCTAACGTGCCCCATCATCTTATATTATAGCCTTTGCTTAATCCTGTACCTTTTTAAGCGTATAATAATGTGTGTCACTATTAAATCTACGCACCTGAGACGCAAAAAAAATAAAAATGAATTTTCCCTTCCGGACAGATGCATAGACAGATAGGTTACCCTGGTGCTTTTATTATATATTAAAGACATCCAACTGTGCTACAGAATTTAAAGATATAAGAACAATAAAATGGATACATGGAAAAACATGACAACAACGTTAACAAAAAACATGACAACAACGTTAACAAAAAACATGACAACAACGTTAACAAAAAGCCCTTAAATAACCTTTGTTGTTGATGGGCCGGAAATACAACAATTCAAATTCAAAGACTTATATATATCGTACTGCTTCAAAATCAAACATGGGTCATGTTTCTTGTGTAGGCGTGTGTAGGAGAAAGTGGGGGAGGGGGGGGGACAAACAGACAGACAGAAACAGACTATTTTTATTCCGCTACTAGCTGCGTACTTAGTGTTACTCTATTGGTCAGTGAAAAGTGTTTTTGCATAATCAATGTGACGCTAATCTCTGACCCCTGACCTTCCATCTTTTCCCGTTGTTTTATTTTCTCAGTCAGCTTTGTAATCACCATAGGAAGTAGGCGAAAGAAAAAATATATATATATTAAATATATCTCTTTTTCTCTCTTTCTATTCCTTTATATTTTGTGCCGCTTTCCTATCATAAAGAAAGAAAAAGAAGAGATACAGAGAGAAAAAGGATATTCAGAGAGAGAGAAATTGGTAAAAGTGCAAAAGAGACAAAGAGAAAGAGAAAGAGAGAGAGAGAGAGAAGAGAGAAAAGGAGAGAACTGAAAAACAATACAAAGAAACTCGACTACGCTTAATTTTTTTGTTTTGTTTTTAGTTTTTTTTTCGTGCGTGTCTCTTTTTCTAAAGATCGATATGAATGCAAGGGAAGGAACGTAAGCCTAGAGCATTTGATAATGTGAGTTACCGGACTTGGCTTGGATAATTCATTATAGGTTTAAGGTTTGTAGTTGGTTTTCTTGTTGTTGGATGTAAAGGATATTGGTTGAGAATGGGAGAGGGGGGGGGGGGGGGGTTAAGTCAGTGTAAACGAAGTACATCCGAACGCATGTCACTCTGTCTTATATATTTTTGGGTGCTCGGTAAATTTGGCAATGGTAAATTCGGAACCGGTATTTTAGGCAAGGTGATTTTGGCAAAGGTAATTTCGGAATGGGTAAATTCGGCAAAACACGCAAAGCGGTAAAATTGGCCAATTACCGCTTTGGTAGTTTTGCCGAATTTACCGTTGCCAAAATGACCTTGCCGAAAATACCGTTGACGAATTGACCCTTGCCAAATTTACAGTGATTCATATTTCTGTATGCCTACACATTTATATGTGATTTCGTGAGTATTTGTGAGCGTTAGCATATGTCTGCATGTTGTTTTTATGCGTTGGTGCGTGCATTTTTGTGTTTGTGTACGTGTTACTGTGTATGAATGTTAGTGTCTATATTAGTCTGTCTTTGTATGCTTGTAAATGTGTGTGTGTGTGAATATTTGTATGTGACTTCGAGTGCATGTATGTGTGTAACTGTTTTAATAAGTGACCAAGCGACTGCATGTGCGTGCGTGTCTGCATGTACACGTATGTTTGCGCGTGGCCTTGCCCGCGTGCGTGGACCAAACTTACATATATATATATATATATATACATATCGAAAGTAAGTATTTAGTAATCGGAATCGATGGTGCATTTTTCTCCCCATTGATTTCAGCTTCCGTCAGAAGTGGCCAAAGGAAAAGGCGTTGGAAGCTATTCAATCAATTATGTATGGCTGGGAGAAAACTTCACTCCACGTTTACAAACTGGAAACTGGCGATGGGGGGGGGGGGGAGGGAGGAGCAGCAATGACCGATGGTGAGGCAGGAAGGAGTGGGGCTTGGGGCGCCAGTTGGGTTGGAATGGAGCAGGGGGAAGAAATCGCGGTTTGGGGCGAAGAAGAGGATGGGAGTTCGGTTTTGGGCAACTACTTGTGTGTAAGGTTACCGCTCGGCCAAGATGAGAAAGAGGGGGGAGGGACTAGTCTACTTATAGAGGATAATTAAAACGGACACTGTCCCTGTTTTTCTTTTTTTTTAAAGTCCAGCTAAAGGGACTTGGTGTGATGTCTGTAACCTGGTTCCCCGAGGGGGGGGTGGAGTTGGAGAGGATGAATAATAGAGCGATGGCGTGGGTTTGAGGGTGGTGTTTTAAACAAACCTTTTTCTCCTTCTAGTGATGTGGCGGCGAGGGTGATCAGCCGGCAAGAGAAGTGAAGAATATGTCTGAAAGAGGTGGGAGAGAGAGATGGGGGGGAGGAAAGAAAGAAAAAGAGGGTTAGGGGGGTGAGAGAGGAGTAGAGAGAGGGGGGAGATAAACAGAGCAGCAACAGTCAGAGAGAGACGAGGATTGAGGAAAAAAGAAAGAAAAGGAGAGGAGAAAGTCAGAGAGAGACAGTGAGAAAGTGAGAGTGAGAAAGTTAGAGAGAGAGTGAGAGAGAACGTGAGAGCGGTAGAAGGGAGGAAGCAGTGTAGCACTCCCTGGAAAAAATACAAATTCGTAATGGAAGATCGCAAATAAATTGGTCGCATTCGACTTGGTTAAATTGACTCCAGTTGTCGTCGCGTTCAATTCTAACTACGCCCTGCAACCCTCAAACCCCGCTCACCTACCCCCCCCCCATTCTACTCACCCCAGCCCTCCGATCACATACCCTAACTCCCCCTCTAAACTGCACCCCCTACTTCATTTCCCAGTCTCAACAACATATCTTAATCGATCTGGGGCAGAGAATGGTGGCAGATCGATGTCAGAGAGACACTTTTCATCATTTACTATTCTGCTAGTGAAAACCTTGAAGAGAAGTGTCCATACAATGTTACATTTTTTGTGGGCATGAATATTTCAAACAGTGTCTTCAGCTCCGCCCGACCCCCATCGCCCCGCCGCCCTAACACCTGATCTATGCGATAGAAGAATTTCTTTTGATCAATTCTCTCTCTCTCTTTCTCTTTCTCTCTCATCTATTTACAGATCCATTGTATTCAACCCCAGATAACCTTTAAGTTTTTATGTCGTTAGAAAGACATGGGTTTTTTATTTTTCGCTGTAGAAACTGTAAAGGTTTTATTTTTGTTACTGTTGTTTTTGTGAGGTCCTATTGTATGTTTGTGTGTGTGTGTCTATGTGTGCGTGTGTTTACATGTCTGTTTGTCTCTGTGGGCAGTCTTTCTGTGTGTGTCTATATATGTGTGTCTGTATGCCTGTGTCTATGTATGTGTGTGTGTCAGAGTGTATTTATCTATCTTTGACCGTGTGTTATCACTGAGTTTGTTGGACAAGTACACAATTGTCAAATTTGACGCTACTTTGCGCTTCTATTGAACCTGACAAAAAAAATATATATAACTTTTATTTATCTGTTGTATCGCTTTGTGTAAAATATAATTCTTTAATTGTGTATGTTAAGTAAACTCTCAATTCTTCAGTCTTAAAGCCAAATAATTCAAAGTTGTCTTTTTTTAATTGTTTCCTTGAAGATTCAAGTCTTTTAAGAATGACTCAAATTCCTCACTAAACCACACATCCCACACACAACCTTCCCAACCCGCTCCCTGAACCCATGTTGTGAAAACGTCTGATACAGACTATAAAATCCATCTCTTCTAACTACTAGAGAACCAGAAATAAATTCCACAACAAATACCCCGACCAGTGGGTTAAAACAAGGTTGTGTCAGGAAGTGCATTAACAGTAACAATAACTGTAGTTCTAAGTATCATTCAGAATTCAGAATTAAACATTTGAAGTCAACAATTCTACAACCTCGTATTCAGAATAAGCTACGGCCTGTATAAAGTGCAGCTGACTTTACTTTTCAATATATCTAACCTTTCAGGGAAGATTTAAGGGCGCAATCCAATCCCCAGCGAACATTATACACGTTTTATCCGTGAGATCTACAGAATGGTTATCAAACGCTTTGACAAAAAACGCACATCGCCAAATTTACTCTCTAACATGATATGTATTTTTGACTAGAATACAACACTTGTTTGAGTTCTAATCTATCCAAGCATCTATTTAAAACAAAATATGTACTTCGTCTATTTCCATTACTTTGTTATTTCCACAACGGAAACGATCGAAAATATTTTTTTACTTTCCTTTTCTTTTAGTGCTTTTATTTCCGTTTTCTTCCTATTTAAAAAAAAAAAATAACTTCCGGTCAGTACAGTTCACCGTAAAGCAACGCCGTGTAGATAGCGTCAGACGAATGCGTGCTGTTGAAGGCTATTCTCGCCATTATACCCTCTACCGTCAACTCCTGCCATTTCCCCAGGGTTCCATCCATTCCCAATATTAATACACAGAAGTTCTCAGATTTTTATTTTTTTTAGTGGGGGGGGTGCTCGTTTTTTTTTTTGTTTTTTTTGTGTGTGTTTTTTTTTTTAAGGGGCGGGGGGGTGCTCGTTTTTTTTGTGTTTTTTGTGTGTGTGTGTTTTTTTTAGTTTTTTTTTGCATTGCGTCTTTTGGCTGCTAGCAAGTTAGAAACAGGCTAACATTGTTTTGGGACCAATAACATAAGCTTTACTTTAGGTGATAACCCACAAGAAATACGTTTTTAAAACCAGATATTTATTTTCTGATAACTTCGAGCAGCATATTATTAGCTATCACTCTACCTTATAAATGTGTGTGTGTGGGGGGGGGGCAAAATTGTGCGAAAGTTGGATGCAATATTATCTAGTCTTTTGTTATTCATTTACATCATTTTAATAGCTTTGAAAAAAATACTTTATTGATAGCTGGCTTTTAATATTAAAAATGTATATCTTTTTGGAGTGTTTCAAGGTTTGGAATTACCAGTTATATAACTTTGTAAAGACATTTTATTGCTCTCTCTCTCTCACTGTAAGCTAGAGTTGGAAAATACATTTTATTGCTAGCTCGCTAAAGAAGGCAGTACGTTGTTAGCTAGCTTTGGAAAACTGTTTTTTTTTCATCAGCTTTGCAAACATCAATAATTGTAAGCTAGCTTTGGAATAGGTATTTATTAATGGTCAGCTTTGAAAAATTATTTTTGCTAATAAGCTTTGGAAAATGTATTTTAGTTATAAGCTTTGGAAACGGTATTTTATTGTTAACTAGCTTTTTAATTGTTGAATTTGGTAATATTACAAATTGCGTCATAGTTGTATTTGGTAATATTAATTTGTGTCATAGTTGTATTTGTGGGAAATTTATTTGTTTCTTTTTTATTAAATCAATTACGTTGCCAACCCCCGAGAAATTATTGAACCTACATAAGCAATGGTTTTAAAAATGTAGACTTTAAAGTTGGCTACTTATAGGATCGTTTTTTTAATCAAACGCGAGATTTTACTGACTAGTGGCCGTAATTTTCCGAAGAATTTCACGTATATTTTTTTTTTCAATAGTGTTTTTTTTTTGTTTGAAGGGTTGTTGATTGTTTAATATAAACGTGTTAGCAGATTGAAAATACACGATAGTTGCGACACACTATTATAAGTAGTGTATTCTTTTGGTTTTAATAAAATGAAAGCCAAGAAATATTCCAAAAAATTGCGTTCAAAATTTGTTAGCTTTTTAGAAATTGTTAAAACATTGTAAACATTCCGTGAGTTTTTTTTAAAAGAAATTAATCAAATGATAAGAAATGTGTTTATCATGAGGCACAGATACATTAAATAGACTATATAAAAAAATAAAAAGAACTTTGCGGACACTAGAATCCAATGACGTCATTGAATTATGCCGTCACCTTCCCTAGCCTGTAGTGGATGAAGTATTGAATTTTGTGTATTTTTATCTTTTCTCCATAGCTTACGTATATCTGCATGTGATGATTTTGTATTATTTTTTATATTCCGTTATAGTCTTGTTTTTTTTAAACACTGGCCAGGTTTTGTTTGTTTTTGGCTGAGCCCGTCTGCTATCCAAAGTATGTGCCAGATTTTATTCAAGCATGCCATTTTGTTGCTTTTTATTTTTCTCCCTAACACTACTAGAAATATTAACAAACTTAACTTATTTTTTATTCTTAATTACAAAACATAAAAGGTAATATTTTGTTTAAAAGTATTTGATTTACAAATCACTAATAGTTTTATATTCATACCTAAAATACAAAGCACATTGATTATAAATTGAAATATTAACTAGGCTATAACTCACATCGTTAATTCCTGTGTTGTTGGATTTATTTTAACGTTCAATTTGTCTTACTTCACCAGCACATAAAAATATCACAAGGGTTTTATTTTGAAACTTTTTTTTAGAAGTAGAAAGATTTGATTGATGTATAGTTTAGCAGCTAAGCAAAAAAACACGGATGACGCTATTGTAGTACAATTTGAAGCTATTGTAGTACAATTTGAAGCTATTGTAGTACAATTTGAAGCTATTGTAGTACAATTTGAAGCTATTGTAGTATAATTTGAAGCTATTGTAGTTCTATTTGATCCATTCCTCACGCATGTCTCCCAGAAAAATTTAGAAATTTTAGTTTTCATCTTTTCTTTAACACTATAGTCATTTTTGTTTTCAAAATTCTAATGATAATATTTTTTTCTAAATCAAGTAAAGTAGATTTAAGTCTTTATGACATCACCCAAGAATTCCCTTGCTTTACTGTCACCATTTGATTGTAGCACCAGAGTTTAGTATTAGATCTTTGACATGTCCATTGTCTTTTCAACCAATCAGAAAGTTGTTTGTTTTTTCTTTCTTCTCAGCAGCTTGGGCTTTTTATACAAATCTTAATTGATATCATGTCCTTTACAGAGCAGATTTTCAATGGGCATACATTGTTTATTCATTTGTTTGTTATTAATAAGCTGTTTTTTTTTTTTATTTTATTTCTCCAACTGAGCTCATGCAACCCATTTACACATTTCAAGCCTCACATCCTTGTTTTGCATTTCTTAATGTATCAAACATCTCGGCACAAGCCAAACAAAAAAAAAAGGAGATTTTAGTTGACTAATGATGGGATGGAGGCGAGCAAAACAAAAATATTTTTAGAGCAAAGATGAGCCTCTGCCGTCACATCAAGCCTACTGCTTACACTTGGCCGCGCATCATCGCGGCACCCACAAAGACCGTTCCGGGGAGAAACACCTTCAACGCCCCTGGCACACTTCTGTGTGGACTTAAACATGTTTATTTCTTGTTGTGTGGTGTGGAGAATTCGGTTATAATTTACAAATCAACTTCCGGGGAGCTGTTGGAATAAACCGGTGAACCAAAGATCAGCAGAAATAAAAGAAATGAAGCTCTGAAGAAAGAATTCACGAGCGATTGAGACATCGTCACGAACCAATGGCGGATCCATTGCCAACAGTCTTTGGGGACGGTGCCTTTGTCCCAATGGAATAAACAACACGATGGTAGAGCCTATAACGGCAACGGTCCAATAATAAAGCTCTTCAGGTCAAACGATGCGATGATTTCGTTCCAATGGATCTCGTCTGGCCGCCTGCAGAAACTCCGTGAAGTCACGTTTGATTCCACAACGTGTCACCGACATGTCATACACGTGTCATCAATGTGTCATCGCTTCTATCATTCGGCTTCTCGCTAATTATTTTTATTATATCTTTATCCTTCCACTGAAAAGATGGAGATACTGCAACAAATATATATATATATATATCAGTATGAACCTCACCTTCTTCTGCATCAACGTCTTTCACATCAACTTCCATAGCATCAACCTTTTACACACCAACTTCCATAGCATCAACCTTTTACACATCAACTCCCATAGCATCAACCTTTTACACATCAACTTCCATAGCATCAACCTCTTACAAATCAACTTCTATAGCATCAACCTCTTACACATCAACTTCCATAGCATCAACCTTTTACACATCAACTTCCATAGCATCAACCTATTTATTACACATCAACTTCCATAGTATCAACCTCTTTCACATCAACTTCCATAGCATCAACCTCTTACAAATCAACTTCTATAGCATCAACCTCTTACACATCAACTTCCATAGCATCAACCTTTTACACATCAACTTCCATAGCATCAACCTATTTATTACACATCAACTTCCATAGCATCAACCTCTTTCACATCAACTTCCATAGCATCAACCTCTTACAAATCAACTTCTATAGCATCAACCTCTTACACATCAACTTCCATAGCATCAACCTCTTACACATCAACTTCCATAGCATCAACTTCTTACACATCAACTTCCATAGCATCAACCTCTTAGACATCAACTTCCAAAACATCAACCTCTTACACATCAACTTCCATAGCATCAACCTCTTACACATCAACTTCCATAACATCAACCTCTTTCACATCAACTTCCATAGCATCAACCTCTTACACATCAACTTCCATAGCATCAACCTCTTTCACATCAACTTCCATAGCATCAACCTCTTTCACATCAACTTCCATAGCATCAACCGCTTTCACATCAACTTCCATAGCATCAACCTTTTACACATCAACTTCCATAGCATCAACCGCTTTCACATCAAATTCCATAGCATCAACCTCTTTCACATCAACTTCCATAGCATCAACCGCTTTCACATCAACTTCCATAGCATCAACCGCTTTCACATCAACTTCCATAGCATCAACCGCTTTCACATCAAATTCCATAGCATCAACCGCTTTCACATCAACTTCCATAGCATCAACCGCTTTCACGTCAACTTCCATAGCATCAACCTGTTACACATCAACTTCCATAGCATCAACCTGTTACACATCAACTTCCATAGCATCAACCTCTTTCACATCAACTTCCATAGCATCAACCTGTTACACATCAACTTCCATAGCATCAACCTCTTTCACATCAACTTTCATAGCATCAACCTCTTTCACATCAACTTCCATAGCATCAACCTCTTACACATCAACGTCCATAGTAATTAACTTCTTAAACATAATTTTCACCCTACCCACTCGTTCCCCCCTTTCTTTAATCTGTTAACTGTACTAAGAAAAGATAGCGCCCTTATGTTAGTCCTGGTTCACACACGGTATTGCTTTGATTTGCCCGAACAATCCCGAAGTAGTTTTTGGTTTGAACGTGACCACCTAAATTTATTTCTAAACCAATTCTCACCCAATAAACAAAGACTATAGAAGTATTCGTCTGTGACCGTTATGTTGTAAATATTCTATATCAGAATTGTAACTTAGAAATACCTCACAATAATGTAAGAATATACTCCTAAACGGATAGATAAAAAAACAACATGTTTCTTATTTCTTATGCAAGTAATAATTCATATAAAGTCTCTTTCCAACATAGTGGCATTCTTCTGTGAAATGGGTTACCTGAACAAGTCAAGAAAACCACTGAATTAAACTATAAAAAGTGAGCCCATTGGCAAACAACAACTTAACCAAGGAAATAATGACCGTACATTCAGCAGCTATAATATAAGTATTATATCAAGTGCCCAGGCTTCATTTGTTACATATGCACAGCATTGCTTCGCTTTCAGTAAAACAAACAGTACCTATAGCCAGATAGTGCGTTTAAAACATGGGGGGAGGGGGGGGGGAGCCCAACCTGGCACAAACTCAACCTGTAGTCATGTTCAAGCATCACCTTAGATTTTTCTTAGTTCATTTTCATAATAAGAGTTGGCAATTATAGTCAAGCGGTCCGGGGTGGAGGCGGGGGTGTGCGTTGGTTGGGTGAGAGGGAGGTGGTGGAAAGTTTTTTTTTGCGCGTATAATTGTACATCACTAGAAGATCATGTTCTGCCTCCCCCTCCTTCTCCACACACGCACAAACATAAACACACACAGAGAATCAGACCTTTTGAACTCATCTATCTTGTAAATCTATTCTCTTAAGATATTCGCAACGTTTTTAAGGAAACCATGGATCAAACGGAAGAGCGTTAGTTTCAAATTATAAGGGTCATAAGCTGACAAAATACAAACACATTAGACCACTATTTTAACCACTGAAAAGTGCAGTGACGGCGGGCAAGCAACCACTTTTAAGAACTTAACCACCTCAGATATGTACCAAATATTCTTCTGTAACTGGGGCGATTTTCTGGATGCACAGTCCCCAAGTATCCCGTGACAAATGTTACTGGTGAAATCTGATTCATCTACCCTATATATTTTCAAGGTTTACAGATGGAGCTTTCCTCTTTCATTAAAATCCACAACTAATCTGTTAAATTAACGACTTAGTCTTAGAATCTTTCGGTCTCTACTGCATGAATAAACACACATCTCTGGCATTATCTTCACTTTTCAAAATGTATTTTTTTAAAGGTATCAAAATAAAAGATGTTCATTTTATCTACATCTGCTTTATCCCAACAATATTTTGACACCGTTTCTATTCAACACACAGTTCTTTTTAGATTATAAATAAATAAGTTGATTTAAACTTTTTACTCTATTTAATTCAACGTCGGTTTAAAAGTCTCCTTTGAAAAGCAAAATCGGAGCTAGACTTACTGGTTGTTTTTTTTTGGGGTCAATCTGTCTGTCTTTCCTTCCGTCCATCCATCCGTCCGTCTGTCTGCCTGTGGTATTGCCTCGGCACTAAACTTCCAAATGACAAGATAGAAGAGCTCGCTTAATGGCTGTGGGGCGCGGGGGGGGGGGGGGGCGGAGGAGTCACATAAGAGAATTTCTGAATGTAACCTATGGAGCGTCAATAGTCTCGGGTCGCTAGACCCTCCTCCCCCCCCCCCCACTACCCTCTTGGCGCCCCCTTTCCTCCCTTCTTCTTCGTCCCATCACCACCACGACCATCAATTTAAAGCGAACATCAAACTAGTTGAAGTAGTTGTTGAAGATCTATTCTGAATTACAGGGAGGCAGGGGCGTGACTGGTAACGGAATAATGGCAGTCATAATTGGAGAGAAATTGTCGATTTTTTTATATCTTGGTGAGGAGTGGATGTGTCGGTTTGAGGTGGGACGGAGGGAGGGAAGGATATGGAACGGGAAGAAGTGGGAGCAGGCAAGGTTAAAAGTTGGGATGCAGTCAATCTTTCTTAGCATTTTGGGAAGAGAAATAGAGAGAAAGAAAAGAAAGAAACATATGAAAAAGAAAAAAAGTAAAGGAGGGAGAAAAAGGGAAAAAAATACTGAAATTATAGAGAGAGTGAGAGAAAGGGAGAGAGAAAGAGAGGGTTCACTATAAGTAAATATGTAACTAGTAAGTGTATACGAAACAACAAAATGTGTTTATTTCATAAAACTTCCGAATGTTATAGTTGGTCTTTTAAAATATGTACTTTCAATGAATCGACAGCGTAATAGATTTGTCTGTACGTTACTTGCCTTCTAGCTGTATCAAATTGACATTTTGCCAAAAAACTCAGACCAAAGACTATAATAATAAATATCCTTTGCTCAGACGTAAGTCTGAGGCCAGAAATTTGTTATAACGTTATCATCGTATTATTATAAAACTATTGTTGGGATTAGCTTTAGGAACTTTATTGGGTTTTTCTTATTTTGGCTGTTTGTTAGTATTATTTCCCATTGTTGTGTATTGAGTATCCAATATATTTTTATTATTATTATATCTAGAGATATTTGTCGAATTGTTTTGAAATCTGGCAACGGTGGAGAGTGGGGCGGTGCAGTGGTAAAATGGAGGGATGCAAGAAAACATCTCTTTTTTTTTCTCCGGAAGCATCCGTCAGGGGTTTGCGGGAGATGGGGGAGGGGGGGGGGAGGCTGTTTCTTGCAGAAGCCCCATAGTATAAGGGTTATATAAACGTGTTAACTTGTGAGAAGTTGAGCAGTTCGGCTAGTGGTCTGTCACTTTGCCAGATGGTGTTTGATATGAATCAAAAGGGCGAGCAGGCAACATCATTGAAGAAATAGTTTACATACACAAATTATGGCATGGTGGTGGATAACTAATCATTTTAATGATTCAAAAAGAGATTCAGAAATGTATCTTTCAATTTTGTCATAGATGAATCAATAGCCTTATAAATTAAATAAGGAATTGTCTTAAAATCTTTTTTTCTGAAGTCCAAAATATGAATACAAAAAAAAACTAACCCATAAAAACTAACTTTTTTATTATACTCCCTTTTTTTTGTAAACTAAGTTTATATTTGATTTATATTTTGATAGATTGAAATAAATATAAGTGATATAATACCTTATGAATTTCCATACTAAAATTTTGCGCATGTTTTTTTTTCTAGCTTTGGCCCGCAAAAAAACATAAAAAGATAACTCGCTTTGTTTCGTCTACATTGTGTCGTTTTCAATCTATTTATTTCGTAAAAACAAACATATCCGAAAAGTTTATTTACTGTCGTCTCTTCCGGTAGAGGCAGCCATGTTTGACGTAAAATCTTTTCCTCTATTCCCAAATTGGTCGAATGAATTCGTGACTATTCCAAACGCTATGATGCTAAAAATTTGATAGAATGTATTGTTAGTCGGGACAAGTCTGCTGGCCAAGTTTCGGCTTGATTGGACGACGGGAAGTGGTAAACAAAATCGATGCAAAGTTTTGCAAGCAATCAGTCAAACAGACAAATAGCGCAAGAAAGGGAGTAAAAAATAACGTCCAGTTTGCTTTAAATTATTTTTTATTATCTCTTGCGATTATGTTGTGGTAGTTTTTTAGTTTTGTTTTTTCTAATGCTCAAAATACTTTCGCTTGTTATTAATTAAGCGTAAATTACAACTTAACAACCATTAACAAAACCTTTATCCCAGATTATCGCAGTAGGTACTAATCCTTTGTATAGAAGCTATTATTCCCAGTTGTTTGGATACCAAGATACTGTATACAACATAATAAGAACTTTAGTAAACTAAAAATATTATCACAATATAACATTTGACGAATTGCAATGGAAAAAATCAAAATCGTTTTTTAGATCAGTGTTGACTCACCAGTCTACTTTAGCTCTATCTGTTTTGTCTAGTAATTTTGTTGGAACGGTTGAAATATCACTTTTTGACAATCTATAAACAAAGATAGTTTTTTTTTGTGTAGGCCGATGTTTGGTATTTCGGTTCCAATGTTCAAAATCCTTTCTAATTCAGTCTTAGGAATCGTCTTCAATTATTGGCTTAATATGAATTGTTTCATGTTTTATATATAAGGGTGATGGTCAACTATACGTTCATGGGTGCATCAAGGTTCATTTTCTTGTTTCATATATAAGCGTGATGGTCAACTATACTTTCCTAGGTGCATCAAGGTTCATTTTCTTTAATCACAACGTAAACTTTTCGTTTCTATTCATATTTCTGTTAATCAATATTTTCATAAAAGACAGAAATAGTTTATAGTCTATATCCTAAAGTAAATCGAAGGGTTAAAAGGTTAAAGGTTAAACACTATATAAGCTTTAAACGAATCATGAAGCACCAACTACTATAAGAAACTGGTTTTCTCATACATTCAGGCATTCTGACTTCAGCACCAGCTTAAAGCAAAGCTTAATGAATAGGTCGCACTCTGGGGAAAAATAGTGAAACATACGTGTATATTGAATATGTTCAATATAAAGAGTAACTTGTGTAATCAGCTATAACAATACAAACATATATCTGTCAGTCAGCTTTTGTTGTTTGTGACCGTTAAATGGAAATATTGCAATGTTTGCTTCTAATCGTTATGCAACTGTCTAAAGAAATAACAAAATCTGAGATGCCTAGTTGATATCAATATCTCTCTCTGTCTCTCTGTGTCTATTTTTGTCTCTCTGTGTCTCTTTTCGCTCACTGTCTCTGTCTATCTGCTCACTGTCTCTCTGTCTCTATCTCTCTCTATGTCTCTTCTCACGACTTTCTCTCTTTTCACGTCATTTTTTTCTCTCTTTCTCTCTCTCTCTCTCTCTCTGTAGCTTTCATTATCTGTCTGTTTCTCGCTTTCTTTGTCTCTGTTTAGCTTGTTACCTCTTTATATATATTATCTCTCTCTTAGTTTAACGAGAAAAACAAAAACATGTTTTCAATACTAATACTATTCTCGGAATAAGTATTCTATCTATCCACTGATTCCAATCTCTATATTTTTACACATAATACAAATACATTATAAATATATATGCTAGTTGTGTTGGTGAATACTAAAATTGAAAATAATTTTATGTTTTGTAGATTAAAAAAACAACAACTCACATAAATTTCGCTTCGTTGTTTCCATCTGAGGCTTCAACCCTTTCTTCGCTTTGTTATTGGCTAATTGTTCCATGCAGATTCCTCCTGTCGTGTTTGTTGTAACTCTTCGATGTGCCCAATATATATAATTTATCTTGTGTTCAACTAACCAGTCCACCTTCCACTCCGAATCCTTCTTCTAGGTCGTGGCCATCATCTCTATTTTGTTCATTGTCTTGTCCACCATCGCTCTCACCCTCAACACGATTCCGGCACTGCAAGACCGTGGTGACCCGTCCCTCAATCAGGACAACGAAGACCTGGCCGTGGTGGAAGCCGTCTGCATAGGATGGTTCACCTTAGAGTACCTTGCCCGGTTCTGGGCGTCCCCGAACAAGTGGAAGTTCTTCAAAGGGCCATTGAACGTGATTGACTTGTTGGCCATCATGCCCTACTTCATTTCATTGGGCCTGACGGAGACCAACAAAAGCACCACGGAACAATTTCAGAACGTCCGACGAGTTGTGCAAATTTTTCGAATCATGAGAATTCTCCGTATCTTGAAACTGGCCCGGCATTCTACGGGGCTTCAGTCTCTGGGCTACACTCTTCAGAGATCCTATAAAGAACTTGGAATGCTGCTCATGTTTCTTGCCATCTTCATTCTACTCTTCTCATCGCTGGCTTACTTCGCGGAGAAGGACGAGCCGGAAACGAAGTACAAAAGTATTCCTGAAACGTTTTGGTGGGCTGCCATTACGATGACCACAGTAGGTTACGGGGACATTTACCCTAAGACTGTGTTGGGCAAAGTTGTGGGCAGTGTTTGTTGTATCTGCGGTGTGCTGGTCATTGCTCTGCCTATCCCCATCATTGTCAACAACTTCGCCGAGTTTTATAAAGATCAGATGCGGAGAGAGAAGGCGTTCAAGCGAAGGGAGGCGCTCGAGAAGGCGAAGAGGACCGGGAGCATCGTCTCCTTCCACTCCATTAACCTGAGAGACGCCTTCGCCAGGAGCGTCGACCTGATGGAGGTGAACTCCCCTTCCCACAAGGCTCACCTCGAAACCAACGGAGGCGGCGACTCGTGCAGCCTGGACAGTAAACGCAGCCAAGGTGTGATGCTGTGCAGCAGCGGGTCGGCCAACCCGGGCCACAGCAACGTGACCCACCAGCACATGCTACACCACCACGAGCACGGCATGCTGCTGGCGCCGGGTATGCCAGGAGGGAGCTGCGACGACCTGGCCACCAACTGCAGCACCAACAACCTACTGGACGCAGACGAAGAGTCGCTGAAAAGGATGGCGTCATCGCAGCCACAGCTGAACATCCAATCTCAGGTTTGATATTACAACAGGAGGGCGGGGTAGGGGAAAGGGTTGGCTGTATATATAGGGAGGGGCGGGAAAAGGAGGGACATAAGGTATTAAATTTACTTAGAATACAAAATTTATCTCACAAAATGGCTATGGGTCTATTTATTAGGCTATTTTTTGTTGTTATTTTTAAGTACATTTGTTATTTTTCTTAAGAATTAGGAATTAAGTATAGATTTGTGTAACTTTTCCTAGTACAATCGTAAAAAAAAACTAATGATAAAGCTTAGAATAATACGTAGCTTTTCTTTCAATAATTGGTAAAGGAAGTCTGGGAAGTTTTCTGAATATCTTTAATGGTTGCATTAAAATGCAGACCAACTTTTTTTTTACGATTTTTTGAAAAAAAAATCTTTATTTTTTGATTTAACTAAAAGTTGTCTAAAGAATTCAGTTGTACATTAGTGAAAAGTTTTAAATACGAACGTCAGATTTAGTGGACCTAGGTTTGGGTTAGGGTACTGAGCAAAGTAAATCAACGGGAATCTAGGTAAGTACACATAGATTTGTAATAAACCCATTGCTAGTAAAAAAAAAATGCAATCAATTTAGAAAGATTTAGATAGTTATACTTGTATCTGCTCATTCTACAGCGCCAAAAGCCTTTATGAAAGGCCATAATAGACATTTAAAATAACACGGTTTATGTAGATCATACAGAATGCACAATTTCCCTTACATATTGCATGTAAATTAAATCAATTAAATAATAGAAATCCTAAGATTTTATTTTTAACAAGCCGTACTATAATATTTATATTTTAAAAAATACGTTATATCTAGTATTTATGCATTTAAAATGTATAACTTTTCAAAATCAAAAAATCGTTTGAAACACTAATGAAATTGCAAGACTAGACTCATACCACTGATAAGCGAATGATGCAATAATCTTCTGAATAAAATTAGAGTCTGTAGGAAAGAAGGGACATTAAATGTTAATGTTTTGTTTTTAAATAATTATTTTATTCGATTCTATATTCCAAACCTCTCGCATTTCCTGTTTAATTCTACAAGGAGGCTGCACATTCTATATGATCTAAAAGTCTGTGTGTTGCACAAATTGTACGTGCACCTAAACAGTACACTATATTGGGCCCATAATATTAACCCAATAGTCTGCCAATATGTGAATCTTGGCCTGATTTCGGTCCAATATTCGACCGATATTGAAATCCCAACAAAATGTTTGTACAATATAATTAGTGACGGAAAGGGTGGAGGGAGGGCGGGGGGTGCTGCTAGAGAATAATGTCGACATAAATAGATGGAGGGAAGGGGATTTTTGTCGCTGCCCCCCCCCCCTAGCCCCCCAAATCCCGTCCTCACCTAAACATTCATGGCAGGTATAAAGGGTGAGTTGATAAACAAGAGAAGAGATTGTTAGTGTACAAAGCTTACCTGGATCCCGGGGGTCGCTGTTGACGGGCTCTAGAGTAATCTTGTAAGAAACTGAAGTTATCAGCATGCACTATGGCTCTGTTTGGTTTTCTCGACCCATCTCAAGTGTAAACACTTGAAATAAACAACTTTGGGAAGGATTGGTTGAAGGGGAGGGGCAAAAATACAAGGTAAACCTTTAAAAATAAACTTACAAGGAGCACACTTACAAAGAAAAAGAAGAATCGATTTAGAACATAGACCAGTCTTAATCGGGGCTGACCTTTTCAATAGGTCAGGGGTTAACGTGTTGATGAGCTTCCGGTTTACTTCCGGCAACACTCTTTAATTGATGTTTTCGGCTTTTGCTAGTGTTTGACAATTTTCTCAACCTCGTCGTCCAGTTCTGGTCTTAAAGAAGTATACAAATAGGCTAAATGATTAGTTATGAGGAATCCGTTTTTAACATCAAAAGTGAATATAGCGATAATTAATAGTCGAAATGTTAGTTAAGTTAAATTTAACTTTCTTACTCGCAGTACAACCAGCATACGGATATGCTTTATTAGTAAATGAACGAATAGAACCGGAAATGTTGGTACATTATAAACTTTTAGGCTCAGCATGCATGCATAATTTTTAAGACTGGTCAATGTTATCCATCACTTACAAAGCAGGTCAAACATTTTTAAAACAATTTACGTAAATATGGTTATGCTAATATTCATTATATTTAATAGTAGTGTATCTTTAACACTACAGTTAATCTTAGTATTTTTATCTGAATTCATTGAATGTCATTGAATACTAGTTCTCAATATCACTATATTATATGCTAGTATCTCCATTTCGTTGCATTAATACTGTATTTATTTGCATACCCAGGGAAGAACAGAAGCGGGAAGGGCAACGTCCGGCAAAAGCTGCATTGAGCTTCAGCAGCTTCCACGTCAGGGAAGCAACGCCAGCAGCAGCGACACCTACAGCAGTTGCATGACCCAGCCCCACGGCAGCCCCAGGAGTTCGGGTGGCCACGGAAACGGGTGCTGTGGCGGCGGCGCTCAAGGATCGGGCGACAGGTACAAGCAGAACCTGTATGTGAACCCCATGGACGACCCGTCGGGCCTTGAGCCGGAGGTGGTGCAGTCGCCCGGCGGGACCTGCTACGACACGGTGTTCAAGGAGTCGCACCCGGACCCGCCCCCGCACCTACCGCAGCCGCATCACCTGTTTCATCACCACCACCACCAACCGCTGCAGAAGAGACCCCCGCCTTTAGTCTACCAGCAACAGCAACGACACGCCAACAGCTTCGGCATCCAGCAAGAGACTCGCTTCAACGGTAGCAGCTCCGTGGAGAGCCAGCCCACCGGGAGCCCCAGCTCCTGCCCCGGCAGCCAGATCGTCCAGAAGCTGGACGACGGGTTCACCGCCACCTGGGAGAGGGGCCCGTCCTCTTCGTACCCTGCAGCTCACCACCCTTTCCACGCCGCGACCTCCTCGCCCGGCAACATCTGCGGCCTTGACCCTCCGGCACACATCACGAGCCCAGACCACTCCCCCTCAGACTCTACGAGCCTTCTGCAAGCTGAGATAGAGACGAACTTCCCACGGAAGGCCAGCTTCAAGCGGTACAAGTCGCTCTCCGTTGAGAAGCACCCCCGGGTGGTCAACATTAAGGAACGGAACTATTCTTCCACAGACAGTCTGCATATCAATGCCAGTGGCCGACCGAGGCTCAAATTCCGTAAGGCTGTGTCACTGGCCAGTCGCCTTCAGTCCAGCCCGTCCACGGGGCGTAAACTGGCCAATTATCATCTCATATCTAACTCCAAACCAGGTTAGTAAACATAAGAAGATATCTTTGGATATGGCTCTTTTAAACTTTCTATAAGATTTATCGATATACTGTTTCTTTCAATCTGTTTATGTATAATTTCTTTTTGCATATCTCTCTATACGGACTAACAAAATATTTTGATTCCAATATTATTAGATTTATTTATATGATCAACTAACAAAGAAAGTTGTTGTTTTTTTATTAACTTTATAAACCTTATAAATGTTTTAAGATATACACTGTATAAACTATAGGATAATCATAAACATACCATTATCTTAATATATGCCGTCATTACAAAAAATACTATTAAAATGAACGGAAATATTTATTCAAACAATTAATTTATTAATAAAATAATTGTTGTAATATTGTTGTTTCTTTATTTTTAAAAATACATTAAAAATAGCAGTATTCATTGATACTCATAATTCAAAATTTCAAATAATTTAATTGTACTGGTCAAGTTATTTTTTTATGTAGTCTATAGCAAAAGGGCTCTCAACCTAAAACAAATAAGCTTATAATCTAAGAATCTAAGCATATAACTATAGACTAATTTTAATACATTTTATTTGAAATATCATCACAATTATACTCAATAATATATCTTTCAAAGGTAAGTTTGAGAACATAATTATTTAATTCCTGCATTCTAATCAATGCTGATTGTTTTTTTCAGGCCATTAGGCCTATACTTTTTTTTTTAAATAGCCAATACATAGCTAAACCAATGTATAAACATCGATTATTCGCCCCTGACATAACTGCCTCTTATCTCTGTAAACCTTTGGTTTTAATTGTCGTCATGATAACCTTTTTTTAATAATATCTTTTTAATAACTGTTATGTGTGTGTATGTGTGTATCTTTCATTTCTGTGCCATTCTATTCTTACAGATGAACACTTCCTTCTCCAGTAGTATAGGTGAGTGGTATGTAGGGGGCGCAAGTATGCGCGCTTAGTTCGCACACAGGCGCACTGGTGTGACCTGCACGCGATCAGATGTGTGTCTCTATGTGACGTCATCCATTGTCCCAGAGCAGTGTTTTGTGTGTCATCGTTGTTGCTGTGTTGTTTTATTTTTTTTCCTTATTTATTTCTTTTATTTATTTTTTTTATTTTGATTCTAAGTTATTTCTTTTGGTCTCCAAAATAGTTATAAATTCACTGGACGATATGTCCGTATCATAAAAAGTAAAGTAGGCCTATCCGTCGGACCGAATTGATCCATAGGGCTGGTGAAGCAGCGTTCACCAGTTTCCGTTTCTAGAAGCCGCCTTTACTTTACCCCAACTAAAGTCAGGTACCCATCAGAGCTGGGTAGATTCAGGGACAATCTTCCAATCCCGGTAACAAATCTTAGCCATCACCAGGATTCGAACCCAGGACCAGTCGAACGCGCTGCCGGTCGATCACCGTACAAAATGACCCATAACGTTTCTGATAACAGCTAGAAGTTGAAATATTTTTTTCTACTCTGTTCGTTACTATTTACTAGGCTACTACTATGTCATGCAGTATTTATGCATAATATAATTTTTTAGCACACTAGTATTTAATTCTTTGATGCGGCCAATTAATTATCATCCACGAAGAAAGGACAATCTCAAACTCAATGCACAAATCGAGTGAAGTAAAAGACACACATGTGTTCATCCTGGATTAGTTCTATATCTAGACATATCACTATGCTGTAAAAATGGAAATCCTGCACCGAAATGGCTTAGTCTTAAAATCAAGACCTATGAAGTCTACGAATATTTTTACTACCGGTAACGTTATTTTTGTTGTTTCTTTTTCTGTTGTTTACCACTATCATGAGTGATTGTTCCTTTTCGAGTAACCAGACCAGAACCCCACTAGAACCCTACTAGAACCTCACTTCTCTTCGAGAGAATGCGAGCCGAGATTGCTCTTAGGGTTCGGAGAACAAATTCCGCTGTATCAGCTGCGATACGTTATCATAAAGGATCGGCACAAACGGTTGGCCGTTCCCTGTAACCAGTAAGTGATGCCGGAGACCGATCTTAGATGTCTCTATAAAATACCGGGAGAGCCTTCCAGGCAACAGGTCTTAACATCAGAGCCTAACGTGTAAAGGGTGAATCAAGGATGGGGCAAGCCAAGATCCTGTCCGAGACCTTTCATCCCAAGACATGCCGTTAAGGTGTGTCGAGCAACAATGTCTCCGCAGTCACATGCAATATTCTGCTACTGCGGATTTACCCAGGTTCATTAAGATGGTGCCTCACTCGTATTCCTGTACTGTTGGACATCCAGGCACCGCGCTTGGTAAGACGGGCTGTTGCCCACATTTCTTCTCCCCACCAAGCCTCGGTGGTTCTCGCCTCTGCAGTGACATATCGGGCGTGCAACACGGGCTGTCCCCCACGCGTTAGCTCACCGGTTTACTCTTAATGGGTGTGAATAGTGGCTTACACACTTCGTCCGCTTTGAGGACCGTGAGTACAGAAGTGGACGCCGAAGACATATTTTGTTGGGGGTGTAGGCTTAATCCTTAGAAATAGCCGATCGTTTTAAAACTGAGCCTATATATGCAACCAATATATGCAATGTTGCTTTACTGTTTTCCGCTGGTATTCTTATCTCTAAATAGAATTCTATATTATTCTTAGATGCTTATGTTCCAACTGTAACTTTATACTTTGCAACAATCGAATCCGGTTAAAATAGATGTCCTATAATTTCGCATTGTCATTGACACTACTCTGACAATAATAACTCTTGCTAACTCTATATAAGTTTGACTATCAGGCATCAACTCACTCACCGGTTGCCTATAAAAACATCCATACGAATTTTATTTTATAAAACTAAGAAACATACCTTTGTGTTTATATTTAACCTTTGTTTTAATTTTTTTTAATATTTATTTTTGTTTTCGTTTGAACCTGTGACAAGCCTAACATATTTTCCACGTGGCAAGCGGTGTTTTTAATTGCTCTAGTTCCAAAGACGAGGCTTTGTGTCTGTGCTCCACTCTCGCTGCAACACATTTTTCTGTTGACGTCTCCTTGGCAACAGCTATAAATAAATATATACTTATGTATAATATATATATATATATTTATATATAATACCTATGTCAGTATAAAAAAAATATGTGTGTGGATTATAGATTTAGATACAACAAGCGAGACATGATTCAAAAGAACAAAATGCGGTTGGCGATATAGATCATGATAGTTTAAACCTAGATCTAGTAGGCTAATAAACTATTTCTAGTGGATTTTCTAAGCTTAAAAGTATGTGTCAATAAGTAATTCATTTGCAATAATTATGAATTAGATCGGGTAAATGTTTCTAATAACAGCTCCAAATATAATGGGCTTAAAAAAAACTAAAAATAAGTAGAAAAAAATAACTTGTTTAGGATTGTTTTATGACACACAAATTGTAATATATAAACACAATTATGAATATATTTTGCACAGTGTCCATTTGAATATTCCTATAACTATTTTTTTTATTTAATTATTATGAGATTGTTAATAATTAATACATTATAATTACTTTTCCTTTATATAAGGTCGACGTAATCGCAGTTAATCCCTATTTCAACTAGGGTCTATATATATAACTAAAATCTTAATCATAAACAAGAACCATGGCTACGAATTGTTGTATCTATACTTAGGCGTCATAACTATGGTGTAATGTTTGCCCCATATTTTCGGCTCTTTATTGTCAACCTATATATATACATCTATATTTCATGTAAGTCATTTGTTCCGTGAATACTTTAATTTCTATGTCAAGATTGTGGACTTGGGGAAAGCCTGCTTTGACCGTTCCCTTGGTAGCCTACTCCGCATTCAATCTTAGCCAATGTTTTAACGTTTAAAAAAAAACACCCTACACTTTAAATTTTAAAAAAAAAAAAAAAAAAACAACTCTAGATCTAATTTGTATTTGAACGCACAACGCATATAGGCAACATTTTAAGCTGAAGGCAAAGCTTTCTGTGCTAATGAATAAATAATTTAATGCCAACTAGATCTAAATGTAGGAATATCGATTGGAAGACGTAGTGCCGACCGACTTCACCACATATCCTTCCGCACATAATAAATATTTGTTTCGTAGTCTGTACACTAAGTGCTGCTTTATATGTTGTTATTGTTTGTCACTTTTGCTATGATTGTATACCAGACACTAGAAACTAGATTCTACATCTGTCATATAGTAATATAGTTTGCTTCAGAAAATTAAATGACTATTTTATGTTATTATCAACAATTATACTTTATATTTTATTTATTTTGTGTTCAATTTTGTTTTGTAAGTTTTGTTTATTTAAATTTTTGGTTAAGTTTTTGTGTGCTTTTGTGCTTGGGTCACACCAGTCACGCGCCCCCTATTCCCCTCCCTAGTCCACAATATAATGTGTGAATATGACGTCAAGACAACGTGGAGCTTTTTAGAAAGAACGAAGATAAAAAATGAACATTATCTAAAATCTAAAACGAAATTGAGTCAGAATCTCTTTTTTTAATAAACGTTTATTCTATGCTCACGATCTGTCTGTGACGTCATAAAACAGACTTTTTCAGCTAATAATTTAACCTTGACCTTGCATAGTGTCAGGCTTCTAATCGATTAACATTAAAATTAAAAGTACTTTTTTTTAAACCTTCAATGTTCATACTTTCTTGTCAAAATATTGTGTGGAGTAGGCCTAGGCTACAGTTGTTTCCTTTAAAGAAAAAAAGAAAATACTATAGGTCTATATATTGTTAGAAAACGTTTATTTATATATAGGCCTATTACGTTTTGATGTTTCTAGATTATATTTCATGATTAATGAGATTAATCTATGTTATAGTTAATCAATATAGTTGTATGAGAGTGAACTTCTAAAAACACATCTCATTATTAGCCTAAAGATCTACACTCTAGCAGGCTTATATAGACTATTAATCTATATTCTAATGTCACTTTATAAGCTTATATCATGTTTTAGTTCAGTATATTCACGTGAATGGACCAAACTGTTGTTTAAAAAAGAAGAGATGCACTAAAATGACTAAATTAAAGAAATGTTTAAAGACTGATTTTTAATGGATTTATAACCGAAAACTTGGATAAGGTTTTAGATCTTTAAGATTTTTTAAATCTTACTGTTCCTACTGTTTATTTTGTAGTCTCCCTACTTCGCTAAATAGAACAATATGTAAATCTGCACATTTTTTGTAAAAGTAAAAAAATTCTCCTTAAAAATTCAGATAGGAAACCAAAGTTAACTAGTCTAGGATTCAAGCAGTAGGCCTACAGTAGCCTATGTAGACTATAATATAGGGTTTTGCCAATTGACGCTATAACAAAAGTAATTTTATATGTTTAAAAATAAAAGCTACTTGTTGAAATGTATCGCAATGAATTATAAAAATGCTAAACAATATTTAGAGCTAGTTAAAATTTATTTTGAGTATGATTTGTATTTTTTTAAAAGTGAAATACGCTTAGGCCTATATTAGGCTATATCCTTCTTAACGAAGGCCCTTAATTTAGAATACAAATTAATGATATACTCAAAAACATATTAGTATAAAAGCTTAGTGGACTATATTCATTCAAACTAAAAATAAAATTTAAAAAAAAATAGTAAACTAGAAATACAAAGGCAACTCTAAATTTGATGTTGAAATGATATTTTATTTTAATTACTACAATTTTTTTACTGTACTAAAATTAAAATCGTCTCTTTATTACAGGCGTTTTTAATGTCTATTACTATTAGTATCTTTTAACATAATATTGATAATATTACGTTTCAATATTAATTATTTCTGATTGAATACTTTACATATTTATTTTTAGCATTGGACCCCACTAGTCTAGGAAATAGATCAACGCATGTGGAAGAAAAATTGTCCGTTCTTCAACGGTCCAGCCCAGCCCTTCTTGAACCTTACCCTACCGGCATGAAACCCAACAATTTATGTGATGGTCACAAGAAAAGAAAACCACAGTATCTGCTCACGTCTCCATCGACTACCTCAGAATCTTCCTATTCCCTTGGACCTTTGTCGGCGGGCCAAAGACGGGCCCACTGGAGATACTTTAACGCAAACAGCCATCCGCAGTCCAACTGCGACAACAATTTGTCCCAGGCAGACAATGGGGGCAGAAGTCCCCTGTACCGCCACTCCTCCTTCCCCATGTCAGGGCAGCAGTTAATGACATGTCTCAATATTGACTCCCCAGATGACAACGACGATAACCTCAGCCCTCCCCCCAACGCCACCACCACCTGCTCAAACAACCTCAACATCAACAACAACAACAACAACAATAGCGGCCCGGCGAACTGCGGGGCGGACTCGGCCCGCGGGCGCCGGCCTCATCACAACGGCAGGCAGTTCTTGCCAGGCACCATCTTGCATTCTGAAGGCGAAGAGGAAGATGACGAAGATGATGAAGAGGAAGAAGAGAACGAGGCGGATGTTGAACTTGAGAATATGGCGAATCGCATAGCGTGGCCCACAACGAATGACACTCAAACGCTGGCTGAGTCCGTCCTAAGCCCTCACAGTCAGGAAGGAGAAAGCAACAGCTGCCGAGGCTCAATAACAGGTCTTTCATCTTCACCATCATCTGGCTCACTATCAGACCATCATCTGCTCAAATCCTCGCCATCTTCTGATCTCATCCCCAGACAACCCGGTTCCCAGATTAGCGAGGACCCCACCTCACAGTCCCACAGCCTGTACGAAACTGCGGACTCTCTTCCAGACGACAGCGAAAACGGCCTTGACCCGTTCCTGGCTCACCCATCGGTCGGCCCGGCCACTGCGTGCAATGACAGCGCTGGGCACTTCCAACATCCGCAAGATCCTTCACCAGCCCCAGCTCCACCTCCTTTGCATCAGATGCTTCCACTCGTACCTGAAATGAGCAGCAAGCTAGATACAAGCTGTCAGTGCACTACATCCGGTGGAACAAGTGGCTAATTATTATATGTCAGCTAATTGCATCTGCATCCATATCTTTATCTGGGACGTGTACAAGTTCTATAATTCGATACTGCTTTCTGAGCGTATTGCTAAATAACTAGTTTATTTAGTGTTTTCTTAATCCTTGCTTAGTGAATCAATGCGCATGCCGACCAATGAAAGTTGCAATTACTTGCATACTTTGAATATTTGTTTTTATAAAATTGTAACGTATTTGTGTGGGTTTAAGTGAGACGTTCACATTAGTCCCAGTCATGATAAACATAAGAGAACTGTAGGCCTACTCCCATAGGGATGTGTGCAATATTTCACAGCTATTCATTGGTGTTTATTTATTTATGTACATAATATGTCATTATTGTTAGCAACTCTTTTTTTTTCAAAATGCAAAATTGAACAACTAAAGCCCTGAAGATTGCTGACAACCTTTTGTTTATTTGTTTGTACTTATGTTTTGATAGCCGGTGACCTAAGACATATAACGAAGTCTTAGTCACAGACTTCATTCTTTTACCCTGGTTCTTCCCTACCCCTTTAACTTTAAGCCCACCCCCACCCCAAACCAGCCAACCAACTCTCTTTTCCCATCGATCATAACAGTACAAACCCTGTTCATTTTGTGCTAGTTCTGTCCGAGTCCCCCATGCCATACATTAGAAAAGAAATGAATCCTCGCGACTCAAAAGTCAAATGCAAACATTATAATTATATTATATGAAAATAATCGGCAGGATTTTGTTTCCTAGGCTTCCAAATGGGCAATGCCATAACGTTTTGGCTTAAAATTGTGTATGATCTACGCCAACCTTTCCAGTGGGCCTACACATTTTATGTTGTTGGATTTTTTGTTTAATATCACTCACTCTTTATAAAAATATTTTATTATCAGCACTCATTCGTGTGCGGCTAACATGATATCCTTCTAAGATCCCTTTTTTTTTCTAAGTTCATACGAGTTTATATTTTTGCAAACTTAGAGTCACTATTTAGCTTGGTAGGCATTGGTAGGCAGTGGTAGGCTACTGATCAAGTCCTACGGGAAAGGTAAGGGGGGGGGGGGGATATTTGATTTGTTTTGTAGGATTAGGAAACATTCACTCTCTTGAAAGACATCGCATTATATTATAAATTGTGGATGTAAATTATTTTGTATTACATTAAGTAACACGGTTGTATGTCTTTAAAGACAAAACGAAAACAGTGCTAGATCTAGGCTGACATATTATGGTGACAGCGGAGATATAGAAATTTAGACTACAACTTGAAAAACATCACTGATATAATTTAATCCTTATAGTAAGTTATAGTGTGCTATTCAGAGCTCATATTTATTAATTTCGAAAATTCTTTAGATCTCTTAACTTCGCACAATTAATTATTGTGTGCCTTTATATCTTTCCGGCTGGCATAAAAATCTTTATGGACGATAGACTCAGTTAATTCCCGTCATCCCATCGTGCTGAAACATGTCACATAGATGTGTTCCCGAGGATAACACGATAGGCCTATCTAATTGTTAGCATAGCTCGCCCCGCCCCCTTCAAAGACATGTTTTTGCTCTGAGGGGTCTATACACTTTTTTGGTGCCATTTTAAAATCCTTATTGAACGCATCTCAGCAACATATTTGCCACTATTTTAAAATCCTTATTGAACGCATCTCAGCAACATATTTGCCACTATTTTAAAATCCTTTATAATAACCTTTGTGTTTTCTTATTGGGTGACAAAGGGTTAAATATAAATCTTCAAAAATACTAATGTATAACAAAAGAAAATAAGCTATAGTATTATCATGGATTTTTAGCTTAGCCCTAACAAAAATAAACAACTTTGTTCTAATTTGTTGTTTTGAAGTATTAACAAAGAGCTTACCTATCTGAACCGTATAGAAAAAAAAAAACACTTTTGAAATCGTTCAATCGACACCACATGTTCAGGCACACACTTATTTTAACTAAGGAAATAGAGACCTAGACTTTTTGGTATGATGGTTTGTTGCAATTTGCGATTGATTGCATTCAGTTCTGAGTGAGTGGAGAAGCAATTTTCCTTTAAAAAATAAACCAGAAATTCACTGTTTATCTTTTCTAACTATGACCACTATCTAGTATGTATATCGTATTTTGAATCTTTTAGAGTCTTACCAGCAAGGTTGGTTTGAATCTTCTCTTTTTGTCTAATAATAGGCACTACACAATGCTCAAAACATTTCTTGGAATTTCCAAATGTAACATATATCTGTTTGCACTCAAAGTTTATTTCAACACTTTATACAAGTTTTTATTACCTTCACTTTGTACATTTTCTAGTTTTTTTTCTCTCCTCATTCTGTGATATGATCACATTTCAGTCATCTGTGTTTGTCATGTTCCAACATGTTGCCATATTCTACACTGTTGCTTTTTTTTTTTTTTTTTTACTTAAACGTCTCAATTTTGTCAATCAAAAACCCTATTTAAATAGTGCTTTGATTCCTTAGTAATTATAATCTTCAAATGAAACAAATTTCTGACTGAACAATTGAAGTTGAAGAAATGGTCTTCTAAAATAATTTTACCAAACATAGATGTACTGAGACACTGGAAATTCCAATGTGCTAGGTCGTTTGTTCTTTTAATACAGGACTCTTAGATCTAGTAGGAATTTCTTTAAAGTTGAAAGACTATTGAATGCAACATTATCATAACCGTACCCGTATTGGTAAAAGATTAAAATGCATAAAATTAAGAAAGTTAACACACACAAAAATTACTTTTTGTCAATATCAATAAAGGCAAATTAGGGCATTTTTTAAACACTTAAATGAATAAGCTTGAATAATTTTCTTTTTAACTAACTTAAGATATATTTTTTAATCTTATCCTTTTTTAAAAATAAAGTAATAAAATTGTGTATTAATATAAAAATAAAAGAGTCACAATTTGAAGATATTTCCATTTTGGGTTTGTTGCTAACTTACATTTCCACATTTTCCTAAAACTGAATTCTAAAAATTCCTGAGTCAGTATAAAAATAAAAAATAAACATAGATCAATGTATATATAAAAATTCTACTAACAAAATGGATTAAGGATTATGACTCATTAACACTTACATTATCTTATGGAGATTGTTCTTTTCTCTCTTAATACACAATTCTTGGCTCATAACATTTCTTCTTTCTAATAATCGGGTATTCAATGAAATATTGAAATAAATCTCACATCATTAAAAAATGTGTATGATAGCAAAGATTTTGATGCTATAGTTAGCCATAAGCAGGCTAACATGAGTAGTTTGGCTGCCAAATCAAAACTTATATTTAAATGCACTCATTCGCGTTGGTTAAGACATGCCTCCATGAATTAGTATGACTTTTTTTTTCAATTTTATAAAATGTGTGTGCTTGTGTGGCTTTCTTAAATCTTAATAATGCAAATGGATGGATCACATTAAAATGAATGCATTAGATGCCAACTTGGTGCATTAGATGCCAACTTGGTGTTTTAGATGCCAACTTGGTGCATTAGATCATTAGGTACCAAATTGGCCAGATTTAGATTGACTTCAGTGAATAATAATAAAGTTATAGTATGTATTAATCACTCACACTTTTTATATTATTGAACCCTTTAAAGAATCAGTATGTCCTAGAGTTTTTTTTACCTAGACCTTCTTCAACAATTGTACTTAAAGAATAATTTTTCTTTCTGTATATATTAAAAATGTAGAGTTTTACTAACACCTAGCATTTGTTTAACATAAATTACAGTACAGATCTCCAAAGCTCAAAGGCAGGGCCAACAATTTAAAAGTGTAGATTACATCAAGTATTTAGCATTACTAGCTTTTAGATGCTTGCAAATTCAATCTTTTTTAATTTATTTTCAAAATGACAATAGTTTGCTTTAATACATTGTTATTGTCTTTTTTTAATCTTTTTTTTTTTAAGTTTTAGAATAACTAATGCTTGCTAAAGCTTTTAATTAATTTTATTTAGCTGATCATATATTGTATAAAGTTATATGATACTTTTAAGCCAGATAACCCACCCATGTAAATAAAATAAAAAAAATTCTTGTAGCTTTTTTTTAAACAAATTAATTCTTTATACAATTTTATTGTTAAAATGCTGTAAATAGAGTTTTTTTTATTTAAAATAATTGTACAGTAAAATATTTAGAAGAATTTGTTTGGAAGAGAATAACTTGTTTTTAAACACAATTGCTTTAATTTGTGATAATTAGAACATAGAAATAAAATATTCTCTGTATATGCATACATTCATGTAATTAGATTAACTGTTCTATGAACAATTAAGATTTAGTTAACCAGACATTAGTTCTTTGAAAGAAGAAAATACAATATTCAAAACTAAAAATTTTACATTTGTTTACTTAATGTACCATATCTTAAAAAAGTAATAAATTAAAATTCAATATTGGAGATAAACTGTTAACATAGATTTGAACTGAGATTTAAATCTTTCCTTTTAAAGTTAACTAATGTTAAAATTTAACATCATAATATGGAAACATTTACCACTTTTTTTTTTAAATACAGACTTACTCATTTTATTGAATATAAATTTACTAAATTATTTCATATAGATAACAAAAATAGAAGCAGCACATTTGTTTTAAACTCCATCTTTTTAACATAACCATCAACAACTCCAAAAATTATTTGTAAATACTCTTGCCTATGCACTGGCTAGCTAGTTCATATTTCTACATAGGTCATTAAGTTTTATTTGGGTCATCTGACACAGTTGGTCTTTTTTTTTGTGATATTAGATTTAGTCAGTGAGACAAGTTTTATAAGTTAATACAGTCATAATCTATTTCTTTCTGCCCTGAAATACTATTTTATTTTCTAAAATAAAGACTAAATTATGAATGACTGTTATTCTGTATATTAAAGTTCTTGCCATTTTGTCTGTAGCTGGCAATAAGACTATTTCTATTTTTCAAAACCTACAATACAAAATGAGTTGCAGTTTATATAATTGATAACAATTTTGCTAAAATTGCAAGGGCTACAAATTAGGAAATTTACTCTGTCACAAATTGAGACATTTTAGTTGTACCAACTATGTAATGTAAACATTTTCAAATCCTTCATATTTTTAGTAAACGTGTTTTTTTGTGCATTTCTCCACTTTTAATTTGTTTTTATTGTATCAGAATAATAAAACAGGAGTAGGTCTATTACTTAGGAGAAAGACAAACTAAAAAAAAAAGCTTCAATTATCAATCAAGAATCTAAAGATTAAAACTATTTTATATTATGGGAATGCATATTCTGAACAGGCTTATGACAGCCTTTCATGGCAAAAATATTTTATTTAAAAATTTATTCATGCATAATATGTTTTGTCAATTAAAATGACATGTTTTTTCTATAAGAATTGTTTTTCCCATAAAATATGTTTCACATTTTTTTAAAATCCTAGCTTAAAAATGTAATGCAGTGCAGCTTCAAAAGTCTAAGGTAATGACTAAATGAAAACTTGATACTGAGCTACAGTTACTAACTCAACAGTAACTTTTTTTTTATTATTTATTTGGTGTCCATGTATTTTCTAAATCTGAAATTCATATTTATTCCAAACTATTATATAATATTTTACTTTATAATGCATACAGTAAAGATTTATATTAAGAATATCTACTTTAATCTATCTCCATAACAAAGAAAATAAACACCTAAAATTTCAACACTAGAAGCTGCACTGCAGAATGAGTTCACTCTTTTCATAACATTCTGGAATTCATTTCATTTATATAGTGACTTTAAATTTTGCTCCTAACTACTATACTTACTACTTGAAATTATTTCACAAACAAATTGTTCAAATAATAATGTACCTGTGTTTTTTTCTTCTAAACGAAACATTACATAATATGCTTTTTCTTATAACTAGATAGGCTTAGAATATAACCAGTGATAAACACTGGTCAGCGTTTGATAAAACTACACCGGATGAATTGGATTGTTACTTTTTCCTTTTATTTTTAAAAAAAGATTCTTGTTGTTGAAGTAGAGTCTAGATAGGTAGCTCAGTGCACAAGTGTTGTTTCATTTTAATCTGGGGGAAGGGGGGCACGGTGTCATTAATAGAATTGAGAAAATTAATGAAGTTAATCAAAACGCAACTTGTATTCAAATAATTGGTCAAAACTTTAACCCTTTCCCACCCACCCACCTTCCTCTAGATCTTCTAGCCTTTTTATCCGTAATTACAGGTTTAGTCAGTGTATAAAATTATTACAACCAAAACTTTCTCCACTATTTCTTCAAGACTTGATTCCATCAACCACAGTCATATATTTTATTATTTATGTCGTCTATAAAGAAATTGTCCATAATTCTGTACATTTTTTCTAAAGTTTCTATCTCAATTAGTTTTTTAGTTCAGTAACCAATTTGGAATAGACTTAGTATTTTGCATACTTGTTTCTGATTGTATGCCTGTCTAAAGAATGTTTCTGATTGTATGCCTGTGTGAAGTATGTTTGATTTCTGTGATAGTGGTTTTCTTAGACAACTCAGCATTGGTTAATTGCAATTACAATCGTATTAATATTGAAAAGACGATCGTCTTTGTTTTACTTTCTTTTGTTTTTGTCGTTTGTTTTTTCAAAATTATTATAATTATGATATTATAAATAAGTAATATAATTTCATAAATATATGTATTATAATTATTGTGACAGGAGTTGATCTTGATATCCTTGGATCACTCAAATACTCGGGTCAAACTTTGTTTATTGATTACCAACTCCTCATATCATTCATAATGACCACAATAGCAACAAAAATTATTGCAAACCTAACGCTTTAGTTCTTTTCTTTTGCCATATAAAAACAACAAATATTTGTAAGACACTTTTTGCAACTCTTCTCCCTTATTTCTCCTAGATTATAGGAATTCTATGCTTAATATATTGGATAGTTTAGTATATTGTAAATATTTTCAACAAACCAACTTTGATTGAGAAGGGAAAAACTAGGTCTAGTAAAATATTAACCAGTACAATTGGAACACATAAGGCTTCTTACTCTAAATTTATTTACAATTCACTAACAACTTATACCAGTGATTGTGAAATACCACACTGTTTAAGGGTAGTATATAGTTAGTGCAAATTTTAAAAATGTTTGTAGGTGTTTTTAAATACACAGAGAACTCAAGAAAAAATAATGATGTAACTTTAAAGAACCCTTAAATTAATAACATTTTTTAAATTAAATTAAAAATGTTTTTGGCAAAGTTCACAAACTTTCCCAAATCTTAATCAGACACAAAAACGCCTAACATAAAATTTTGTTTAAGGCAGAAAAAAAGAGATACCATGCTAATTTTGTTTTTGCAAATTCAATTTAATTTCATGTTCAGATACAATCATTATCTGTTAAGCTTAGTGTAAACACGAACCAATAGAACCAATCCAAGCAACGAGGCGCCTAACCAAACCCATGGAACTTGAACATTCTGATTCTATATAAAATAAATAGTTTTAAAAAAGCAAGTTGAAAAAACAGGATTTACTCATAAGAGAAAATAATTATTTTATAAACTAAAAAAAATAATCAAATTCATGTAAATTAGAAGAAAAAAAAACTAAACATTTTTCAAGAGTAAAAAAAAATTCACAAAATGTATTGAAAATTAAAGCACTTAAACTAAGCCTTCAATAAATATGGAACTCATATTTCAGTGTTTATGGGCAGTTGTTCAACTTCATATCTAACAATAATTGTAAATGACATAAAAAAAAAACTCCCCCGAACAATGGCTGTAAGTTAGAAATCATGTATCCTAACTTAAGTTGGGTGGGAGGATACGGGCCCTGGGAAAATGTAATTGCTCTTAGAAATGGGGAATGGGGGTTGATGTGGGAGGGGAGGTAGGGAGAGGGGGTAGAGAGGGAAAAGGATATTGTGAAATGGCTAAAACAATTGCACAAACCAAAACTGTGCTCATTGTTTTCAGAAGGAAATCAATAATATTCAAAGCAATCAATAACAAGTGCAGAAAATACGATGGCCATTAGTATGCACACATTTTTCATTGTTTTTCAAACTTAAAGTAGAACGAGTCAAAAAGAAATACTAGAAAGTACTAAATAGTCATCTACAGATTCAAATATTAAATATCTTTGGTAGCCTATTATTGGGCATCAAATATAAGTCAAGATTACCAGTCATTTGTAACTATATTTTGTTTCCATTACTCTTTCAAAAGAGTGCAACCACGTAGCATGAAGACTATTCCCAGGAATGGAAACAATAATTGAATACTAACTTAGTAAACATTTCATTAACAAATGAGAGACCCACAAGAAGATCTTAGCTTAAGGCTTTCAACTGTCGATAGTAGTAATACAACCTATGAAAAATGGGAGAATCATTTCAAATTTTTGCTAGTTAAAATCATATATTATGGACTTTCATCCAGTGGATGTTCCCATTGGCTGGAAATTGTGATTTTATTGTCATGCCAGCAATAAATAATATGACCTTTCATCACAAAATGAGTCGCATTGTGCTCTAGGGTCATTTTGAGTTATTTAGTTTTTCTTGTAGTGTTTTGAATGCTGAATTCAATGATGAAAACTGTTAAAATCCAAGAAATAGTCCCTTGGCTATGTATGTTTTACTGTAGCCCCTGTCTAAAACCTGATATTAAGAAATTTCAAATTTACTATTTTACTTTAAAATATTTTTAAAATAATAAATAATTATTTTTAGAACAAAAACTCACTCCAGAAATGTGCAGAAATAAATAAATAATTAAAAATTATCTAAATTAAATAATCCATATTTTACACCCATACGACATATTTTTAGATTTAAAATATGTTTAAAATACCGGTAATTAATAATTTTTTTTAAAATAAAAACTCACTTCAGAAATGTGCAGCAATAAATAAATAATTAGAAATTATCAAAATCCGAAAATCCATATTTTACCTCCCTACAACATATTTTTAGCTGTAGCTCATAATAGCTTGAGGCACAAAGCGACTCATGTTGTGGTGGAAGGTCAAAGTATGGTAATCACAAACCATTTCAACAATTGGATTGTTTTAAATGTTCCCATTTCTAATATTCAATCTTTTCAACCCATGTTGAGTTTTATTGTAACATTTAAAGGTTTAAAGAAAGATTTTAAAGTTTAAGCATAATCAAAAAAAGATTTAAAAAAAAAAGATTCAAAAATAAAGAAAGATTTCATAGAAATTTGAGCAGACACAAACACAAATCCAGAGATTAAGTAGGCAACAGTGAGCCAAGTAAGGAATAAGTAATGTGTAAATAAACAGCAACTCACAGTTTCCTGCTCCAGTGCTAATGTGGCTCCAGAGACCTGACCTTTCTTTAATGGAAGTGGAACATCGGGCTGTTCAGTGTTATGTTCTTGTAGTATCCTTCCCTTCATGAAATGTTTACCAGTTTCAACTATCTCTACCTTCACTATTTTCCCCATAATATTTTCTTGTTGTAGAACTAAAACCTTTTTATTAAATGACAAAAAAACAAAACATTATCAAAAACTTCTTCAGATAAAATAATTAATGAAAGAAAGTTAAGACTGTTTTTTTCCAGTAAAGATTAATAACACTAAACACAAACACTTTATTGGGTTTGGGAAAGTGAGATATGCCGTCAAGAAAATTGTGGATGGAGAATTTGTGTCTACCTAATGCACAGTAATGAGTTCAACTGACTATGAAGCATTGTCAGTTTAGTGAAGATGCCATTGTTGAATGTGATGTGACCTGTAGGGGCTAGGAGTTATAAAAAATATCAAATACATAAAGACATGGGCATAGATGTGAGACAGTACTCTTGGTTCTGCTAGACCTTAGCGTGCTGTATTTGATGTCATTTACTATGAGATAATCCTATTAGGGCTTGAAAATGAGGTGGGACTCTCTAGAACTAAACTTCCTATGGTTTAATTCCTATCTGTCAGACAGGATACAACATGTTGTATGTTGTCTGTGATCTGTATAATTATTAGGTACATTCAGTCTTCATAGTTATAGGACCATATTTAAAACAAATAAATTAACCATAAAGTATGTACAGTGGTACTTTGACTTACGAGTGTCCTAATTTACAAGTTATCCTAGATACAGGCCATCCCTCTGTCAAATTTGTTTGTCATTAAAAAGCCCCCAAAAAAGCTAAGCAACAACAGCAACAAAATTTACCCAGCATTCCCTGATTGATTTGATATATGAACATATTGAATTACATGCTCTGTCATGGAAGCAATTAAACTAGTACATCATGGTACCACTGTAGTTCTTTATTTAATCATGATCATTGGGATCAGTAAATGTGTAGGCTTAGAATTTGCTTGACTTTGTTTTTCCATAAGAAAACAAATTTATATAGATCTTTTGACATTCATCCCTAAACATTAGTGTTCTACAAACAGATGCAGTCTAACCAAATAAAAGGAAAAAACCAACCAGGCTTCAAGTACACTGTATGTTCGTGTAAAGGGAATAGAGATATTAAATTTTATAAAGAACAATTCACCTGATCATAAGATTTATTGTGTCCAACATAGTACTGCTGATCAAAAGAAACTTCTGTGACAAGAACATCTTGTATAAGTCCTAGCTGTGATATAACGCATATATAAAGTAAGATTAGCTGTGATATAATATATATATATATATATAGTTTAGGGTTAAATACATATTATAATGGAGTTTTTTCTATAATAATCTGCACACTCACATACAAGTTTTTTTTTTTCTTAATGTTTATTTTATAGTCTAAATTGTTCCTTTTGCAGACATTGAAAATGTATTGGATCAGTAGCAATTCTCATTGCATGTCAAGTGACCCATCACAGTTGAGCATACATATGGATAACTGGGATCAAATTCTGGCAATGCCAAATAAGAGCTAAATGCTAATTCAATTTAATTGTAAACTGCCATTTGTAAATCTTTTTGTTTCCAATAGGCTAGTTGGTCCTTTGGAATTTCTTAGGATAGATTGTAATTTAAAGAAATTAACTTCCCTTGCCACCATGCCTAGCACGATATGTACATCCAGCAGACTGACTGGCCATGAAATAATATTTTATTACAAAAACAACACTATAAGACATATTTTTACCTTATGATTGTATGGGTGGTAAGACTGAAATAACTCAGAAACAGCTTTTGTACGTTTTTTTACCTGTCCAGAGAAAAATGACAAAGAAAATATAGAATCATTGAAAAGTATGAAAATTAATAATTAATATTTAAATTGTGTACAACTCATGTCAAACAATAACAACCAAACTATAGCGTTTATATAAAAATAAAAACATTTATTCCTGCAAACTGCTTTTAATGTAGACTCTAAATAGCATATAATTAAGCGACCCCTAAAAACAAAGCTTTTCATATAAATTCTTTATTTGCATTTTTGTTATGCATTTGATTTGCCTTCTGAATAAATAAAAAAAATAAAAGCTTATTTTTAATATATCTATATATAAATGAATCCTTTAAAAATAGGGGAAAATATGTCAGTCCTTCAATATGGATTTTAAAATGCCCACCAAAAAGTTTAGTAAAAAAATTACTGATTTTTTTGGTTTAGCAGGGAAGGGTTTGTGGCCGAACATTTAAAGGGTAAGTCCTGCCTAAATAGTAACTTAATTCCATATTAAAGCCTTTGAAATATCATTTTCAAATATACAAGTCTTTCTTTTGAGAGTGGACGATAAATGTGTTATTTTAATTAAATTACATTGCCAATTACGGAAACTGTCGACCACGGGCCGGAAACTCACGAACAGGTAGTGACGTCACAAGTTTCCAAGATTTTTGTTTACAATCAATCGACTATGCTATAATCGACATGGCTTCACGCGACGTAGAACCATACATGTATTACATGTTTGAACAATATAAAAAAATCTATCAGACAACGAGGACGAAAGGAATTTTAACGCTGAATTCAGCATATATCTATCAATCGAGAAAAATGGATCATGCATCGGAAATATCAAATGGTAAGTTGGCCTACTTGATTAGCCTCCTACAGTCCTAGGTTAGGTCTATGCGGCTCTATGCCATAGACTATGACTATGGCCGCACTGGCTATGCAGTTTCTCGACACTTTAGTAGGCTTAGCCTTAGCATCATAGTGAATCATAGCCTTAGGGTTTGACTTTATCAATTTTTTAGTTTCTGACTTACGTTAAAGATAGGCCTATGTAGGTAATCTTCACACTAGTCTACATAAAACGACTTTTAAATTCACTTTTACTACCGGAACTTTTAAGCTATATGAATAGTAGGCCCTATATGCCCTATATGCTAGCTATTGCCTACTATATTAATTACTATGACTGTGACTGTATGACTACCCGGTATACTATAGGCTATAGACTATATGAGGCTTACTTGTGCGATTTAGTTTAGAATGAATACGCTACTAAGTAGTTATTATGAATTGTGACAGACTAATAATTATACTTGTAAAAAAAGCTACAAATCGGTAAAGGTAGACTATTGACTATTGACATAGGAATACCGGCCGTAACAGGCATAATAGGGGCTAGCTGTTTCCTGGTCCTCTTCTTAGGGTGTGATCAATCCTCTTATCTTTACCACCAGTGATTATTACCTATCTGTTCAATGTTTAAAGCTACTTAGGATTAATTTTATTTGATCTTGATTATTAAAAGATTACATTGGCAACAGTTTTTAGATAAAATAATGAAAATTAGTCCAATTTATAGTTCTAAGGCTATATAAGCTCAAGCTTGAAACAAAACAAAAAAACACTTTTTGCATTTCAACCTTTAATTGAATCAATTGCTCTATACTATAAAAATATTTCATATACTGAAGAAGGGTTTAAAAAAATATAGTTGTAGGCCTATATGTGATTTATATAAAAATACATCAAATAGTGATATGTTAAAAAAACAGCTGAATTATGAAAAGTATTGACTAAAACCTAAACAGTAATTATTCTTTTTTTTTTCAGGACAATGTGATACACAGCTTACAGTTACAGGAACTCAGTTTATTGGTGTTTTGGCATACTTGGTCATGAAATTCACACACCGCTGCCTGCTTGTGCTTTAAACAAAATAATGTTGGCCTATCCAGAAGGCAGACTAACTGGTTTCAAATGGGCCGATATTGATAAAAAATAAGCTGTACAGGCTTAGTTCTAAAGTATTAGTATATTTCTTTGAACAGTTATAAAATAAAAGGATTAAATTTGAATGAAATGTCTTTATTGCTTTCAATATAGTTGCTAATTTAAACAAATATGCCCATGTATTATATATATTTTTGAACACAGTATAAACAAAATAACATGATTGATAATTAATAGGTAGTACATTTGGAAAACAGTCGATCATCCTCTGTTCACTTTTTTGCAGTCATTTCCTTGGATTTATGAGCATTAGGCACTTTTAAAAGAGTATTCTTAACACAGGATATCCCACCTACCCTCCATGGCAGCAAACCAGTTGGTCCACGGCAGCTTATTCAGTATTCACAACTGACCTCTATATATAAAGACCATTTCCTTATTAGCCACCTGGGGACGCCCTTGGTAGGAGATGGTAGCTCCCCCAAGAAAAATTTCAACTTTTTGTACTTCCAACTCCGACTCCAGGTACTTTAAATTTCCTCCGACTCTTCGACTCCACAGCCCTAGTTTTCACTGATAAAAAAAGTTATTTAAAGGAATTATTATATCAATGTTGAACAAAATGTTTCAAGACTTCTAATACCAATGTATGAAATATTTGTTCTTAAATAGGATTAAAATTAAAGCAAAGTTTAGCAATATTAATTAAATATGACAAATATTGCAGATATTTAATAAGACTAATTAGTAAACTAATTTAAAATGTCTATCTTATAAGATACCTTTCGCTAATATCAGATTCATCGTCTTCATATTCACCTTTATCTGGAACTTATTTATTGGTGTAGGTCACTGAAGACTTGTCTCGGCTATGGCTCACAGGTCTGAACTTCTACAGACTTGCATGTTTTAATCCCATTTTGTACTCCTTAAAAAGTATTGTTAGATAGGTTGTAATGTAATATATGTAGGCCTACAAAGTAAATGGCATGAGTAAAAGTGAAATAAAAAAAAAAGTATTTATATATTATAGTCCTTATATAGCTATATAAGGTTTAGTCAAAATATTAAATATATTATATATATATAAATCATCATTAATGTATTTTTGAATGCTTACCCTTGCTTCTGATTCATTCTGAATATGAGATTTGTCTGTATCATCTTGTCCTCTTTGGAACTGTGATCCACATAAGATCTGAAGATCTACAGACATAAATTATGGCTTCGCAATTGTTGGTTCTCACAAGTCAAATCTTCACTCAGTGGTGGCGGTGGCATTGGGTCCATTGAAAGAGATTCTCTATTCGTGGATTATATTTCCTGATTATAAAATGATTACAAATTTTACTATCACCTAGTATATTTTACATTTTTACAACCACATAATTTTTTTATATATTGTTATTTACAACAATTACAATAATATAACATCTTAAGCAAATTATAGCAAAGTATAGCTAACAATATATGGCATGTATGATGTAATGGATATATAGTAGACCTATAAAGAAAGCATAGGCTCTACTCAGAATTTTAGTATTTACCAGTAGGCATTAGGCTTTTAGCCTATAGATTAAATAGGCCTTTGCATTATTTATATGAGCCTACTATGCCTACAACATGGGTTTTTAGCTATGATACAGTTTATTACAAGTAAACTTTAGGCCTATAGATTTTGTAAACTAATAGGTCCTATAATAAAGCCCTATACATTTATTGTCTGTGACTGTAGTCTAATATAGGCTACTGCATGACTATATAATAGGTTAATAGGCTATAATCTATAATATAGGCTAGGCCTAAAGCCACTTAAAGTACTTAGACTTATAGTAGTAGTTAGATCTATAGTAGTCTATACCTATAAGCCTATAATTATACTATAGGCCTACTATAGCCTACTCTATAGACACTATAATATAGTGAGTCTATAGTTATAGACTAGGCCATAACATTTACATAGGACATAGGTCATAGGCAGGTATAGGCCTAAGACCCTAAGTCAAAAGTCTATTAACTTTTTTTAAATGTAGTTGCTTAGCCAAAGAGTAGAGTAATAAGAGTCTTATGAATTTAAAAAAAATTTACCTTTGATAATAATTCTTTTTTCAAATCTCTTATGAGTAGGCCTATGCTTTTTTTTTTTCTCCGATCGTCTGTCTTGTTTGAGGGTGCTTCCGAATCAGTCTTAGATTTAGGCCTGCATTGTAATTGTTTTGCCACCTAACTTTGCTTTTTAAGGAACAGATATCCTTGTGAATGGACGGAATGCTTTAGGCATTCAAGATTTCTTCTTTTGAAAGCCCTTCTCGACTGCAAGAATGTTTACAAAATCCTCTCGCACAAAATGTTTACAGCAAATAATAGGCTATATAAGACTTCACCCTGTCTGACACTTGTGACGTCACAATGAAGGGAAGTCACTGCATGGTTGTTTTTTAGGTCAATCAACAATTACACGATTTATTAATTAATTAAACACATTTTTCAAAAGAATAAAAATAAATAAAATATTTGATAAATCTTATTTTTAAATAAGCTTTCAGAAAATATATACTTTACGTATTTGATTTTCAGGCAGGACTTACCCTTTAATAGAATATGTAGTAATTGGAAACATGTCTATGAGCTAAGTTTTAAATGAAAATGAATGACTGAAAGTGGGTTGAAATGCCTTCTGAAGATCTGGTTGCATGCCATACGTAGAGACACAGTTTTAAAAGAATTTTAATCTCAAAAAAACAAAATGCACTTACTTCTTGTGCAGGGATGCGCTGCATTTTATAGGCAAGTGTGCCTGGTCTGGGAAAAAACTGATTAATAAATAGACTAGCAAATTTGTACTTCTCAACCAGGGCCATAGTTTCAGTGAAATCCTTTCAAATAGAAAAAGTCAACAACAATCAAGCATTATTCAGCAGGTAACAGAACACAGAATGGATGCTTATTGATAATAAATTTAAAACCAATATTTCAAAAAGGTCTTAGTCCCCTCACCAACCTGCTCAGTTTCTGTGGGAAATCCACAAATTAAATCTGTAGCTATGTTCACATCAGGCACCCTGAAAATAGAAACAATTTAACATAAAACAGTTAGCATCTAGTATCATTAAAGCAGTAAAAAACAAAATTATTATTTTTATCAATGAAATAAAATCCTAAATAAACCAAAATATATATTTTTTCGTGGACAATTAAAACATAAATGATAGACATAAATATTTGAAGCTCCACACACTTTTGTGGCCAATGTCTTTAATTTGACTTACAAAATTATAAGTTACAAGACAAGAGCTCAGAATTTATAGGGACTATCACAGGGTATTGAGAGTTAAAGAGATTATGATGCAGCTGAACTGACATAAAATGCTTATTCACAGTTGACCAGGAATCAAATTAGTTTCAACATTTTGTGCACAAAAGATCAATTGTTAATTGTGTGAAACAGCTGATCTTATCAAAAGTCAATGAAAACAATAGGACTCAGTAAATAACAGCTTCAATATAAAGTGCAGTAACTTCAATGTAAACTATACAAGTTTACAACTTTTTTATTTCTTTTACGCTTTTTCATTTAAATAAATTATTTACATTTCTTTGTGTTTCTGTGAAGATAGAGTTTCTTTATTGATCCAAAGAAATTGGAAGTTGCTTCAAAGACATTCAGAACGAACAATAAAAAAATAATTCTAATTAGACTCAGGGGTGAGATATGTAAATTGATTTTAATAATTGAACCGGCTCCGTTTCATGAGTTTGTGTCAGCTGGGTCAGTGTCAGGACATGTGTATAGATATTCAACATGTGAAAACACTGTGGTCTAAATGCACATAACATGGTCAGCTGGGTTACAAAGTGGAAAACACTGTGGTCTAAATGCACATAACATGGTCAGCTGGGTTACAAAGTGGAAAACACTGTGGTCTAAATGCACATAACATGGTCAGATGGGTTACAAAGTGGAAAACACTGTGCTCTAAATGCACATAACATGGTCAGCTGGGTTACAAAGTGGAAAACACTGTGGTCTAAATGCACATAACATGGTCAGCTGGGTTACAAAGTGGAAAACACTGTGCTCTAAATGCACATAACATGGTCAGCTGGGTTACAAAGTGGAAAACACTGTGGTCTAAATGCACATAACATGGTCAGCTGGGTTGCAAAGTGGAAAACACTGTGGTCTAAATGCACATAACATGGTCAGCTGGGTTACAAAGTGGAAAACACTGTGGTCTAAATGCACATAACATGGTCAGCTGGGTTACAAAGTGGAAAACACTGTGGTCTAAATGCACATAACATGGTCAGCTGGGTTGCAAAGTGGAAAACACTGTGGTCTAAATGCACATAACATGGTCAGCTGGGTTACAAAGTGGAAAACACTGTGGTCTAAATGCACATAACATGGTCAGCTGGGTTACAAAGTGGAAAACACTGTGGTCTAAATGCACATAACATGGTCAGCTGGGTTACAAAGTGGAAAACACTGTGGTCTAAATGCACATAACATGGTCAGCTGGGTTACAAAGTGGAAAACACTGTGGTCTAAATGCACATAACATGGTCAGCTGGGTTACAAAGTGGAAAACACTGTGGTCTAAATGCACATAACATGGTCAGCTGGGTTACAAAGTGGAAAACACTGTGGTCTAAATGCACATAACATGGTCAGCTGGGTTACAAAGTGGAAAACACTGTGGTCTAAATGCACATAACATGGTCAGCTGGGTTACAAAGTGGAAAACACTGTGGTCTAAATGCACATAACATGGTCAGCTGGGTTACAAAGTGGAAAACACTGTGGTCTAAATGCACATAACATGGTCAGCTGGGTTACAAAGTGGAAAACACTGTGCTCTAAATGCACATAACATGGTCAGCTGGGTTACAAAGTGGAAAACACTGTGGTCTAAATGCACATAACATGGTCAGCTGGGTTGCAAAGTGGAAAACACTGTGGTCTAAATGCAAATAACATGGTCAGCTGGGTTACAAAGTGGAAAACACTGTGGTCTAAATGCACATAACATGGTCAGCTGGGTTACAAAGTGGAAAACACTGTGGTCTAAATGCACATAACATGGTCAGCTGGGTTACAAAGTGGAAAACACTGTGCTCTAAATGCACATAACATGGTCAGCTGGGTTACAAAGTGGAAAACACTGTGGTCTAAATGCACATAACATGGTCAGCTGGGTTACAAAGTGGAAAACACTGTGGTCTAAATGCACATAACATGGTCAGCTGGGTTACAAAGTGGAAAACACTGTGGTCTAAATGCACATAACATGGTCAGCTGGGTTACAAAGTGGAAAACACTGTGGTCTAAATGCACATAACATGGTCAGCTGGGTTACAAAGTGGAAAACACTGTGGTCTAAATGCACATAACATGGTCAGCTGGGTTACAAAGTGGAAAACACTGTGGTCTAAATGCACATAACATGGTCAGCTGGGTTGCAAAGTGGAAAACACTGTGGTCTAAATGCAAATAACATGGTCAGCTGGGTTACAAAGTGGAAAACACTGTGGTCTAAATGCACATAACATGGTCAGCTGGGTTACAAAGTGGAAAACACTGTGGTCTAAATGCACATAACATGGTCAGCTGGGTTACAAAGTGGAAAACACTGTGGTCTAAATGCACATAACATGGTCAGATGGGTTACAAAGTGGAAAACACTGTGGTCTAAATGCACATAACATGGTCAGCTGGGTTACAAAGTGGAAAACACTGTGGTCTAAATGCACATAACATGGTCAGATGGGTTACAAAGTGGAAAACACTGTGGTCTAAATGCACATAACATGGTCAGCTGGGTTACAAAGTGGAAAACACTGTGGTCTAAATGCACATAACATGGTCAGATGGGTTACAAAGTGGAAAAAAAACAACCAATGGTTACCTTTCTCTCAGGTAATTTACAACCAGTTCAAAGTCAGCCACACAGTATTCTCTCCTCATGTCCATCAAGACACTGTCAGACCCTGACTGCACTGGCACATGGAGGAATGAGTACACTCTAGGATGGGACAAAATCTTTGAAATCTCCTGTGGAAGAATGTGAGAAGCATCTATCTATGTGATGGCTCAATAATAGCTCTCAGATAAAAGCATGCAATGAGCGGTGAAAACAGATAGTTGAAAATGGGTTGGAGAAAGTCTACTTTAAGGCAAAAAAAACTGGTTTCACTGTTAAGTGTTAAGTGGCAATTTTAAATTTATACATGTGCAGTTATTAAATATTTTATTTAAAAAAATATTAGTAAATGTGCCAATTTATATGTTACAGTTACAGACTTCACTTTATATTAATAGATGATTATTGAGCCCTACGATTAGGTATGGTTCAAGCTTTGCATTTGATAAGTGTAAAAAGTATCAGCACATAAAATGTAAATACTTTTTATCTTTAGCAAAACAAAAATAATTGTAGTATTCCATTTAAAAAACACGTTTTAGTTTATATTTTTACCCACCATTTGAAAGGGAAAAAAAACTCAAATAGTGTACAAATAAAGCAGGTTGGTAATTACCAAACATACAAAACTAGGCAGTAAAATGGGCCGGCTAAATTTGGGTTCTACTGTGGTTTCATGTCATAGAAAAAAAAATCTAAATTGTCAATAAGGACAGACCTCCAAATGTTCCAGAATGTAAGGGGGGTTTGTCATTCCAAGCCTAATCATCGCTCCCTGCGGCACAATGTCAATCAACTTCCACAACAGCTCTGGCAAGGTGACACCAATGTCTCGACCGTAAGCTCCAAGATCTTCAGAAGTTAGCCAGAGTTCAACCACTCCCTCTGTTTGGATACAATAAAGAAAACAATAGAAACATGAACTTAAATAAAATGGATTTTTTTAATTTTGTTGTTTTGTTTTACATGTGTCAATCTAAAAATATATATATATAAATTAGTCACATGTATGTTGGTTTTGTCTTTATATAATTCTTAACCCTTCAACCAGTTAGGTATAATATTGCAGTTAGTTTCTATTTATTCCAGTTCACAAGACTATTTATATTTTAATTAATTGTAAAAAAAAAAAACTGCTAAAAAGGGCCTGAATAGCAGCATTCAAAACGTGTTTTTTGGTCACAGCTGTGTTGACTCAGGGCCTCCACACCCAGGAAAAAATTCTAGCCTTCACCAGGATTTAAATTCTGAAGCTTAGGTAAAACTAAAACTAGCTAGCCCTACTGCCTTAGTGTTAATTTAGATCATAGGTTCTCAACGGGGGCAATATCGAACCCTGGGGGGCGGTGAGAAACTTTAGGGGGGCGCTGACATTCCCGGGGGCAATTGGGGGGCGGTGAAGGGCAAGTGGGCGGTACAAACCTGATATATTTTAATACCTCAGCTATTTGAATCGATTAGTTTTTTGGAGAATGAAATGTGATGTAAACACAAGTGCTGCTAAATATCTGATACCCCCCAACAGTATGCCTACATATTATTATATTAATAAGAAATAGGAATCGCAGTGACTTTTCGATGAAGTAGGGGTATGTATTTGGCAAATATAGTGTGCGACCGGCTGGTCCTATGGTTGGTTCACCGGTTGTCAACCCTGCTGACCAATCACTGTCGCCTAACATATGCTAATATTAATGATGTTTTGATCTCAGTTTTACCGAGATGTCCTTAATGTGTTTTACACTGAAAAGAAAGCACTGCCAGTATTGTTAAGTGGTATAGATACGTAGTGATCATACAAACTGGGTAGTTATTGTAATGCTTGAAAATATACACATAAATTCTTTAGTCATATAATATTTATATAATTTTCAAATATTTTTACAGTTTGATCATTTCAAAGTTATAAATTGTAAGCCATTTATTTTTTATAAAATAAAAAAAAACAGAAATATTAGCTAAAATAAAAAGAGCTTATTATCTCCCTTAAATTAAACAAATGTTTCCACATTTGATTCAATAGTGATGCCAAACAAGTTCTGTTTTGTCATATAACAAATATTACTGATTATTAGACCTGCAGCTTTTGCAATCAAAATGGAAACGAAAATAGACAATTTGCTAGCAACACACCAGGCAAACGATTCGGATTAATATTGATTTATTTAAACCTTTTGTTGAGGCAATTTTTTTATCTATTAATTCTTACAATATGTTTCCTTTTCAGTTTTTTTAAAGATAATTAATCACACAAAAAGTTTAGTCGGCTAAAAAAATTGCAAAACTATAGTCCAAATGGGTGGAAGGGGGGGGGGGAGTGGGGGCTAACAGAAAGTTGGGGGGGGGGGGGGGTGAGCGGAAAAAAATTGTAAAAGGGGGCGGTGAGCCGAAAAAGGTTGAGAACCTATGATTTAGATCCACTAGTATTATTATTTTTAAAGATTAAAATATTGATATAAATGTGATCAGTAGATTCAAGTTTGAAGTTCTCCCAAAGAAAGACAAGGGTGATCAAAAGTCACATAAAGAAAGAATTGATTAAGAAATTGTATTCACTGCACTATGTTGAAACAAAAATGTAGGTCTTTAATTACTGCATTTCTTATATTAACAGAATAATTGTTATCATCTTCTGGTGTAATTTTACTGAATGGAGTTTCAAGTGTGATTGAAAGCTTAGATTGTGGACTTCTTTGCATTTACATGCTCAAAAAATCTGTTAGAAGCAGACTACTGTCCTATAAAACCCATTAGCTCCAGAAAAACTGGTGTTGTTGGGACGAGTGAAAAGTTACACAATCTGCAAGTGGAAGCCAATCATTTTACAGGCGAGATGTTCACATATCACATACCAGAAAAAGACTGTATGGCCCTCTCCACAATTTCCTCTGGCCTATAACTTCCGAGTTCACCCCTGGCATGTTTAGTTTTACAATATGTGCACTGATTCAAACACCTACAAATAATACAACATTAACAAAATAAATATAAGAAAATAGAATATAAAACATGTGAATGAAATATAATACTAATAGAGATTGTGTAGGACGCTTAGCCTGGTAACATTTATAGTATAATTGTGATATCTATATCTGTAAACTTTGATAACAAGATGAATAAATGGTGAAGAAAAATATTTTTCAAATTCTCTGGAGTTTAAATATTTTACATACATACACTCATCAATTTAAAATGTATGAATAGCAGGTAATAACAAAAAAAAAATAAGGTATCTTATAATGTATAGCTATTCTTCCCATCATTTCAGTTTAATCTGTATTTAATTTTCACCATTAGAGATGGTGCCTCTATAAGGACACCTTCAAGTAGAATACTGCACCTTTGCAGGGCTGGATTAGGCAAAATAAACACATGCTAAGGGCAACAAAAGATGAGGGCACCATAAAAATTTTCCATAGTAGGAAACTACCATAATCTGTGGGCCAATACAATTACAAGTGGTTCAACTAAACCAGGATCTTCTTTTCAAAATGGCCCCTAATTACTCAAAAAAACTACTCTTATTAGAGATTTGGCAATTTTTTTAATCAGGACATAAAATTTTTAATAAAAAATGTGGCGGTATACAAAAAACTTAACTGACTGTACGTTTTAACTACTTGCAATAAATAAATGTAATGTATTTTATGGGTTATTATTGTTTATATCTTTGCATTACTTATATAAAAATGGCCAGTCCACCATGGTTTAGGCCAGTCTCCAGTAGTCCATATTTGATTGCAAATGTTCAATAAGACATTTACCATGGCTTCCCCTCCTGCTTTCACCAACTCAGCAGGGATGTTATCCACTCCTGCAGCCTTTCCTTTTTGAAGTGCTTGGACTGCTGCTTCCACTTCTGTATGGAGGATAGGGTAATTGTCATTGTCTGTGGCTGGAGGGACGTTTAGGATATCTGGATCTATAGTGATATTCATTTCACATAGACCCAAGATGTCCGGTTTGTAGTTATTCATTTCGTGTGTGAGTTCCTCTAGTTTACCGATTTCTCTCAGTGATCTTATGTTCCAAAGTACCTATAGTAATTTTTTTTCTGGCATTGATTCTGTCTGTTGTTTGACCAGTAGCATACTTTCCACCTCCGCCCCGGTCGGAGACGGTAGGCTGGCCTAAACCATGTACCCAGTCACTCATCATCACCCTCCCCAAGAAAGGCAACCTACAGCAATGCCAGAACTACAGCACCATCAGCCTAATAAGCCACCCAAGCAAGGTCATGCTCAAAATAATTTTAAGCCGACTCAGACCTTATGCTGAAAGAATCATTGCGGAAGAGCAGGCAGGCTTCAGGCCGGGACGTAGTACCACAGAGCAGATCTTTAACCTGCAAATACTCTATGAGAGGCATGCGCAACATCAACAACACTTGTACCATGTATTTGTTGATTTTAAAAAGGCATTCGAAAGGGTCTGGCGTTGCTGCCCTATGGGCAACCATGAAACATTACAACATTAATGACAACCTGACAATGTTGATACGCAGCCTCTATGACAGGGCCACCAGTGCAGACTTCTTCAGCAACAACATTGGAGATTGGTTTAGGACTACCGTTGGAGTACGACAAGGATGCTTTGCTTTCGCCAACACTGTTCAACATCTTCTTGGAGAGAATCATGTCGGATGCACTAGAGGATCATGAAGGGACAGTCACTGAGTCAGCATAAATGGCAGAAGGATCACCAACCTTCGATTTGCAGATGATATAGATGGACTCGCCGGGAGTGAGGAAGAATTAGCCAATCTAGTTGAGCGACTGGACAAAACTTCTGCATCCTATGGCATGCAAATCAGTGCCGAAAAAACAAAATTAATTACTAATAACACCAGCGGCATCAACACGCAGATCAAGATTGTTGGGCAGAGGTTGGAAACAGTAAGCAGCTTCAAATACCTAGGAGCTATTGTATCCGAAGAGGGCTCCAAACCAAAAGTAATGTCCAGGATTGCCCAGACAACAGCATCACTAAAGAGAGTATAGACAATACGGAAAGACAAGAACTTAGCCCTTAGCACCAAAATCAGGCTGATGCGCTGGTCCTCTCTATTTTCTTATATGCCTGTGAGTCATGGACATTAACAGCTGAGCTGGAAAAGAAAATAAACGCTATGTAGATGAGATGCTTCAGGAACCTGCTCGGTATATGCTATAAAGACCATATCTCCAATGAACAGATACAAAAAAGAATACACCAGGAAGTTGGAAAATATGAAGACCTGCTGGTCACAGTCAAGAAAAGGAAACTGGAATGGTATGGCCACGTCACCAGAACCAACGGGCTTGCCAAAACCATTCTGCAGGGTACCTTCAGAGGAGGCAGAAAGAGGGGAAGACAAAAGAAACGATATCAGGGAATGGACAGGTACAAAACTGTGCGACGCATTGCGAAAGGCTGAGAAACGGGAGGAATGGAGGAGGCTGGTTTACATGTCATCTGTGGCTCCCCAACCGTCCAACAGACTACGGGAAATGTAGATGTAGTAGATATAAAAGTGTGAGGGAAGGCACCAAAACATTTTAGTCCTTAGGGCCTCACATGGTCGTAATCTGGCACTGCAAGTGCAGATCTAAATGTTACATATTCATAATCCATCGATTCACTAACCCTGTATTTATAGCAATGATCTCGATGAGAGGATTTTTTCTAATTTTGGGAAGACTCAGCGGTGCTCCCCCTGTCTTCTTGCCTGATGTTTTCTTTTGCCCCATTAGTCTCACAGAGTTACCTGAAGAAAACAAATGTGTTTACTGAATACAAACTTAGCGCTTGTAAGGTCAGTTCATTTACACAAATATCTATGTAACTAAGGTATACATTTTCAAATATTTGCAGTAATTGTAAAAAAAACAAAAAAACAAGTCAATAAATAGGTCAAAAGTATTTGAACCTAAAATTTTTGACAATTCAACGGCTGGATGTCTTTTAAAAAAACGGTTCTCGTTGGAGGATAATTTAACGAAGTTTAGATGCTATGCAATAGACTTCCGGAAATAAGATGTTGCTGAGTTTAGCGACACTTTTGAAAACGGTGTAAGAATTCCATGTTTTGGATTAAACCCACAATTGTGGAGAAGAGCGCATTGACTTTTTGAGTGTTATACAAATTACCATCATTATCATTTATTAATAGCATGGAAACATCATTTCATAAGAGACATACTAGGCTTAATGTAAAATTGATGCTCTTTGTGCTTGTATACTAAAACCAGAGTTCACCATATTAAATAGAAGTAATAATACTGTTCATAAAATAGAAAATCAGTTCATAGGCTAATGCTAGTTTTAATATTGACTGATAAATCATCAGTTTAACAAAAAAAGGGGGAAGGGAGACTTACCTTTAAATGTTTCCTCAACCACTTCAACCACTCTGTCAATCTGCTGAACACCAATGACACTCAGACCCTGCACAGATACATTGGACACTTGATACAACCAAGCATTTAAATATACATTTACATTTCTGAATTTGTCCTGTAGCATGTGGGTGTAAAATACCTAACCTATTTTTCTGTTCTCTGCCTATAAAAAGTAGGTTTACCTGGATGTAGTCTGCTTTCTGATGCCCCTGAGGGACACACCCAGCAACAACCAACAACTTGCCCAGACTCTGTGCTTCTTTTATTGCATTTCTAAAATGATCCTCAGCTGGATTTTTAACGGTGCAACTATTTAACAGCCATAAATCAGCATCTTCTTTCAGTTCTGTGAAAAGGGCAATGGTATCATTTAAAAAAAAGAATACTCAACTTTAAATGTAAATTTTATTATGCTGATCTTTCAAACAAAGTTGTTGTTTTTTTTAATTTCTCAATGACAATAGCTAATTCATTATTACGGAAAATAATTTTTTAAGTGCTCGGTGGAAATAAAGATGAATAAAAAATTACATATTTTTGTCTAACCTGTTATTTGATATCCATATGATGCCAATTGCCCTGCCATATACTCGCTATCTGAACTGTTGTGTGAACATCCCCACGTACGAACATAGATTTTCTGAGTACCTTATGAAAGAATTAAAATATATTATTTAGAAGTTAAAAACAATAACAGGCAGGCTGGTTAGGCAAATGAAATGTGTAAAACTGTTATTACTGTAGTGTCTATTCATTCCAGTCAGGTGCATTTTGCTGAGTTATTACATGTATAACTCTTTACCTCTGAATGTTCTCTGTATTTACTATTGGTATGGATACAGCAGGTAGAACCTTTTTCAAGAATTACTTTAAACTAGTTCTCTATTTTATTTTCAATACAATTTCTTTTCTTTTAAAAGGTTTCACCAAATTAAAGGAGTTAAAGTAACACTCATTTTTTGACCAGCATCTGTCCATTCAATTTGAACTTTGTTACATTTGGCATGCTCTGCCAATATCGATAATCATTTTACAGTAAAAGGCTATTTACAAATTTCTTTTCAGATTTCCTACGTCTTGTTTATGATCTACAGTAATACAGCAATGTTATTTAAAGTTTTTAACTAAATTTACGCAAACCTTAATTGATTAAATGTAAAAGAATATATCCCCATGCTTGTCATCATTTAATAACGTTTTAAGCCTGACATGACCGCCATTTTGTCTTTATTTTGTATTCTAATGTAACTTCTAAATTTCTAAATCTAATGTCCTAAGGATGCAAAATTATTAGTATTAGTTTTTTGTAAAAATAATAACAAAACCGAAAATATATTTTTACATTTTTTAACTTTATTGTTCATAAGATAGTATCAACTTCAACAATATTGTTTGTTTTTATAATATTTTGCAGCTGTTTGATTAATTTTTTAGCATCTGCAACATTTTGACAGACAGAATTTTACAATCTTTAAATTATTAATTAGGCCTAGCCAGTGCTTTTTTGGTAAAAAAAATAGGTGCCGGTACTCAGTGATAATTTGCCTAACTTTTAACTACCAGTTCGCACCTCGATGCAAGCTAAATTGCAACTGCAAAGATACTAAATGTCTAAAACAATTTTATTTTATAATTAACCAACTTAAATTGTTTTATTATTACTTTATTAGCATATCGTATACATTTGTTATGATTTGTAAAATTTAACTAACAACTTATTCAAGATATTCTTGATTTACTTTAAAAAAATTGTGTTAAGTTCTCTTGTGTTTTATAGGAAAGAACCCTGTTAAAAATGAAAATGAAATATAAATGTTGAATGAATTATTCATAATAAATTCCAAAGTTTGATCAAGTTCTCATCTGACGTATACTCCTGACTGCTTTCTTTGCTGTTGGTATCTGTGGCTGAATATCTGCCTCTAAGCAACCATGAATCAACGTATCTTGTGGGGTCACAACAAACGAGTGGTGGTCCAACTAATCTGATAAATAACAGTGAAGATACAGTTGTTGTCATCAATGAACTTCTTGTCGGAGTGATGATGAGATTTATTTGCGAAAATCCTCTTTCGGCTTCACTTTAAAAAAATTGGGATTGTACTGAGAGCAATTTGCAAAGGAAGTAGTTTATCCGGAATGTTTTTTTCGATGAGATATTCACGAAATCCGCAAATCATTATTCTTTTGTTTAATTGCAATCTGGTTGACAAGTTTCGCATTTCTGTTTTGCCAAATGTTAAGTGAGTACCAATGTTGTCCAGCCATTGCTTTGTATCGAGCACTCGAGCCCAATATGCCAACTCAGCATCTTCACTAGAAAGCAACCTTTGATCAATTGATTCTTGTAGTTTTTTGTAAAAATTGGTCAATTGGTGGATCACTGGTACAGTTTTTGGTGTGAAGTGAAACTCCTTTGAAAAGGTTACTATCTACAGCAGTGACCGCAATTTTATAATAAGGGCCTGGAATAATTTGCCTTTCTTCAAAAATCTGTATAATAGCCCTGATTTTTTTATCTGCTCTGTAGATGTCTATGTTGCGCTCTTGCAAATGCAAACTTAACTATGACAATTCTTGGAGTGCATAGCACATCATTCCAAGGTCTAGTACTAATTCAGTAGAAGTAATCTTTCGCTGCAAACCTTCATACATGCATTTATCCTTTTGTCTCTGGTTAAGTCAAGTTTTTCTTATTCAAAATGTTGTACCAAAACTTCATAATCTTCCCAAACAGAACGGAAGCTGGATGCCACCCATCGCGTACTTAACATTCTTCCAATTTTTAACAACTCAGCCTCTAACAAACTAGCACATATTTGCAATTCTCTGCAATTTTGGGGGGAAGAATGATAAACTACATACAGTTTATCAATGAATGCCTTAAATCTGTTGAACCCTGAAACTTGTTTTACGACATCAGTTCCAGTCAGTGATTTGCACAATGTCAAACCAGAACGATGGAAACTTTTCTTTTAGCAATGTCTTGACGCCACTTTTGCTTCCCAACATCACAACTGCTCCATCACATGCAAGAGAAACTAAGTTCCTTCTTAGAAAGTCTTCTGTTAACCCATAGAAATGAAGGCAGTGTTTAAAGAAGCAAAAACTTCATTTGCGGTTACACTTTCGGGTTCTAACAAATCCAAGAATAAATTTACTGGTGAGATCATTCCACTGTCTGCAAGACAAACATACACAATTAAAGTCGATTTTTGGCTAAGCGTAGTTGATTCGTAGATGATCAATGAAATTTTATTGTTCGACCGTACAATTTTTTGAAACAATTTGTTTCTCATTTCACAACTAATGTGATTCACTATATTTATGCAAACATTGGTTGAATGAAGAATACAGCCCATCTCAACTCCGTTTAGTTCTTGCAAATCTATTTCAGATTCGAAATTATGAAACGATTTATTTTCCTTGGCTACTTTATATGCTGTATGGAAAATCTTTGCAGTTATGCTTTCAAAAACACGTTCTCAATAGGAGCTGCCTCGCTTCTGTTAGGATCTTAAGTGCAGCTTTGTGTGATACAGTTTCTTTATGATTGAATAATTTCTTTCTTAAAGACATAAGCTGTTGTTGTCGATTAGAACCGAAGTAAGTTATTTTATTGTTGGCCCGTTTGTTCGATACCTTCATTCCCATCTTTGCCTCGACTCTGAGATTGCCAACTTTTCGGCAAGGGATAGGCCAAGTTTTTTATTATGGATAGATAGCCAATCATATTTCACAAGGAAATAATTTCTTTGATCTAAAGTCCAGCAGGTAGGCCAGTCAACATCTGCAGTTGTTCAAAAGTAACAAAGGAACCAAGAACGATATCTTACGGCTTTTGTTCCGATAGTTCCATTAGGGTTTCTTCTGCGACATTGGCTTCTGCCGTTATTTCTTCAGTCAGTCTGGTTTTCTTACTTACCGGCAAAGTCTCAGTCAGAACATCATTCAATCGCGAAAAGAAATCAGAAATTTTCTTCATTTCTAAAGTGGGCTAAGAAATAATTATTACTTAAATTATCAATTTCTAACTACGCTTGTTTAAATTTCTTTAAAAAAAGTCTTAATTATTGCATTCAAATTTTGAAATTTTTAATCTAATATTTTTGTATAGGGATAAGTTAGATAAGTTACATATTTTTCATTACCTGGTACATAGCTATCTCTCTTATCGTTTTCAAAACGACTTTCAGGGTCGGTAGTTACATGAAATTTGTTTTTACTTTGAGCAACGAGTGTGGGGTTCGTTCTAGTTTTTCTTGAACGAAGTCGAGGAACAACTACCGAACGAGTTCCTTCTCTTTGTTCGTGAGGCTGGTTTGCCAAAACAATGTCTTCAATATCATCTAAACTATTAATATTTTCACAAGAAATTAAGTCTTGTGAAGATGGCATTGTTAACTGATAGAAATTAATAGATCTGTTTACACCATTCAACAGTTACATAGCTCGTGGGGATTTGTTTTCCTTTCCTACGTTTTCATATTTATCATTTCTATGTACTGTTGCCTCAAGTACGCACTGAGTCACTGAGCTGTATATATCAGAAAGAAAACTTCAACTAGAAAAAAAACAACTTAATACGGTTTATAAGCTCAGTTTATATATAGCTCAGTGCAAGTACTGTAATCCAAAATATATCATCGGTTAGTATATACTTTGTTTTAAAATATACGTTAACTTACAAAAGCAGCAGTTCTGCCAAATAATAGTTTTACTGCTACGTCTACCCTTTAAAAAATTTTTCCTTTCTGTATATTATTTTATCTTTTATAAATTATATAAAAGATATATAACTTTTTGAAAACAACAAAATTTAAAAGCAATGAAGATCTAAATAAGTTTGTAGCAACGTAAAAACATTTAGGCCTAATTAAAATGCTGGTTATCTTTGGTCTTTGGAATAAAAAAAAGAACATTTTACAAAATTATTATAATCTGAAACTAATTACAATAGCTTAGATAACGGCTTGTAAATAGAAGATTATCATGATCTACGCTTAATTGTGAATTAAAACTACCCGTAGTAGAATTTGAAAAGGTTTTAACACAAATCACACACAATTAAAATAAAAGGATTTCTATACATTCAGAGTTGGCATTTCAGATATGTTTACAGTAAAAAGATGTCTACCGACACTCAAAATGGCGAAAGCGAAACCAAACATTGGCATACAAAACTTAAATCTCTACCTGAAATCACAGGTGAAAAAATAAGGATCTTTTTAGAAGCCACATCGACAGGTAAAGAGGCGACAAGCATGGGCTATAAATTACATGTGGATGACTTACTTTTCGATTTTGAAGGTATCAACAATTTAAAAATGCAATTTTTCAATTTTTATTTAAATTTATTTTAATTAGGCCTACTATTTATTAGTTTATTAGGGGACACTTAATTAGCCTATTTAATAATATTATTACAATTGATTTAGAATTTAGAAATAACCTAACCGTTACTATTACTAGCCCCTAACGGTCTAACCCTAATCAACAATGTCACTAATGTATTTCATTGACCTTATTTATTATTTATACTATGCGAGAGAGCGCAGGTAACAGGTCCGTATGACTCGATTTTTACTATGCGAGCCGGGTCCTGCCCCGCGGCGGGCGACCACACCGACGAGTATAGCGGGCCATCGAGACGCGGAAGGGACTAACTGTTTGAGGACAACGGCGCATCCTGTACTTATGGCCATGGGGACATGCGTCGTCGTCCATGGAGAGCGGACGACCCAGGCGGCCAGCGGTCGCTATCCGCGACGGCCCAATGCGCTGCTCGAGCACTTGTCACTCACCTTGCCACCCGTTACGCGAGACCCATCTGAGCATTCAGGGTCCCGCGCCTACAGGGGCTGGCGTGCGGCAGCGCTCCGTTAATCCAATACGCAGCGATCGCTTTTATGCCAACCGACCCTCAGACAGGCGTGGCCCCGGGATTAACCCGAGGCCGCCATGTGCGTTCAAGGTGTCGATGTTCAATGTGTTCTGCAATTCACATTAATTCACGCAGCTGGCTGCGCTCTTCATTGACGCACGAGCCGAGTGATCCACCGCTCAAAGTTGTTTGTTTTTTTGCGTTTGTCACCAAACAACGAAAATTAAGCACACAGGCAAATGAATTTTTTGGAAATAATGCAAAATCACTGGGGCTGTCTGTCATCAGCAAGCCGGGAAAAAGAGTGGCAGTTAAGGGGGACCCCACCTGTTAAGGCAGGGTCCCCCAAAACGCCGGCGTCTCCTCCCAACCAGAGCGCTCGCCTTCATCAACTCTTTAATCCGTTGCAGCCCGCGCACCTACAGAGCGTTTTGGTGCGCGGGAGCTCCCTACCCGCTGCCGTTCAACCTACAGAGCGTTCGGTTGGGCAGGGGCTTAGGTACCCTAGAGACTCCGAGCCAGTCCCACAGCAGTCCCTCTCGCCCGTGATACTGTCGACTGGCAAGGTCTACCCATGCCGAATCAGTCGTACTCCCGGGCAATAGCGGTCCATGCGAGTCCGAGCTTCGGACAACTCGACACGAGCAATCAAGTTTTTGTTATGAAAATAATACGAAAGGCAATAGGGCGGTCGGTCATCAGCGAGCCGGGGAAAAGAGCGGCAGTTAAGGGGAACCCCACCGGTTAAGGCGGGGGTCCCCCAAAACACCGGCGTCTCTTCCCTACCAGATCGCTCGCCTTCTTCGACTCTTTAAACCATGCCGCCCGCGCACTTACAGAGCGTTTCAGTGCACGGGAGCTCCCCGCCCAACCTACAGATCGTTCGGTTGGGCAGGGCATAGGTATCCTACAGTTTCGCAAAATCCTCCGCATGGCCCCACATAGAGTGTCTCGCCACCCGTTACGGTCGCAACTGGCAAGGTCTACCCATGCCAAATCTGCCGTAAACCTGTGCGATAACGGTCCGTACGAGTCCTCGCTTCTGATAACTCCCGATACTGTTATTCATGATTAGTAGGCCTATGATTATGAATTATGATCAATTGGCCATTGGGTCCAACAGGACTAACAGGTGTTTTAGGATACTTTACATTTCATTGACTCGATTTGTGTATTTTTAAATTTTATAGGCCCTAATTAAATTCCCTAAACTCGTCTATTGTCTATCTATTCTATAGTAAATAGTATAAGTTACTATAAGTATAGGATAGGCTTACCACAAACGTGCAGTGATTGTTTTAATAAATAAAAACGTTGTAATGGTAGTCCTACCCCATAACTCATAACCCATATTTTGAGCAAAAGCATTAAAAAAATTAATTTTGTTAATTTAGGAATCTAGGTTTAATTTAAAATTTAAACTTAGTTTAAAGGTTATTAAATTTTCATTTAATTAGAAATTATTATAATAATGTGTTAGTTGAATGTTAAAAATTAAAATAAAAATGTCTTTATTCTCTGTTTATTAATTTATTTGAGTTAAACTCTTTTAAAAAATAAAAGGTCAAGTTTAAAGCCTCAACTTCAAAATGAGGATGATTTAAAACGCAAATTGGGCACATCTTTATTTTTACTTGTACCTACTTCAGGTTTCAAAATATTCATATCTTTATTTTTTATACTTTACTCCCCAGTGTGCACCCATGAATACTTACATGCGATGCGGTGCAGGTGTCTCCAGTCATTGAAAACAGACTCCCCGCCACATAATGTGTATGTTGAGATGGATCACTTGGCCAATATTACTAAATGGACCTGCACATGTGAGGCTGGTCAACGTCCATGCCAACATGTCCTGGCACTTATCCATAGGCTAGAACACTATCAGAGATTAAACTTAAAATCAGTTCCGTCAGCGACGTCAAAAACTTCTAAAGGGAAAACCATTCGCTTTCCACAAAAACCATATGGTGATTCAGGTCGACCAGTTCAGGAAATTATTTTTCAGGCCCCTGGTAAGGGTAGTGACAGTCAAGGTTTGCGATCAACTCTGTATAATCCAATCAGAACTAGCTTGGACAAAATCAATTTGCCATTACTACTGTGTCCTTTCTTTGATATGTTGGAAAAGAGCAAAAGGCCACTGTACTCGCAGATTTGGTCTGGGAATAAAAAAGTTGAGATGGTGAATTCAAAATTTGGCCTAGTGCCAAAAGGATCCCCTTTATCATACCAGCAGCCCTTTAAAACCAATGAATCTGATTCCTTGCAAGCTACTAGTGTTCATGGCATAGTCACTCCTCAACTATGAAATATATCTTGAATTAATAAACTTGAAATAAAAATATCAGGTATTGTTTTATGCTGAATTAAGCTAAGTAACTTTTGTTTGTTTATTCAAGATGCTACCTTGTATTTTATACGCAGTGGCTATTGACACTTATCAACTCGGCATCATTTGCCTAGATTGAATGCATATTAATTCAGTACCAAACTTAACAATACACTTAAATTCATTACTTTTCTTGTAAGACTATAAAGTCACCTGAAGTTAATACCTGGTAGTAGAGTTTTGAGACAACAATGTTTAAAGTTTAATATTTCCAAGTTAAAAAAAGACAACAAGAAGCATTGATATAATATAATCCGAAAATGATCAAATAGCAATTCTGATTTTTTTTTAAAGTAATTACACCTATCACCTAGTTCAACTCACACTTTACAGAAATCTTTTATCTCAGTCTCAGATTGGCTTAAGTACTGTTTTGTCAGACCATGTCACATATATCAGTAATGTTAAAATGTTTTCTACTGTGTTTATTATAATTATAGTAAACATATAAAAATTAAAGCCACAAAAAAAGGTGGGGGAAAGAAAGATTTTTTATTAAATTTCATTTGTGAGAATGGCTAAAGAATTTATTGTTTGAATCGGTGTAAAGATTAGAGAACTTGTTCTTTTTTATTAATATTTTATATATTTGTTTTCTTGTGAAAAAAAAGAAGAGTTCAAATAAAATATGAATTAAAAATTCTGAATATGTTTTTGTTTTGCATACTCTTTTACTGAACCAAAAGATAAAACATTTAACTTTTAAAATTTAACGAAGGCATTTTTTTTAAAATTAATTTTAATGTAAAAAAATTATATCTAAGGAAAGTAATTAACTTAGATTTGGTTCCCTACTCCTTTCCACACACAGACAATCAACTCACGATTGACAGTAAACATACTTACTTACTTACGCCTACCCCTCTCGGGGCATAGGCCACCAACAAGGGCTCTCCAGCCATCCTGGTCCCGAGCGAGTCTTTCCAATTGTCCCCAAGAATGACCTGATCTCTTGACGTCGGCATCCAGGTCACGTCGCCAACTGTTACGAGGTCGGCCCCATTTCCTCTTCTCTTGGGGGTTCCATGATAGGGACTGTCTGGTAATGTTGGAAGTTGGTTTTCGGAGTGTGTGCCCCAACCATCTCCATCTTTTTTGCATGATCTCCAGATCGGCTGCCTGTTGACCTGTGCGACTCCAGAGCTCATCATTACTGATTATGTCCGGCCAGCGTATATGCAAAATTCTCCTGAGACATGAGTTTATGAAAGTCTGGATCTTCTTGATGTTGGTAGCTGTGGTCCTCCACGATTCAGCACCATAGAGTAAGACAGACTTCACATTTGAGTTGAAGCTATTGATCTTTGTTTTCAGGGATATTTCTCTTGAGCTCCAGATATTCTTAAGTTGGAGGAAGGCTGACCTGGCCTTGCCAATTCTTGCCATCACATCGGCGTCGGTTCCACCCTTCTTATGACGATGCTGCCTAGATAGGTGAATTCTTCTATTTCTTCAAGCGCTTCACCATTGAGAGTGATAGGCGATGTGTTCTCTGCGTTGACCTTAAGGAACTTGGTCTTCCCTTTGTGGACGTTGAGGCCAAGGCGAGTGGAGTTTTGTGTCACGATGTTGGTTTTTTCCTGCATCTGTTGCTGAGTATGTGCGAGTAATGCCAGGTCATTAGCAAAATCTAGATCACCTAGTTGTGACCATAGCGTCCACTCGATGCCATTACGCTTATCTGATGTGGGTGGCCTCATAACCCAGTCTATCGCTAGCAGAAACAGAAATGGTGACAGTAAACAACCTTGTCTCACTCCTGTCCGTACTTGGAATGCCTCTATTGGGTGGCCTCTACGGATCACTCTGCATTTAAATCCTTCATAAGAATTCTTAATTATAGAGGTAATTTTTTTCAGGGACCCCATAATGTCTTAGCAGCTTCCAAAGTGATTCCCTGTCTACGCTATCAAAAGCCTTTTCATAGTCAATAAAGTTGACATATAGGGGGGAATTCCACTCGAGCGACTGCTCCAGGATGATGCGCAGTGTAGCAATTTGATCAGTGCAGGATCTATCCTTGCGGAAACCGGCTTGTTGATCTCGCAGCTTCGTATCAACAGCATCTTGCATTCTGCCAAGCAGAATCCTGTTGTACACCTTTCCTGGGATTGATAGTAGGGTAATTCCTCTATAATTAGAGTAGGAGCTTTAGTTTCCTTTCTTATGGAGTTTAATGAGTAGTCCCTCTTTCCATTCTGTTGGGACTTGCTCCTCTGCCCAGATCTTTTGGAAGAGGTGGTGTAAGAGCTCTACTGTAGTCTCCACGTCCGCTTTCAGTGCCTCCACAGGGATATCATCTGGTCCAGGTGCTTTGCCGCTTTTAAGCTTCTTGATGGCTTGGCTTATTTCTTCCTTTGTAGGTGCATTGCAGTCTATCGGCAGGTCTATGTCCGCTGGCTGGATATCAGGTGGGTCTGGTGGGGCTGGCCTATTGAGTAGCTCTTCAAAGTATTCCACCCATCTTCTCTTTTGTCCTTCGTCATCGATTATCGGCTTTCCTTCTTTATCTTTCACCGGTCTTTCAGGTTTACTAAACTTCCCAGATAACTTCTTGGTGATGGTATACAACTCTTTCATATTTCCATTTCTGGTTGCTTCCTCAGCTTCTGCAGCTAGAGCATCTGCACAATTCTTTTTGTCAGCTTTGATGCTCTTCTTTACACTCTTGTTTGCTTGTGTGTATTGTTCCTGTGCCTTGGCTTTCTCTGCACGTGTCCGGCTGTTGTTTAGTACTGCCTTCATTTCTCTTCTCTGTTCTATTTTCTTCAAGGAGACCGTTGAGATCCATTCCTTGTGATTGTGTTTCTGTGGGCCCAAGACTTCCTGGCAGACTGTCTTTATTGTTGTTTCCACTCTCTTCCATTCCTTGTCTATTGATGTTTCTTCTTCATCCATCATTTCATTCAGGACTTGGAATTTGTTTGCAAGTGCCAGCTTGAATTCCTCGCGTTTGGTTGGCAGTAAACATAATTATAGTTATAATAACGTCACAGAGATGCAAGACAAAAAATTTCTTTATTTACATACAATACAAAAAGTACGGTACATGTGACTGTAAAAACTGTCTGAACTACCGGGTAAATTTTCTTGGTTATTGCCCTTTACTTTTGTTGCCTAAGGTTATTTACGGCCTTCTTTAGAGAGAAGATCGGTATTAAGTTTCAGAGTCTAGGAGGATTGAGTAGGCTTTGGGCCTAGGTAACTTAGTTATAGACCACACTGGGTGCTTGGACCCAACTTCCAACTGCTTGACTTGTACTAGCAGTGTTCCTACTTGACCCTTACCCGTCTGAGAGGTAGGCTACTAAGCCCCCATAAATATGCTGGTGCCCCTCCCCCTCTCCTTTTATTTTATGTCTATAAGTATTTCAAAATATACATTATAAACGATAATAAACCATATAATACAGTTCAGTGTATTTTTTTGTTTCAATTAAACACGACTTACAGTAAGATGTTTTGTTGCATATTTTCTACTTTTTTAAACCCCAAATTATTGTATATTATTTGTTTGTACCTAATGTAACGTGGGTCCCTTTTTGTGTGGACCTTGCTGATGCATTTGCAGTACCGATATTGCACCACCATATTATGGATGATGATAAATTCGTGATATGGAAAATGGTGACCTAAGTGCGTGCTATTATTTTGCCCCTGGCCCGTACTGCGTACTTTTCATTGGTCATATTAATTTTCTTTATGTTCAAGGTACCAAGCGTAAAAAGGGAAACATTTGCAGCTCGCTCTTACAGCGCCGTAGCGCCTCTGTGGTGGAATGAACTTACGAACACAATTAATTAAACAAGCCATTATAGGCCCCTATAGACATGTTTAAATCAAAACTAAAAACACACTCTTTCTATTTATTTTAATAACATAATATGGTAAATGTAAAGCGCATTCGAAGACTTTGTTATAAAAATTTGTTCTATAAATGTGTCATTTGTTTGTTCTTCTTGCTGTTTTGATTTTGAGGCTCGATAAACAATAAGGTTGACGGCCTCCTCACCTGGGGGTTCCTGTGTAACTAAGAACCTACTCCCATCAATATTGACATTTTATGTTGCACTCACTCAATCGATTCCACATTTTTGGTAGATACAGCGTATAAGCGTTTGTAACATAATCATGCAACCAACCAGGTCAAAGAACGCGATGCGAATATCTTTAACAGTACAGTTGTGTGTATTAGGGTGAGGTGGTTGTGTGCGTAAGTGGGGAGGGAAAGAGGAGGGGATATACGCGATTTCTCATCCCCACACAGTTTCTAACACCTCTCGGAAGGTGAGCCCTTTCCAAAAACTCCTAAACGTGTAAATAGATATAAATAGGTCCAGTGGTGGCGTATCACAATAATTCCTAGAAGCGGTTTTTGTAAAAGCGGTAGGCAAAGTTGGAATTTCTTTTTGGTAGGTATGGAGGAGAAACCTAATAGATGTTTTAGATTGCAGAGACAATGGGCGTCCAACGGGATCAGGCAAAACATTAGGCCTACTGATACTAATTAGGATTTGCCTTCTCCAGGTATAGACGGTTTTGTACCTAAATGCTCTCCCCTCCTGCAAAAATTCGTGCAGGCGCCAGCGGCTCCACTACGCAACCTTTTGAGCAAGTGATTTTTTTTTTCTGGCACGCACTATTACACAAATGAATAACTCCCCATTTCTTCACCTTCAGCACAGGTTGTCTGCCCCTCTTTGTGTGTGTGTGTGTATGTATGTACGATCGCTTGTTTGTTTTCATGACTGGTGAAGGGTTCATAAAAGTGAGAAGGGAAAAAAAAAAGGGGGGGGGGGGGAACACTACCGTAACTTCTTCTTCTGACTTGTAAACCAAGTAGATCTAATCCCATACAATCATTTTTCTGTGGAATATCCGGGCGTGTTTGAGTGTTTCATATGTATTATATACAGCACTATAATGCCTGTGATAGATCTACGTGTCAATTGTAACAGCACCGTATTTAACGGAACAGTACAGTTGGTGATCAACTTGAGTCAACCTTCAGGGGAAACAACCAACTCAACAAACGTTCGTAAGTAATTAATCTTTGATAATATAGGCAATGCCGATACCATCAGAAGAAGAGTAAAGGGCAAAGAGAAAAGTTGTAATAATACATACATAAGACAATGAATTCCAACTTAGAAATACAACACAATAATAATGATAATTTATATTGAGCGTGTGTTCATGTACATTTAGCCTGTTCAGTGCCCTCCTGGTATAAATTGCAATGGCAGATGTATGGGTACCTACGCACACAGCCAATAGTTAATGAGAAAGGTATTTATACTCTTTTTAAGAGACTCTTCTGAATCTCTCAGTGTTTGAGGCAAGCTGGATCATATGGAAGTCACTACATATTCAAACCAGCGCACTCCATATAACTGCTTTTTGTGTACATCCAAAATGGGAATTCTCAGGATTGACTGTGATGGGTAGTGCAGTACATTTGATGGCGCGCGTGCTTTGATATGAGTTCTTGAAGGTAGGAAGATGCAGTGCAATTCATGCATCCGTGGGGAAGGGACATCCTTCTGTGATTAATGCGTTTCATCAGAGGGAGGCAGTTGAGATATTGTAGAGCAGAGTTTTCTCTCTCAAGAATCTCTGCAGCTGGTTCTGGGGCAAATCCCACAAGCAACTGTTGCAGTAATCCAACCTTGACTGGATTAAAGATACTGATATGGCATTGGCCGTTCTCCTATTGCTGATCCAGGTCGCATAGATGAAGTGATACGAACACGCCGTAACCACAGCACTGATAGCGCGGAACCATTGTTAGTTTAATATCAATACAAAAGCCAAGGTCTATGAACGTGTTGGACAACGGAATGTCGGAAGCCCCAACTTTGATCGCTGTAATAGTAGAGACCTTCCGAAGACTCACGTTCGAACACAGATAATAGTCTCAGTCTTGTCCTCTTTTAATTTACCAATAGACTACGTCTACTCAGATAAACATAATGACATAAACACTTTTCTTATTCCATATGCGAGAACAAATACATATTCTTTCTTCGCGAATAACATCCGGGCATGGAATGGGTTAGGCCTACATGAACAGACGAGGAATATCATTAACATAACATAATTTAAAACTTAAATCAGAATGCAAGACTAGACTTCAACCACGGATAAGCTTAGGACGCAATAATCTTCTTTATAGAAAAAGCGTCTGTAAAATAGGCCTAAGAACTTTAATAAAATAAGATCAAAAACTATCATAAGCACATATAGGCCATACAATGAATGTTTTCACTTTAATGGTAGTCTATTATTCATAACGATTTTTATTAAAACCAACTCTAAAATATCTGTGATACTATTATAATTCTTTTTATTTACTAAAAAAAATATATTTTTTTTTTTGGGGGGGGGAGGGTTGATATAGGCAGTAACGTGGCAAAGGTGGTGCGGGCTGCAGGAGACATTGACATCGGGCAAATATGGGTTTGTGGGGATCAATCAGATTCATCAAATTCATTGTTTACTGTAATCCAGTTGGCAGGAAAAGAGTAGGCCTACAGAACGGCCAATGTTTCTGGATAACAGTAGTTTTTTTTTTTTTCAACGGCTGTTTACTCTTTTCAATTTTCACAAAGCAGCTGTTAACACGTGTTTTTCCTAATTTTCAACAGTTGTATAGTCAATATTATACTTTTTTTTTTTTTTTGCGATGAACATAGGCGTAACCAAGAGGGGCATGCAAGCTTAGACTTAGGCCCCTACTTCCATCTCCCGAATTCTGAAAAAAAAAAAAAAAAACACCCCATCCTTTTATTTATCAAAGACCGAGGAAATGAAAAAAATTGTTGAGCATATATATTATCTTAGACTATAGACTATAATATACATGGACCGCTTGCTTTAGTATTTCTGCTATATGATGACTCGAAACACTGATTTTCTGAATTCCTGATTCTAAATAAAGTAATTGCTATACAGGAAATAAAGTTATTGATACACAAGTTCCGTTTTATTTAATTGCTATGATTTTCTCAATGAAAAATTAAAATCAAAAGTTGTACAGAGCGGAAACATTTATAGATCAGTGTTGTGTGCGCACGGAAAAAGAACCTAAGCTCTAAAAATAGAGCAGGCGGTCCATCGTATTATAGTCAATGATAATAGGATTAATAGGCCTTCAAGTATTCATTTAAAGTCGAAAAAAATGCGATTTAATAAAACGGAACTTGTATGACAATTACTTTATTTAGAATCGGGAATAGCAAAAAAAAAAAAGAAGATAATAGCATAAACAAGAAAACCATAAAAACGAAGTTTTTATCCCTTTATTTGCAAACTAAGTTTACCATCTTGTAATTAAATAATTGATTGACTACTGCAAATGAAACGTACAGAAAAATATCTGTGTCGCAAATCTCAAAAATATCTCCTTACTCCCTATGAATTGTTCTAAAAATAATCTTAGCGCATTATTTTTTTTTCTAGCTTTGCGCCGAAAAACTATAAAAAGTTGCACAGGCATTTTTAACGCGAAATCAAAATATTTCTTATACTTTCCTTTTAAGAAATGAATATTGTCATAAGTGTAGTATTATTAAGTCGTTTTAGCTGAAAATTTGATAGGATGTATTGTCAGACGCCTCAAATCTGCTGTCCAAATTTCAGCTCGATCGGACCACGGGAAGTGGTCGAAAAATCAAAGCCAATTTATGCACCATTGCAGACAGACAGAAAATGCAACTTAAAATAAAGGGAGTAAAAACCAAAGCAAGCGGTCCATGTATATTATAGTTTATGATATTACAATTATATAGAGTTAACTCAGATTTACACATTTTGTTAGCATTCACATTATTATAAATCTACATTTAAAAAACTCTATAAAATGTGTTGTCTATTGGTTAAAACACTCATGATTCTTTGCTTGTTAATTGTTATATAAATTATAGGTTAACTCTATTAATGACAAAATACAATTTTTGCTTTCAATTTTTTTTTAATTATTATTATTTTAGGAGCATAAAGGTAGGTCTGCACCAGGCAACAAATACCCTAGCCGTGCCACTGACTATATAGCCTAATATTAGAAGTCTGTAGTAGGTTAGTGGCAGGGCTAATCAACAACAAACAAAAAAAAATTGCTCTCCTCGTTTGATATAGAAATAATTATTGCAGTTAAGGCCTAGACCTAATATAGGCGGATGTATATTATAGAAATAAAAAAAAGGAAGCAACAGTGCAGGATTTTTTATTTGATGAGCTGCTGGTCCACTGCTGGAAGGAGGAAAAATGGGCTTGGGTAGTTTTGAAAGTATGAGAAACAAACCATCAAAATAGGACGCAATAATCTTTTTTATAGAAGGAGCGTCTGTTATGTATAAGATAAATATAGGTCGAAGTTTAGAATCAAAATGTACCAATTATATAAAGTTGTTTTTGTTTGTTTGTTCAACCAACGTGGGTCTAATTATATCACTGAATAACATTTGTTTAGCGTTAGCTTAATTAACATTATAGATATTAGCCCAGTTCCATTAGCATAGCTCAACTTTAAAATTATAGGTATAATTATATTTGCTATTCTTTTTTTTACAATGTAGGCTGTATAAGTAAATCTTTACCGTCTATCTCATTGTGGAATTGGAGAAAACCAACAAGTCTAATACTTGTACTGAACTGATAAGTAGTTTTCATGTGTGAAAGTTCTCCAAAGAGTTTGTCTTATAGAGGGGTTATACCTATTCTGTGTGTGTGTGTGGGGGGGGGGGGCGCTCAACGCCAATGCAATGGAATAATAGATCAAAAGACTGGGAAAAAAAAGAATATATAGGCCTATGGGCATATAATACTAGATTAATCTGTGCATAAGAATATATACCTAAAGCGTTTTTGTTATCAATATTACCGGTAGGCCTACAGAAAAAAAGTTTGAGGAGTCCTATGGGGACGTCCATTAATTACGTCAACAATTTTTTGGCGATTTTTACCTCCCCCCCTCCCCCTTGTCAACAACTGTCAAACTTTCAGAGACCCCCCCTATATAATTACTTCAACAATTCGTTACCCCCCCCCCCCCCTATAACAAGTAAAAAGAAAAATTAAACGCTGGCTTTTATGTTTAAAATAGATTTGAAACGGAAAGGTCTAGATCTTTACTATAATTAATTGTAATACATTTTAAGACTTGTTTTAAAGATTTTATATTGACTAGATAGAACTCTCATAGGCGTTTGCCACGAAAGGGGTGTAACATGCTTACTATCCCCCATCGCCCCTCCCAATTTGTTTTTCCAATCCGAGGATTTTAACAATATTTCTTTCCTTTTTATTTAATATTGTTCTTTACATATAGAAATATTGAATACTTTCTGATTGTACGTTTCACTAATGAGCTTTTAGTACAATGTTAATTGTTAAATAGCTTACGGGGAATCTGTGCACCGGTTGTAAATTAACCTGCTATTTTAACCATATGCTCACTATTCCTTCTTGCATTATTGCCCCCCTCCCCACACACACACATTATACACACGGTAGTTGGCTTCCTTGCCCCTACCGCTCCTACCTTGCACTATTTGCCACCCACACCTTGCAATCTGGCTACGCCACTATAGGCCTACTAATACATTTTTATCTCATAAATTTTTTTTTTACAAAATTAGAAATTAAAACTAAAAAATTACTATATTTGGCCTAATCACCAAATTTTAATGTTTCACCCATTATAACGTGTCAGCAAAAATATATTAGTTTATATATCAGAATTAGGGATGTTAAAAGGAATGGTAGGCTAAGTATTTCGGACTTCATGGGCCACGAATTATTTTTCTGAAGGAAATATTTTAAAATAACCATGTTGGATTCACACAATACACTTCATTCAATGCAATTCAAACATAGTCTCAGAGAGGGCCTATTGTTGTTTTTAGTTCTTTTGCCCATCCCAGCTATCGCTTACATGGTATATATAACGAACGCCTGCAGTCTCTGGCGCCTAATTTCACTTCTGTACCCATGAGCCCCAAAGCTGGCGAAGTGTGTAAACCGCCGATACGTTCCCATTAAGAATACACCAGCGGGTGAACGCATGGGGGAGAGCTCCAGCAGCGGGTCCGGACAGAGCTGAGCTCAACCCTAAACGTTACGCCCTGGACACAAGACGGACTCGTCCGATTTTATTTTTTTTAGACCTTTTAACTTGGTTCCCCGAGTCTGACCAGTGATTCGAGCTAATGCATGGGACAAGCGGTCGCCGAGATACTTCCACTCCCATCTCTGTAAGTGACGGAGAGAGGCGTGGTATCCCGAGCTGCAAGTCTGGAGATTAATCGGCTTGTTCTGTTCTTCCATTAGAGGTAGGCCTACCCCACTGTCCGATTTCTGGCGTTTCCGGGCTGGGGGCTGATGCGACGTACGGAAAGATATACAAAACGTACTGTAAAGACGGCTGCTTTCAAAGGTGGCCTTGAGGGGATGACATCTCCGTGTCAGACAAAATCCGCTCGGCCAACACACCGTCAGCCCACATTACAGGAATACGAGGCAAGCCAAGGATGGCTCGAGCAAATGTACGTTCGTAAAAGGGGAATCCGAACAGAGCAAGCCGTCCCAACAAGCGACGGCCTTGTAGGACAACGCCTGCCTACTCATATCTTTCCATGTCGGAGTGGATGGCCTGCTAACGCTGATCCAAACATGGTTTCAAGGGTTGGAACTTGGAAAAGACTCAACCATGGGCGTTGAATTAAAGCAGTCGACTCTCGGACGGTGTTCATAGTCATTTCAGGACTCAATAACAGAACGGCGCCTAATTTAGATGTAGGCCTACTGAGCGGCAAAAAACTGGGTTTCTGTTTCTGAACGTACTCTGCAGAATGTTTGTTGGTGTGTTTATGTTCTTTTGTTATTCCAGTCACAATGGCTCGCTAGACTACAGCGAAGGTGAAGTTATTTTACAAGTGGTCGGTCATTTTGCCGTGCTAACAATTGCATTAGTTTCCACTTTCCACTCATACATAGATCTACAAACTAACAAGATGAACACAAAAAGGACATGTCAAATGTAGCGTCCGTAATTTTAATTAATATATTTGTATTAACGTAAAACCATGTTTATATATTATGTCTGCTATGTAAGTGGCACATGACAAATGTAGCCTAGAATTTTGTAATAAATTTGTATCATTATTTATTTTTAAAAAGTAACATTGTTGACGTCAACTTTTCTTGACCTCCCCCCCTCCCCCTTGTCAACAATTGTCAAACTTTTTCAGACCCCCCCTCCCCCTATTTTGTTGACGTAATTAATGGACGTCCCCTATCGTTTAAATATTTTTAAACCACCGAGGATGACATCAACTAATTCTAAAATTCAATTGTGAATTGTGCTGAGTTGAAAAAAAGTTATGCAATCATTCCCATTGTCCCCTAATTGACCCAAACTAAATCGACCACTTTTCTGTCTCTATATAGTATATAGCCTAGGGCCTATTATAAGCTTAGGCCTAATCCAGACGACCGCAATGGCTACCTTAGTAGCCTAGTTTTTGCTTGATCAATGAAATGCAGTAAAACCTAAAACGTAGACCTACTTTGCCTGCACACGACAGTGTGTTAACATCGGTTTTTCTCGTTTTAAAAACAACAACAAATTACAAGAAAAAAACAAACTATAGGCTTAATACCTTATACCTTCCTATTGTTGATGATTTTCTCCCCCATCCTAACAAAAGAAACGCTGTTTAATAACCATCCCTTTTCCAAATAGCCTACACAATATTTAAATTTATGTATCTAGACTCTAGACTAGTATCAACTGTCAACGCTAACAGTGAAAACGTGCATTGCCTAAGAGCAATATGTTAGCCCTAAGACTTTTTATTATATATTAATATTACCAGCACTTTAAAATATCTTCAAATTATTTTACAAATAAAACAAATATGTTGTAAAGACATCTTAGCAGGACCGGATTTTGACTTGATGAGGCCCTAAGCTATAGCTTGTTTAGCTTATAGGTAAATCCAGCCCTGCATCTTTGTGTCTGGTGGTGTAGGCCTACAGAGATAGTTCCAATTACAAAACAAAATACTTAGAAAAAAAATGTTTTAAAACTACTAAAAAAAATCACTCCTGTAAACTAGACCTAGATCTACATCCTACAGTTCCCTTCGTCTTTGGGAGCAAAACATGCGATGTAGACTGTAGACTCTTTGTTCAACTCTTATGTTTCTCTGCTTTCTCATTGCTTCGTCTTTAACTACTCCCATCCCCTCCACGATAGGCCTATTGTTCTTTTCCACCCCATTATTTCCCCCGTTGGCACCGTGCTGGATTGTCTTACCAAGTCCTTGTGATCTTGTCATTTAACAGTGGTTTGCTCACCGGACTGTCAACCAAAAACCAACGGACAGGTCGCAGGTTCTATCCCTGCCACCGACGGATCCCTGTCGCCCTGCAGGAGTTTTGGGCCTAGTGGACGTAATAATCTTCTATCTAGAAGGAACGTCTGTAAACTTATAAGACATGTCTCGAAAAACAAAAACCGGGTAATCCTTCCGCTTTTGAGTCAATGGTGTAACGATGTAAAGGGGTGGATCAAGGGACAGCACACCAAGTGCTTGTCTGAGACTAGACACCCCGTGGCACGCCGATAAGGCGTGTCGCGTAACATAAGGTGCGGTCTCCGCCGCAATACATGCACTACACTTCACTCACCACCTGCGGAATTCCCATTGGATCATTATCGTGGTGACTCCCTCGTATAGTTGCACTGTCATCTAACCTTATCATTCCATTTAACGCTTCTTTATTGTCGCCGTAAGGTGGTCATGGGTGTCAGATTGTTTGACGAATTATGTCTCTTTCTTCCTCGTTGAAGAAGTTGTCCCTGTAGAAGATTCCAGAAATGTTTCGGCAGCATCCCTTTTCCATTGCATAAAACTTTCTTTTAAGGTCAGATTTTAATGTCTAGGACTCAGTCATATGAGGATATGGAGAGGACTAACGAGCACATCAGTGTAATTTTTGAGCTGAGAGTTTAGACTTTTGTCATTCCATATAAGCTTAGATCTATGGCCTTTAGTCTTTATACCGGTAGATTAGTTGTAGTTTTGCACGGTATGCGTGTACCGTTGTGGTCTTGTTGTCTAACTAGGCTAGAATCTTTGTGAGGGTAATTATTTTTTCTCGGGTATCGGTAATTTAAAGCTAAAGTAGTTTGAGAAAAGTAAAGCTGGCTGGGCATTGTGATGGCCACACTAGGCTATCTCGTGGTAAAGCTAAGGAAACCTGTGTATGCTGCTTCATTGGACTTATGAAAGATCAAATCGTTCTGACGGAAATTTTGTTTTACTTTACTATACTATGATTGAAATATACATGGATGGTATTGGATGTATTTAGTTAGATATGTATTATAAATGTTTGACTAGGAATTAACTTCCTCATGTTGTATCACCAGATGACTCAGTGGGAGCTATGAGGTTCACTATTGCTGTAGTACTGGTGTATGGAGTGGGCGTTATTGGCCTGCTTGGCATCTCTGCCAGGAGAAACAGAAATAAAGAAGTGATGGACAAAGAAGTCGATAAATTTATCAAGTCTAAACTTTCCAAATATGAAGAAAGAAGAGCAAGGTAGCATATATACGGTTCTTTCTCTAATGAGCTAAATAGGCCTATCTAGTAATAGGTTATCGAGTACTTTTTTTTTTTATTCATGCCATGGTTCACAACGCTGCTATTGGGCAATTTAGTAGCACCAACAGTTACCAATTTCAAATGACCTATAACAAGAACATACCCAATTTTTCACAAGTGGGGAGGGATGGGATAAGGTGTCCAGTAAGCTTATTTTCTGAAAAGGTCTATGGCAATTATAATCATGTTAATTTGTTGCACAAAGAGGATGACAGCTTTAGGCAGATTTGACTTTTCAGTAGGCTAATATTGATTTTGGTACTTTTAGTCCATTACTTTATTTATACATCATTAATGTCTCCAAGTTGAATATCCATTTCAAACCAAAGAGAAGACCTCAAGCCTCCAAAACTCCAAAACGCCTAAACACAGACAGGCTTAAGATTCCTGATGCTAGACAAACATTTGTCCACACGCTAAATGGACGCCTTGCCTCTATCACATTTGACAACATGAACGCAGAAGCAGCATGGACTACACTTCGCGACACGGTACATAGCACAGCCACTGAGTGTCTCGGACCCTCTACCAGGAAACACAAGGACTGGTTTGACGAAAACAATGCAGCGATTCAACTTCTACTTGAGCAAAGACGTAAAGCACACAAGGCACTTCTTGATGACCCTATGTCAACAGCAAAGAAAACCGCCCTGGGAAACATCAGCAGAATCATTCAGAAGCAACTGCGACAAATGCGGGACTCTTGGCTATGTGCGAAAGCTGACGAAATTCAGGGCTATGCAGACACAAAAGACATGAAGAACTTTTACAGGGGTCTAAGAGAAATTTATGGCCCTGTCACCTCAGGCTCATCTCCGCTCCTTGATGCAGAAGGCTCCACGCTTATCACTGACAAGGAGAAAATCTTAGAAAGGTGGGCGGAGCACTTCAGGAATGTATTAAACACACCCTCTTTTGTGGGCCACGAAGCCATCGAAAGATTAACACAAGTCCCGGTAAACATCACACTGGAAGCTGTCCCAAATATGAATGAGCTAATGGCAGCCATCCGACAAATGTCAAATGGGAAAGCCCCTGGCCCCGATATGATTCCTGCTGAGATCTATAAAGAGGGTGGTCCTGTGCTGTCAGGTAAACTGCTTTGCCTACTTCAGACCATATGGGAGACAGAAACGGTACCACAGAACCTCAAAGATGCTTCCATAATTCACCTCTACAAACGCAAAGGAAACCGACAAGCCTGTGACAACCACCGGGGAATCTCACTGTTGTCCATTGCTGGCAAGATCCTGGCTAGAATTCTACTTAACCGCTTAAATGTACATCTGGAGCAAGGTCTACTACCAGAAAGCCAGTGCGGCTTCCGCAAGGAGCGCGGCACGATCGACATGGTATTCGCAGCTAGACAGCTCCAAGAGAAGTGCCAAGAGCAGAACATAGACCTGTATTCAATTTTTATCGATCTGACCAAGGCCTTTGACTCAGTCAGCAGAGATGGCCTATGGAAAATCATGGCAAAGTTCGGCTGCCCAAGAAAGTTCATAGCTATGGTAAGGCAGTTTCATGATGGTATGCAGGCTCGTGTCCAGGACAATGGAGAGATGTCTGAACCCTTCCCAGTGACAAATAGCGTCAAGCAGGGATGCGTTCTGGCTCCAACACTGTTCAGTCTAATGTTCACAGCCATGCTCAGTGATGCATTTAGGGATGGACCTGAGGGTGTAGACATTAGGTACCGCACTGATGGCGGGCTGTTCAACCTTAGGAGACTCAAAGCAAAAACAAAGGTCAGGTCTGACACCATTCATGACTATTTGCCGACGACTGCGCTCTCAATGCCGGCTCTGAAGCTGATCTGAAACACAGTGCTGAAAAATTTTCCAGTGCATGCTCAAACTTTGGACTTACCATCAGCACTAAGAAGACAGAAGTCCTGTACCAACCAGCCCCCGGAAAGCCCTACGTCGAACCAAACACCAGTATCAATGGTGAAAAAATCAACACAGTAAACCGCTTGACGTACCTTGGTAGTACACTGTCTCAGGGTGTTGTCATTGATGACGAAGTAAACCTCCGTATCTCAAAAGCCAGTGCAACCTTTGGAAGTCTGTACAAAAAAGTTTGGAACAGAAGGGGCATTAGCACCCAAACCAAAATAAAAGTCTACAGAGCAGTCGTGCTCCCTACTTTACTATATGCATGTGAGACTTGGACTGTTTATCAACGACATGCTAAGCTCCTAAATCACTTCCACACAAAAAGCCTGAGAAAAATCCTAAATATCAAATGGCAGGACAAAATTCCAGACTTTGAGGTACTCGCCAGGGCAGGACTCCCAAGCATCCACACATGTCTGATGCAGTCTCAACTTCGCTGGGCTGGACATGTTATACGCATGCCTGACTGCCGTCTTCCAAAGAGGCTCTTCTATGGCGAGCTAAAAAACGGTCAGCGAGCTCGCGGAGGTCCAAAAAAAGCGATATAAAGACACCCTCAAGGCATCACTCAAAGCGTTCTCCATTAAAGAGGACTCCTGGGAGGTGACAGCCAAAGACCGTGCCTCATGGCGCTCAGCGGTCCATGAAGGAGCAGCTCTTTGCGAAGAGCAAAAACAGAGAGCAACTGAGTCCAAGAGACAAGCCAGGAAAGATCGTGCCCTAGAGCCCATTGTCGACGCTCTGACCTTCCCCTGTACGGTTTGCAGTCGTACCTTCCGCGCAAGGATAGGCCTCTTTAGCCACATGAAAACCCACCGCACAGCCACACCCCATACTTCATAGGACGACAAAAATGGTCATCGTCGATCACGACGGACGAACAACAACAACATCATTAATAATCATTCATAACCCTCTTAAGCATATTAGTCTAGCTTTAGTGGGAGTTGATTAAATAATGTTACCTTCTATAGCAAACATTGAATGGCTGGTTGGTAAAGAGAACCTTAGAAAATTCTCTGAGACTACTGAGAGCCTGGATTTCATTGTATAAATCCACTACATCACCACGGCCTCTCCAGCACTAGGTTTAGAATACAGGCGAAAGTAACATTGTTTTATGTTTACCTACAGTGACAACTTTGCCAATGATTTGTGTTTTTAGCATAGTGGACACAGATTCTATCTCAGTGAATGAATACATTGACATTTGGGTAGACTTAAAGTTAAAAGAGTCCATTTCAACCCGGGAAGATTCTTTCATCAGATTTTGAGCCCTAGACCTTTACAATGTTAACAGAAATCATATAGTATAAATAAATATATTCATAGTGACAAAATAATTTCTTCACTTAATTTTCCTCTTTATCCAGAAAACAAAAGAGGACAATTAACAAGCTAATCTCCTCTTTTCACTCCATCATACAAGCTGACGAGTCAACGACTCCAGCAAACAACAAGTCGGGAAGCCATGTCAACGTGAAATCAAACTTTCCATTCAATAGAGCCAACACCTGGTCTGGGAAAAGCCCAAGGTTGCTAGACACAGTGGCTATTAGTGCACTGGACCACAGCCAACTATTCATTCACAGTACCACCACCAATAAGTGCAGTCCTGTAATCCAGACTACATTAAACAACCAAAACATCAATACAACACACATGTTGTTTCTGGCTTCCAAAGAAAAGAAAGTTACTTTCAGGGAATTAGACCAAGACCAGACTGTACTAATGCCTGTATCATCAGTGTGATGTCAGGTTTTATTTTATCATGTATTTGTGTGATATTAAGTGTTCAAAGGATTACTCCCAAAATATAACCAGCTTCCATTGTGCAATTGTAACTTCAAGCTGGTTAGTGTTTCTATTCTTCAAGCACTATAGTAAATACAATATACTCTGTTTACTGTTGTTTTTTTCTAAACATGTGTTATAACAATGTTAGTTTCCATGAAGCTAATCAGTAGTAAAATGGTTGATGTGATTGGCTCTATTCTTTTAATCATCTGAAGGAAATTAAAAGAAAACCTCCATTAATTGAAGATAATGAATGGAGATTAAAAAAAAATTGTTCTCACAAAAGTTATTTACTATTCCTATTGAATTAAGAAAGAACAAACAATAAATTTAAGCAATGTAAGGCAACAATAGTAAAATGAATATTGAACATTTATTGAGTGTCTGTTTTACAGTTACACACTGAGTCAATCTATAAATACTGTACAGTACAAACCATTAGTTTAAAAATAAAGGAAATCCATAGAACAGACAACTACAGTATGGCAATTACACAACATCTGTGTGTAGAGAAGGGGGGGGGGGGAAGAGGTCACACTTACTATTCCCATCAACAGTTAATAGTTTGAACTTATAAATCATTACAAGTGACAAGAAAAATAAAACAACATTTTCTCTTCATCCAATTAGCTGCCCCCTATGATACATTCATCAACATATACCATGAGATTACATTTCAAGAACATATTTTTACATAAGAAATAAAGAAAATACGTTTCCTCAAAGCATTCATTTACAGCTTCAAATAAACTCGCCCAGAAAGACTGGTTTTATTTTAAAACATACCAGCTGCCCTTTTAGAAAAAGATCAAATAAAAATGGGTGTCAGCATTGACTCTTAAAATTAGGGTAACAGGAGACTTGTCTCTAAAAAACCATAGAGAAAATTCCTTCAACAGCTCAATCCTTATTCCATCATGTAGTAATAAATTAAAGGCATTTTGTAGATGAAATGCAAAGTGTTCTGTTACTTAAAACAATCGAGATCTTTTCAGAGAATCCAAGTAATGTCCGCCAAGCCCTTGGGAGTGTTGTCCAATATAATCGGAGTCATCAGGGCTTTGTTCTGGCTTGGGTAGCAGCTGACTGTGGGTACGCTTCTGACCCATGGGTGTCATCTGGTAGAATGTAGAATAAGCAAATATGTTAATGGGTGCTTAGACAATGCAATTATTATACAAACGTTCACAGGTAAATAAGGCCTTATCAGGGTTCTTCCTACAAAATTATTTAAAAATTCAAACTTTTCCAAAAATTCACAAATCAATTTTTACTGTAAATGTTAAATATCTTAATGTTCAATGGTGTTTATAGGTATTCCAACTAAGAAATAAAATGTTTTTTTTAAGTACCCTTAGACTTAGAATGATTTTTTAAAATGATTGAACTTAAGACTCTTTGACTACATAGCTATTAAAATAAATATTTCTCGTGCTACTTTGTCAATTTTAATTATCTGTCCCAAGCCTTGGTTTTCGATGGTTTCTGGAGTAAAAATTGGGACAAGCTCCAATTTCACAAGAAATACTTCAAACAGTGAAACAGCTATCATCTCTGACTGCCTCTGACAACCCAAAACTTCACCAAGTAGATAAATCAAGTAAATTTTCCTAAACTTTTCCAACTTGTATAAACCCTGCTTATATAATGAACTTAGCATCTATCCCAAATTAAATAGATGATAAATTATAACATTAGCTAGGTGGTCGAAGTCTAAATTCATGAACCAGGGTCTAGATTACTCCTTAAAACCACTAACCTGTTTGGTTGGGGAGGGTAGAAGTCCTGTAGTCTGGCCAGTAGACCCACTGTAGTAACCTGTATTGGTATCTCTGTTGGCCAGTCCAGTCATTCTATTGGCCATGCTCCCACTTCCAAGTAAGCTATTGCCACTAACATTGCTTCTTCCAGAGGCACTCATTGCTAAGCTGCTAGAGTTGTATGCACCCATGCCCTCTGAACCTGACAAGTTACTACCACTAATTCCTCCACCCATACCCAAGTTACTACCACCCATACCAAAGTTACTACCACTCATTCCTCCACCCATACCCAAGTTACTACCACCCATTCCTAACAGAGAACTTCCTCCTCCATTTCCCATATTGTTTCCACTTCCCATATAGGTACCAGAACCATAGAATCCACTTCCAGTGTTGCCAGTTCCCATCAGACTACCACTTGCTCCTGCACTCCCCAAGAGACCATCTCCTCGTCCAGTTCCTAACAGACTAGTTCCCATGCTACTTGCCATCGGGCTAGTCCCCAACAATCCATAGTTTCCAGTATTACTACTAGAGGCCCCCATCACATTATCTGTTGAAGTATTATAGGATCCTGCTACAGAACCATAAGAATCTAAGCCATTACCCATTTGATCCCTATTACTATTACCGTAACCATAACCACCCGCTCCCATCCCTGTATTATATCCGTCCCCAACAAATTTTGAATTATCTTGGCCAAGGCCGCTGATGCCGTCTTTGCCGAAAGTTTGTCCATCCTGCAACATTTAGAAGAATTACACATTAGTTAATCATTAATCTCTAAACAGCTCAACCAGTCTCAAATTTCTATACATGAAAACTTAACTCTTCCAGTACCAACACATTATGTGGTTATACATAGAATAGCTTTCCTGCCATTACTTTACCTTTAAGAGGGCAGTTCTAGCGAGAAATACACAAAAAAATCTTTTTTTTTTGCATTTGTAATTGAGCAGACATGCCTACCCCTAAGGACTAAAAAGAGGAACAATCTTGATGAAAAAGAGGATTTTTCAACAAAAAAGCGGAACACCCTTTATGTAACAATCTTTTATAAAAAAATTTTAAAAAAGTGGAACATACCCATCTATTTACTATTTCACTATTTAAAATGTAGGCCTACGTTTTACAGACAGTACGCAATCGATCTAGCTAAGACCTAAGCCTAAGAGCTTAGTACAAAGAACATTAGACCTAAATCCACGTTTTTCTTTGCTGAATAAACTCCTCTGAATATTCCTTCCTATAAAACTGTCTGTTTTTTTACAGTTTGAACAAGTCAGATTTAAACTTTCTGAGCCAGGACGTTTAGACATTTTCACAATCTTAGCAATACAGTAAAGGAAAATAAGATTCATTGCCAAACACGTGCAATACCGCAAAAAAACGTAAGAAAGACTATAATATGTCTTTTAAAAAACCCAGAAAACCCAAGTAATAATAAATAAATCATTGTGACCTTATTTATGTCTTTGATTTATCAACCTCGACACGGACTATATTTCAACACATGAAAAACCCAAACTTTCCAATTTAGCGTAACAAAACTAGTAAAAAGCGGAACGGCGTAACAAAGTGTGTTTTTTAATCAAAAAGCGGAACAAATACGCCAAAAGTGGAACGGTAGGCATGTCTCAGAGACTAATATCAAATTTAAGTGCACTCAATTGTGCACAATTCTATGTTTGAAGTTTCTGTAGAAGTTAAATAGTAATTTTTAAAGAATTTTTGTAGACATAGAGGTATGTTGGTCTTGCTTACAAAATGTAAGGATTAAAATTTCTACTTGTTCGTTTGTGAAAATTTGCTATTCACTACACTTCTGCTGCCATAACTTTTTAAAATATTAACCGATTTGATTGAAATTTTCTCGACTGACTTGTTATATAAGTATCTATGGCCGGTACTAAAATGATGTACATGTGTATTTATTTTAAAATTTTATAAACACCTAAATTTGACAAATTTTACCTCAAATATGAATATAATTTGGAATTTTGTAAAAAAAAATAATTTTTTAATATATATTAATTCTTTTAGTACCGGGCCATACATATACTGTTTTACTGCATACTGAAAAGGAATCAAAGGAATTGACTTAAGAAATTTAACATTATCAATGCAGGAGTGATGTCATTATTCTTAAAATGAAATTTTGTAACTTGATACTCAGTACCATTATAATACAACATGTTTTTATTTTATCACAATCATTTTTTAGGGCGGATAAAATTACTATCATAGTATTTTGTCTGAAAATGTGAATGCATTATCTCTACTAGTTTTGTTTTTTCTCTCATCTTTAAGTAACAGGACCCCTTTCTAGGTGATACTGCCCCCTTAATGCCATACCCAGCATTTTGTTCCATACTAGGGGATACCCTGTTTGACAACAATTACACGTTTTTTTTACACTTTAAAATCATTCCAATATTCAAAACCTTTTCAGAAAGGTAAAAATAATAATTCAAAAACCAATTTAGATTGGTATGTTTGACGTGTTCTATGTTAGCTGCTAGTGTATATAGTAGTCCAAATTGAAATTTTAGAATAAATGTTTTACAGTACACATAATAATTTCAGAAAATTTAAGTACATATATTTTATGACGAAATTTTCACAAACTTTCTCAAACATATGTACCCGATATTAACAAAAAAGCAACAGGGTTCCTGCACCAAACTCAAATCAAAATTTCAGGAGGTTTTCAGGAGAAAATCTAAAATTTCAGGAGATGCGGCAAAACCGAATAGACTTAACAGTGTCGCTGATACATATAAAATTAGATAAAATATTTTTAAGGGCATTATAATTGACAAGTCTTAATTAGGCGTGATCTTTTGAACTGGTGAGATCGTGAACTTCCTGTTCTAATTTTAAATGTTTAATTATTTTAGGCAGTTCCATAAATAAAAAAGCATGCTTTTGCTGGTTATTGACAGTTGATTTCAGCCTCGACGGCTAGTTGTAGTCTTTTAGAATTATACAAAGGATACAATATTAGTTATGGAGAATCCGTTTTTAACATCAAAAGTGAGTAGGCGATAATTAATACTCAAGTGTTAGTCGCATGTAGCTTGTTTATAAAATAAATGAGTCAAGAGTTGCGTTTTCTTGGTTATTGAAAAACAAAATTCGTATGCATAAAAACGAGTAAAAAAAATTCTTTTGCATTAAGCAATAAGTTTGATATTATAAAAAGGTGATTATTCCCTTCTGACTTTCACAATACATTGTTTTCTTTTGTAAACATCTTTTGGAAATGAAATAAACTTTAATCCCCAACAAATGTTCATACAACCAGTAACCTAGCACACAGACATGTTTCGAATAAAATGATCGAATTCGACCGGAAATGTTTTTTCTTGTGAACTTTTATGCATGCATACACGTTAAGACTTGTCAATGTGAAATCTAAAAATGTACCAATAAGCTATGTTCGTTATAAAGAGTCTTTTAACTGTCTTTAGAAATCTTTTCATTAAAAAAAAGTACAGATAGTAGAAATATAAGAAAATATTTTGTTTATGAAAATAAAAAAGGGGGGGGGGGGGGAAAGCAGAGAATAGTAATATAGTATCCTGTATAGGAGCATCTGTAACATATAGAGTGTAACATTAACATTTAACACGTTTAGAGAAAATATTTATACGGGTCTACATTGAAAAGTACATAGAAAGCTTAATGATTTACAAGTATAAAAAAACTGCTGGGGGGGGGGGGGGGGGGGGTTACACTGCCTTTTAACTTCTCCAAAATGCATACCTTTTAAACATAAAGTTACTAAATATTCACCCTAATTCCTAATTTGGAACAGTTCCTTAAAAAATGTTTCCAATCATGCATAGCAAACATAATCATAGGCCTATAAAGACAGCGCTTCGTTTATTTTAAACAACCCATCAATACAGCCATTAGTCATATCACCCATATGGGAAAGTAATTTAAGGTATCTGTTTCTTCTTCTAAGTTCCTGTCCCTACTCAAGTTCCTATCACTATATTATTATATGTCACACTATATTGGGTCAACAACAAGTCTTTTGAAGTTCGCTATTCAATAGCGCAATGATGTCTAGACTGGACGGCACCGGCACCTGTATTGATGACGCTATTCAAGTGCCTTAATTAGAAGTAACATTTTTTGTAATGATTTCTAGTCAGATATATTCAGCATTGAGTGCATTTCATCGATGTATTGGTGAATAAAATAACGTAAACTTCTAGATTAGACCTAATCATTAGTCTGATAGAACTATAATAGGCTCACACCGGCGCCGGCAGAGCCTTTACAAGCTTATGTAGCGCCCCAGGGTAAAAGTTTCACTGCCGCCCTCTTGCATACTGTAACTGCTTGTTTAGTGCTAAATTTGCTATATTTATACTACATTAGCCGCCCCTGGGCATATGCCCCCCTCTGACCCCCCCATATGAGGGCACTGGGCGCTGGCTATGCCTAGAGTCCTAGACCCAAAATCGTCTGCCTACGACACTTGTTTTTCCACCAAAAGGAAAAACGTTCATTACATTATCAGACATGCCTACCTCCACAAATCAAAATGAGGAACACCCAAGCTAAAAATGAGGAACATGCAATGTATTTGACTTTTCCACTATCAAATAAGCCTTCAGCATGAAATAGTGGTGAATGCTTACAATACATCCTTGTACACTGTTGTAGCCTTTAATGAAAGCTATGGACCTAAAGACATTTGGTGTAAATAAACAAACATGGTAAATGGAATCCTTTCTGTACTAATGGGCCTCATTGACAAAGTTTGTAAACCGCCTATACACTCCCATTAAGAGTACATACTGAGTTAACGCATGGGGAAGGTCCTACTTTGTAATAGTATTATTGGGTTAAAAGATTTTTTTTTTAAAGTCTAAAGAAAAGAGTAGAAAAGAAGAAGAAATCAATGCCCCCCCTCCCTCCCCAGCAACAAGTACTAGAAAAGAAGAAGACATCAATGCCACCCCAGAAACAAGTAAACAATGACTATGGCCATCAACCAATGAACTCTACAATTGGATACCTGGAAATTCACACCTGATGCTTGGTTGGTTTGTCCCATGTTATAGTCATTGCCAGTGCCAGTCATTCCAGTTGACATACCACCAGTTCCATAATTACCACCACCAAACTGGCAATGAAAAACAGATACTTATACAATCAATATGCCAATTTTTCTAAGCTATAAATAATGGGGAGTGTTATACTGCTTTATATCGAAATTGATTTACGGTTAATAGAAATATAGTTTTTTTTAATTATTATAATTATTTTTTAAAATTAGAAATAGAAAAAGGATTCAAGTGATTTGCAAATAACTTTTGTTAAAATTAAAATAATAAACACTCTAAGAATTCACTCTAAGAGTAAGGACATAAAATTATTGACTGACAATGACCTTTTTTAATGCTACTAAGCAGAGAAGCTACATCTTAAATATAGTTTATCATAGCCAAAAGCTATTTTAGGGTCCGTAGAAAAAGCTATTTTAGGGTCCGTAGCAGAAACCAAAATATATATAATATTGAAGTTAAATATGGCAAGCCCTTAACATTCACACACTGTACCAACTAATTTTTAAGCAGCTTTAATTCCCAAATGAATCAGGGCCCTGACAACAATGTACTGGTGTACACTTGAAGGGCAAATTCCTATCAAGTATTTAAGAAGAATAAGGGTATCTCTGTTAAAAGTATGCAGTTGAACAAATAAACCATAAGCATGAAATAGAAATGCCCAAACCATATGAAGTTTTTCATTGAACAAGTGTGATTAGGCTTTAGACAAAAATACCTGCAGTAGAGTGTAGCCAAATGTAAAAAATACATGAGTATGTCTTGCATAAAAAATGACAAAGCCCTAGTATAAGCAGGAAGTTCTAGGGGACAAAATGTGTCTCTAATGTCTACTGTTAAATATTGCTATTAGAATCAAAATTATATTTAGTATTTACAACTAATGACTGTTAATTAACTATGCCTAGTAGCCAGGTGTAATTAGAACAAAGATGATTTCAATATTTCAATGAACGAAAAATTATAAAACGAGCCCATAATTGATGAAAACAATATTTTTTAAAGCGCCAAAAAAACAAAAATAAAAGTGAAAATGAGAAGTGCGGTCAGCCAAAATGTTACCTGGCCATTATAATTATAGCCATTTTCTGCCTGGTAGAAATAATCCACTTGACCATTATAATAATACTGCTGAAATATTCAACTATGAATTCCTTTGGGCATGTAATTGTACATAAATTTACTTTTTGAAATCTAAATAAAATAATGATTGACAACTTTTTAATTAACAGTCTCGTTCAGTCATTTTAATTAACATTCTCATTCATTTAATTTTAATGTCATGTTTTAAACTAAGGTTAAGATTTAAATATCACCAAAGAATTTTAAAATATGATTTAAATATCAACAAATGATTTTAAACTATGATTTAAATATCTCAAAGGATGTCAAAGTATATTAAGTACCGTACGGTATCAAGTATAAATAAAAAATGTAACAATACACACAAAAAAAAGATTATTAGAATACAACTCCCACAATTAAACCCGTATGGAAAATGGGCTCCTCAACTCATCCCATCTAAAACTGCTGCCTAAACTGCTGCCTTGTATGCATTTTTGAATAACTTGTTAAGATAAATGTATAAGTATTTAAAAAAAACATTAGATAAGTCTCTTTAAACAGCTTAAATGAGATGCAACCCCTCGGAATGATGGTACTGAAGTAGTCAAAATTATATATTTCATTTTTGCTGTTTTAAGGAAGTTCTAAAAATTGTTGAAGATAGATCTAAAATTGATTAATAAAGTCAAAATTGATTAAAAACTACAAGGTAGTATTTTTTGAAGAAAAAAAAAAGCAGTGCAACGGATAAGGGAATATTAACGGGAATATAAATATTAACTGATTGCTATGAAATTTTGCAAATGTACTGATTATAAGTATACACAAGTTTAAAATATTATAAATGAACTTTAATTGACATTTAAAATGATGTTAATTTTACTTGATTATGAAACAGTTGCATATAAAAAGTAATTTCTTCAAATAAGTTTAGCTTTAAAATTTCACAGGCATAAGTCAGGTGTTCAACATTATTAATAAATTTTGTCTTATAATTGACATAGGTCACTTTTCTTCACATTATTTTGCATCTGGTGAGAAATGAATTTTGTTGACTTCTGTACCGGTTGGTGGGGTAGCATCACTAATGTTGTATTTGTTTGCAATCACTAAGACGTTAAATGGACCGTAGAATAACAACACAGCTACACAGCAGTGCTTTTCAGCCCATTGGAATGAGAAAGACACCTTACTTGTCAAGCAGTAGTAACAAATGCATTGTCTGCCAGTAGGTTGAAAAGCACTAAGCAACAATAACTAAAACACAAACACACAGTGTAGTTGCTACTTACAGATTGATAGTTATAATAGTCCGAGCCTGTATCCCCATAGCTGCCATAACCACCACTCATATCCTTTTTTGAAATAAGAAAATACATCAGGCCTAAATTATTATTAAATAAAACAAAAAATGATAACATAACACTGTTAATTTAGGTTTCATCATGTGCCCAAAAAATGAAAGAAAGCATCTGTAACATTTAAATAATTACCTGATATGTTTCACCACCATAATTGTAATCACTATAAGCTTGGGTCTGGCGTCCTTTATTGTTATAGCCACTTTCATAAGCACCAGTTCCCCATCTTGAACAAATTTATTTTAAAAAAAACAACAACATTAAATTGCATTGATTAACTTGCTAATTAGGATAAACGTGTACAATAATTTCAGCAAGGTAATGGTAAACTTCACAATAAGTGGAAGAAATGCAGTCAAATGTAAGAAATCTTACATGAAAGAATAAGCTCACATTCAGATTAGGATTTATTTTTTTTAATTTATATTTTGTAATGCAAGATTAAAGTTGGAAATTATGGGGGGGGGGGGGGGGGGGGGGGGGGGGATTACAATGCAAGCTGCAAAAAATGTTCTCACATTCTGGCTTTGAAATATTGAAATCAAACTAGGATTGGTGAAGGTCTGTACCGGTAGCTAAATTTTTTTTTTCATTTACTAAAATTACATTTATACACCCATAACCTATACCTTATACTTGTAAAAATCAATTTAACTTTAAACTCTCCTTTTACCTCTACCTCTTTGTCCTAAGTAATTTAATTTAAAATGTAATATTTTGGATATTTACTGAGCAATGGGATTGTTGGGCTTTGTGCTGAGCAATGGACATTTTGGGATATATACTGAGCAATGGACATTTTGGGATATATACTGAGCAATGGACATTTTGGGATATATACTGAGCACTGGAAATTTTGGGATATATACTGAGCAATGGACATTTTGGGATATATACTGAGCAATGGACATTTTGGGATATATACTGAGCAATGGACATTTTGGGATATATACTGAGCAATGAAATTTTGGGATATATACTGAGCAATGAAATTGTACAGCTATATGGCCAAAGTTATTTTTGCTATTTTCATCTCATATTTAGTTTTTTTTTATAACAAGAAATGCTTCCAGCAAAAAATTAAAGAATTGTTTACAGAAAAATCTGTAATGGATAACTGTAACATCCCCCATCATCTACATCTCCATTCAGATGCATGGAAAAGTATATTACCAAACAGAAAATATTGAACTTCTTCCCTGCCATCTTAAAAAATCAAGCAAATTTTTACTGATTGGGAATGGGAACAATTTTACTTATAACTAGAGAGATAACAAATGAGTCAAGACTAAAACAAACTAAAAGCTTGAAAAAAATTATGATTTTACACATTAAAATACATATCACTTACCTATCACCGTTGTTGAAGCTATCAAAATTAGTTTCAACTTTTTTCCTGTTAAAAATTATAAAAAAATAAACAATATTACTCAATACTGTTATTTAATTACAAAATGTTTTATTTGATTTTGATGCACCGTCATTGTCTTTTTAATTGCCCCTTACTGATAAATTACATTACAAAGACAATTCTTTTCATGATCAAACCAACGCACCTGCTGCTCATTCCTTTCCAGGCATTTTGATCAACGGGAGATGTTGACCCACTGGTTTGAGATGCTTTAAGGTGTACTGGTGGCTCTCCCAGAAGTGATGACTTGGGTGTTGATACACTTTTAGTTTTATGTACATCACTAGGGATGTCTCCGAGGAGCCCCCGACCAGGTGTGTTCTGACCAGGCGTAGTTGGACCAGTCTGACCTACAGACATTTGATACAGTAGATTCTGACCAATTTGGTGCACCAAACCTTGACTAATCTGAGTGAGCAAGCTTTGTCCTACAGTACCCATGGAGGTGCCACTACCAACATTCAGGCCCATGGCTTGCATCAAAGATGCATTGACATTGGCGGCTCCTAAATTTGAGTTCACAAGACTTGGCGGGTCACCTAAGAGGGATGTACTTTTGCCAGATCCCATAAGACGCTGCGGCGTGCTACCTGGTACAGGACCCAGAAGTGACTGTCCTTTTAAACCTTTCAGAAATAAGAAGTGTAGTAGACAAGTAATTAGTATATTTAGATTGTATTGGCATTGACATAAGTATTTCATTCAATTTTAAATGTTACTATTTGTGCAAGTACTTTAACAATTACAATTCCATTTTCATAATGTACTATGAAATTTTTTTTATTTGGTTTTAAAATAATCCTTCTATTATATTACATGTGACTGTGCTAGGCCGTACAACATCTGTCTGTTTCATGGTCACGAGAAGCTGGCCCAAATTGTTGAGAAGGCTCAGATTCAAGTAGCGTCCATTAGCAATAAATTTCTTTACAATGAACCTAATCCTGTCATGAACCGCATATGGTTCCTTTATTTCTCTTCCATCTTCTAATAGGGGTACTTGATTAAGTTGTTGTTTCAAACTGCTCAAAATGACATTCGCTTGGCCTGTCAATGGATCACCAAGGATTGAAGGTTTGGGACCTTTCAGCTGTGAAATAATATTTATTTAATGAATATCAATAAGATCTTATTAAAGAAGTAATATATAGTTCAATGTTTAAGCACAAAAAAACATAATTCTAACCTTACTGATTTAGTTCTTACACTTCTCTATTAATAATTAATAGCCCATCAATACTCAATTGTTTTTACCCCTAATCTTGGCATTTCCTGCCATTACCAAAATTATTCTAGTGTAACCTACTGCATACAAAAGGTTTGGAAATGAGGCTCTAACATAAATTAACCATTTCCCAACTACAGTCGCAGTAAGTCGCCTCTACTGGCAGAGAACTACGGTCACAGCGCGTTGCCGATTTCGGGTTGTTTTGTTGCCAACAGTACTGCTAGTTTTAATTGCTTAATTAACTCTTTTTAAACTCTGACCTATAAGAGCAAAAGTGACGCTATTTTAACATGTTTGTTTGGTATTTTTAGCTTAATTGATCAGATTTGAGTGAACTTTTGAAAATAACACATTTTTAACGCTAGTTCTTCAAAAATTGAAGGTATTTTGGCAATATTTAGAGAAGCATTAGGCTAGGCTTGTGAGGAAAAGGCTGTATTATTTTGATAATGCTAATATAATAGTGATATTGAAAGCATTGTAGAAGTTGAATAGGCTTTGAATAGAAGAATTTGAGTCCGATACAATAAATTCAAAATGTCTTGACAAACTATCGGAACCTATTGATGTGTACTCAGTGATTTTTATTATTTTACTTTTCATTTAATAGTTAATTGTCATCTCTTCTGGTTTGAATAAAACTTTATATTTTTATATTTGAACTGTGAATAATTTAATTCAGTTGCTTGGATAGTTCTTTTACAGTGAATTTTTTAATAGTATTTTTATCTGTTTTTGGTTCAATAAACGGAGTTATGCAACTTGGCTTAGGGATAAGGGAGTTATAGGCCGGAAAATGCTTAGGGCTGAAATGGTTAAAATTGGTTATGACTAAAAAATATAACCGTGTACTGCCAACATTTCCTATTTAGCCTCATTGAAGGTTAAAAAAGATCTTTTAACTATATTTACTGGCACTTTTTTTTACTCACATCTGTTAATCCTTCTTGCTCACTTAATGTATTTAGTTGCTTAGCCAATAAGCCAGTAAACTGAAATGCATATACATGGTAGAGTAACAAAAATTTTTACCAATTAAATAATAATAATTCTATTTGTAAGGTGCTGCCAACAAATATATGTAAGCACAGAGCACTTTGACATTGATCAACAAACAACTAAGAACAGGGATATAATTCTCTACTCTAATAATTAATAATTTAAAACTTTACAAACATAACGCATTTAAATGTAGAATTAACCGACATATAAAAGTAAAACAGTAGAGGTCTAAAAAATGTTTAAGATAAATATTAAAATATTGTGTTTTCAAGTTCTTTTTAAAAGTGACGATAGAACTTGTTCGCTAGAGTTGTATGGGAAGTAGATTCCACACTTTTGGGCCAGATATTAAGAAGGCTCTCAAATACACATTAGATAAATAAATGTGTCTAACAGGATATAAAGTTGTGAAATCCTAGATGTGTACAAAAGGGCTACCTGCTCTTTTTTGGCTGCTTGGATGTGTATTGCCAGCATCACCAGCAGACCAAGCTGCATATTGGGGTTCATCATTGGGCTCAGAGGAAGAGATGGTGCAGGTCCTAAAAGACCTAAACAAGCAAAAGAAAGAATATAGTCTATTTGAAAGAAGTTTAACATTGTTTCTATTAAGTTAAACAAAAATAATAACTAACAAAATGTTGCATTTTATGAGTTACTTCACAAAAATATTGCTTTTCAAAAAAATGTGTAGAAATATTGTACTCTAAAAATGCAACATTTAAAGTAATTACATATAGTTAGCATAAAAAAAAGAATAATGGTTGAAGTATATTGATTTTTTTAAATGACATCAGATGAAGATAATAAAGGACAAAAAACATTTATAACCAAGACATTATATTATAGATACAAGAAAATGTATTTGAAGTAAAAAAAATATTTTAAGGACAATTAATATATACACGACTAAATCCTATCAAGATTTTTTCCACACATCTGTAATTCTGTGCAAAATATATTAGGTTATAAGTGTAAGTACATTTAAAACCCATTTTACACAACAAATTATCTTCTTTTAACTGTATAATCAGCAAACAAAGAAAGATAGAAAACAATTTTCTCAACAGAAATTTATACAAAATATTTTAAGACACTGAAGATAGACGAGAGATAGACAGCAGTTAAAAAGGTGATGAAAACCATTCAATTGGTACTTTGGCAGTACACGAGTTTAGAAACATGATATAGGTGATGAAAACCATCTGGTGTCGGAAAGATAGACGAGGGATAGACAGAAGGAAAAGGATTAAACATGTTACTCATCCAGAACATGAAAGAAAGACGAGTAATAGACAGAAGATGACAGGTCTTCCATAAGTTAAAATGTATACAGAAAGCTCTCAAATTCTCACAGGTTGTGTTGTTATGTGTGATGCCTAAAAGTGAGTATGTATTGAAAAGTCAAGATCTGTTAAAAACTGAGAGAATGTTATTGTGAAAGAAAAATGCATTGAGATATTGTGTCTGGATGAGTCAAGTCTACCATATCTGACTGAGCCTTGGAAAGTAAGCAGAAGATGAAATCACGTTTCTCACTGTCAAACCCATCAGCAGGGCCCTGAAAGAAGTCACAACACTTGATAATTACAAAGATACCTACAACAAAGTACTATCTCAAAATCTGAAGACAGACAGTTATTTAGCTTCATATATTGTACACAAATCATTTACAGCAAACTCACATCAACAATGGAACATCAAATATTTTATAAAATAGTCTCCTCTAATAAAACCTTGCTTATTAGGTGATGCAAAAATTGTTTGATAAATTTATAATTGTTAAACTGTTATATATATTTATTTTACACAACATTTTACAATTTTTCTTTTAGAAGTGTAAATGTATAAAAATGTCATAATCCTCCCATTAAAAATCTAGTTGGGTGAAAAGATTTAAATAACATTTTTAACACATACTGAAATTATTAACAAAATATACCAGAATATAAACAAGTATCACATACTTAATAAAAAAAACAAGCATTAGCTATGTACACAGGGTTCCTGCACCAAACTCAAATCAAAATTTCAGGAGGTTTTCAGGAGTTTTTCAGGAGAAAATCTAAAATTTCAGGAGATGCGGCAAAACCAAATTGATTTAACAATGTCGCTGATACTTATAAAAAATATTTTTAAAGGCATTATAATGTCAAAGCTAAAAATGTACCAATAAGCTATGTTCATTATATAGAGTTCTTTAAATGTCTTTAGAAATCTTAAAATTAAAAAAAAAAGTACAAATAGTAGAGATATAAGTAAATATTTTATTTATGAAAATAAAAAAAAGGGGAGGGGGAGGGAAGCAGAAAATGGTAATATAATATCCTGTATAGGAGCATCTGTAACATATAGAGTGTTACATTAACATTCAATACCTAACAAGTATATAGAAAATATTTATATGGACCTACATTGAAAAATACATAGAAAGCTTAATGATTTACAAGTATAGAAAAAACTGCTATTGTAATTTAAAAGGACATGTAGATAATACCAATTTGATTACTTTCCAATCATTAGGATCATTAAGCCTATTAATTAAAATCCTGCTACAAAAATAAAATCTTACAGCAGCTAACTGTGGTACCAGGTAGCTAGGTAGGGAAAGGCAAATAGTGCTAGGGGCTTTGGGGGGAGGGGGGTACACAGCCTTTTAACTTCTCCAAAATGCATACCTTTTAAACATAAAAGTTACTAAATATTCACCCTAATTTGGAAACTTTCCTTAAAAAATAGTTTCAATCATGCATAGCAAACATAATCATAGGCCTATAAAGACAGCCCTTCATTTATTTTAAACACCCTATCAATACAGCTATTAGTCATATCACCCATATGGGAAAGTTATTTAAGGTATGTTTCTTCTTTTAAGTTCCTGTCCCTACTCAAGCTCCTATCCCTATATAAGTCACACTATAGTGGGTCAACAACAAGTCTTTTGAAGTGTGCTATTCAATACTGCCATGATGTCTAGACTGGACGGCACCGGTTACCAGTATTGATGATGCTATACAAGTGCCTTAATTACTATTAACATTGTTTGTAATTATTCCTAGTCAGATATATTATTGAGTGCATTTCATCGATGTATTGGTGAATAAAAAAACTTAAACTTCTAGATTAGGCTTATTATAGTCATTAGTCTGATAGAACTAGGCTCACACTGGCGCCGGCTATGCCTAGACCTGGACCAGACATGCCTACCCCTAAGGACTAAAAAGAGGAACAATCTTGATGAAAAAGAGGATTTTTCAACAAAAAAGCGGAACACCCTTTATGTAACAATCTTTTATAACAAAAAAAAAAGAGGAACATACCCATCTATTTACTATTCCACTATTTAAAATGTAGGTAGGCCTACGTTTTAGAGTTTTACAGACAGTTCTCAATCGATCTAGATCTAAGACTAGTAGGCCTACAAAGAACATTAGGCCTAAATCCAAGTTTTTCTTTGCTGAATAAACTCCTCTGAATATTCCTTCCTAAAAAAATGTTTTTTTTCAATTTGAACAAATCAGATTTAAACTTTCTGAGCCAGGACGTTTAGACATTTTCACAATCTTAGCAATACAGTAAAGGAAAATAAGATTCATTGCCAAACACGTGTAATACCGAAAAAAAAAAACGTTAGAAAAAACTAGAATATGTCTTTTAAGAAACCCAGAAAACCCAAGTAATAATAATTATATCATTGTGACCTTATTTATCCCTTTGATTTATCAACCTAGACACGGACTATATTTCAACACATGAAAAACCCAAACTTTCCAATTTGGTGTAACAAAACTAGTAAAAAGCGTAACAAAGTGTGTTTTTTAATAAAAAAGCGGAACAAATACGCCAAAAGCGGAACAGTAGGCATGTCTGACCTGGACCCAAAATCGTATGCCCACCACACTTGTTTTTCCACCATAAGGAAAAACGTTCATTACATTATGTTCTGCTCATTGTCTACCCTTATTTCTAGATTTTTTTTTTATTGTAGGGCTAAGCATTCGGCAAAATGTATCGGTTTGCAGACTCCATGAAGCCTATAGACTCATGGGCGCGTAGTAGGAGAGCTGAAGCAGGCATTTCCTACATTGATCGCAAAAACACATTGTAGGCCTACGCATACATTTTGATGATTAGTAAAACCATGCAGGGCCTACACCTAATGATAATGATATCGGCGACAATCAGCGTAGGCCTACGATACATCGCAAACATCCTCTCGAAGGGCTAGCAAGGCCTAAATCAAGCTGAATAGGCCAAATGTAATTTTGACTATATTTTTACTGATAAAAAGACTTATTTCTGTGTATTTTGATATATAAATTTCAAAATAAATCAATCGGTAAAATGTGTCGGGTGACTGAATCCACTAGAATAGTAGGCGCCGCGCATAGCGTCATAAGGCATTTTCAACATTGATCGCGAAAAAAAAGCACCTTATCTAATCTATACTATCAAACACCAAACTCAAACTGTGGGGGTGGGTGGGTGGGGGGGGGGAGTCAAAGAAAAGGAAAGGCTGTATGTACATCATCTTTACCGTGACAAAACGAAATGGGAGAGGGTAGGAATAGCAAGCGTAACCGTAACACATGGGAGGTGGGGAGGTTGAACTAGAGACACGTGTTAGAGAAGGAAAAAATCGGGCTATCAATTTTTCAGGACATTTCAGGAGATAATTTCAAATTTCAGGAGGTTTTCAGAAGTTTTTGCACTTTTTTTCAATTTCAGGAGGTTTTCAGGACATCCTGAAATTTCAGGAGGCCACGGGAACCCTGTGTGCATTATTTTCCCTCACAAAATATAAATGAAATAATTTGAAGATGTTTCATCTATGAATATTCAAACAATACATTTGACAAACAAGCAAGCAATTTAGAGAGCTGCTTAAAAATTTCACCTGGCTTATTCACAGGAGACATCATCTGTGAGACGTAGGCCTGCTGGAGCTCACCTAAAACTTTAGAAAAGTCATCCAATACTGAGAAGAAATAAACAACATATAAGTTAATGTCTTAAAATTATTCAAAGATCTTAAAAATGTTAAAATGCCTAACAAATGTTATGACCTATACATACAGTGTGAAACATAGCTAATCAATGATTTTGTAAAGTCTAGATTAATTTTAGTTTTAAACTGACAACTTTCTCTGAGCAATTTAAAAAAAATGTTATGCAAATATGCATTCTAATATTTTAAGCTTTTCAGGAAATATAAATAGATAACCAAGCATAACTAGATCACCTAGGAAACAAATCTGTACATAAAGAACATAAAAATAACTGTACAAAACGTTTTTATTTTTTATAGATATAGAAGATGAAAATGAATATAGAACTAACATGCTGGATTGAACTTTGTGAGACTAATGACAATAGGATTCCCTGCAATCACTGGCTTGGCCGATACAGGATCTGGGAGAAGACTTGCACTTTTTGTTAGTCTGTCACCCTACAACAAATATAAGAAAAAAATAATTTCATTTTAGAGACTTCTATATTATAGTAACATCAAAGAGTGAATAACCTTAACACAAAAACATATTTTACTCACAAATTTCCACATTATACGATTATTTATAACAACCGCAGATTTGCCAGGAATACAGAAGGTGAGTACAAGATTTTTGCCCTCAATTTTTTCATCTTTTAGTTCAAACCATGTTTTCTCTGCATCTTCAGCTGTTCGAAACTCTACAATGCCATAGCCCAATGATCTGTCACCTTTAGCGATAATCTGAAAATAAAGACACTGAAACATTTCTACATGCCCAGAAAATCTAACTCTTAAAATTATTATTTTTTTATCAATATGAATTAAAAAACAAAATATTTAAAAAATAAAAAAACTTTATATTCATCATTTGTTTTGTATTCCCATTTATTAAAACTGCACTCCCTCTAATTAAAACTAGATTTTTCGTGCAAAGGACTTGATCACTAAGACAAAACAGGTAGATTTGTAAGGTCATAGATAAAGCAATTATGTACGATTTTTTCCCTTCTAATAAATAAAAATTCATAAAATGAAAGGATATCTGTCAAGGAGTTGTTTTATTCGAGGCTTGGTCTCACGGCATCACAATAACATAACAGAAACATAGTTTGACTTAGGAATGTTTGGCAAGGACGATCTATAGGCTTGGAGACAAGTTTAGTGTGTAGGTGTAGGCTAGTACGGACTGTAAACGCCGAGACTGGAGCTAGTGATACTTGATACTGGTGCGACAGTGAGGGGGACTCTGCATGGACAAAGAGAGACAGAATCCAGCACGCTAATAAATCTAGTTAGACACTGACAGGTGTGGGACTTGGTGGGTTCGATGCAAAACTATTTAACGTAGGAACACTGAAAAATGTGTACAGAACTTGGACTTGTGGTCTGATGTTTGGATCACACCCAAGCCAAGTCATCTGTCCACAGACAGATGTGTGTTTTCTGACACGGGTGAGTTGAGTTTTGCATCGATACCTTCCAATAGACAATATATAGATATATAGATATAGTTTAGGACAACATTAAGGGTTTTTAGTGAATATTATGTAGGTGACGGCCCGTACCCAGGACCGTGCTGAGGCTGGGGACCCATAGTTTGATAGCGGTGGTGACCGTAGCAACATGGCCGAGAGCGGTGGCCAGCTGGTGGCAAAGTGGCTGACTACTGGTGGCAAAAGGCCGGTGGTGGTTGACGTGACAGTGGCTTAGTAGTGACGTGTAGACGGCCGCGGTGTAGACTGGTTGCTGATGGCAGTTTGGTGTATCAGTATGTCAGTAGTGCGTCGGATGGTGCGTCAGAGGAGAGGCAGTGTGATGCCGCTGAGGACCAAGCCAGTGGAGACGTGTGGCGTAGGCTATGATAATGTAACGATTGTGTTTTGATAACATTTAGTATAGATAGAATGTTTTCTTTTGTGTTTACTATATATCAGTTTGATATTATTTACTGTTATGGCAGGTTTCACAATAAGAATTTCAGGAGTTCCCATTTTTTACGTTTTTTTTGAAAAAAATAATGTTAAGCTATAGTATAGTATTATATGTCATTTTAAAGCCTAAAAGCCCAGAAATCCAAATATGACACTTATAAAGTCAGCTGATATTTCAATATTTTATAATTAATCATTTAAAAATCGGGAAATTCCCTCTATCAAAAAGTTCCTGGGGCTACAAAATGAGTTAGACTAAACATCATCAAACTAGCATTAAAACACACAATATTGTTGAAATTTATACTTTTATGACAAATAAACTCACAAAACGTAAATATATCAGTGTTTGTGTTGTGTTTTATTATTATTTTTACAATAAAACGTGATTTCGCACTCGGGCATCATAAAGTCTAGAACTACCGAAGTCGCCGCCATTTTGAAAAAAACGTGGCTTTATTGGACGTAAACAAAGCGTGTGTGTTAAAAGCGAAAAAAAGGATTTTTAACGTTTAAACCACAATAATTTGCCTAAATTTAGTTTAAAACTATAAATAATAGTATTTTGTTGCCGTAGATAATACACAAATAGTCCGAAATCGGAAAATAAATGTGTAAATAGTGTTTTAGAAAATACTTTTTTGACATCGATCGAACGTTCCAAAAAGCGAACGTTTTTCACCGATAGAGTTAAAAAATAAAAAAATAAAGAAATCCTCTTTTTGCGAACTCAAAAAGTGCATCAAATGTAATTTTTAAGCTATTCGATCGGATTTACATTCTATAATTCGCACGTGTGCATTTAAATTGACCGTAATCTCGAATCTTGTTTTGACAGCGAACGTTATCGTTGCTAGTCCGAAGCCTTTTTTGTACCAAACGATTTTCATTTATTTACTAATAAAATGAATTCTTCGGCTAAATATTTAAAACAAATTTTGTTTTTATGAAAAGAATTAAATTTATGGTTAAAATTAAAAGAGTTTTACGAAATTACATAGATAAATCTTATTTTAGATCTAGTTTTAGACTTAGTCTCGGCGGCGAAAAAAATTCACCGATAGGCCGTAAAAATTAAGGCTTTTTAAAACACGTTTTTTTCAAAAGATAAACATTTTTTTGTGCTTCTAATGGTGGCCTAGGGAAAATTAACATGTTTATGAATGTTAAACATTAAAAAAACGTTATATTTCGGCTTTATTTATTCCTGGTAAGTGATTTTCAAATGTATACAAAAAATCGGGAAATGGGATCGGTGAATTATGTAACGTTTGAGGGTGTTTAAATTAATATAAACAACACAGAAATATAATTAAAACATACAATACTGATGCAGCTGATACTTTATGGACATATAAACACATACAAGTAAAAAAAACAGCATTTTGTATCAACAATTTTTATTTTTTAAATAAACAATAAATCTCCATTATTTGGTGGCCATTTTGTGAAACCTGCCTTATATTATCTCTATCCATAAAATCACTATTAATAAAATTAGAATAGCTAATAGTTCTCATAATCAAACATCATGTGTTTGTTGTTTCATTTACGTATGTGTAAATGTTTTAATTACATTGTTTTTCTATGTAATTATTAAGATCTGGGACCTTCCTAATTAAGCGAGCCCATGACTATAGAAGTAAAGTAGTCATTTAAATGTTATTGTAATTAATTATAGGAAGGTCTTGACAATATCATAAAAGTATTCAAATTATTAGGATTAACATAATTAATATTTCCTTTAACACCATGTAATCTTAGTTTCAAATTCATTATTTGCTTATATGAAAGTGTGTTTTAATAAAAAAAAAAATCACATTGGCCTACCTGGCAATACACTGGACTGGTAATAACGCCAAACATCTCTCTTAATTTGGACACATCAACAAAATTTTCTGGCATGCTGTTGATAAGGAGACACCTTGACTGAAGGCGCTCCCATGACTGGCCGTGTTCGTCCACAAAGTCGGCGTGGAGAATTTGTCCCTCAACATTTTTCCAATCAAATTCAGACTTAATGAGTTTGGCTTGCTCGATGTCAACAGCAAACTCTACAAAGCCATAGCCTTTACTGTCCCCTGAAGTGACAAATAAAAGGGTACTAAACTTATACCTTTGGGACAGAATAAGACTAATAAGAAAAAAAGTATGTTTGTTAGATGGGTATTAGTTGCTATTTTTTTTATATTTTCCCCAGGCAAAGGAAAACCAATAGCAATCAGTCATCTCACAAATAAATTATACATTTTAGAGAAGAACTTTTTATATCTTACAATAAACAAAACTTACAATCTATAATTGTTGAAATTATGCAAGTCGATTTTAATGTAAACCATACATATATTACTTATACTTTTTCTTCAACTGACCAGTTTCCTCTGCTCGCATAATATAGCTGTATTCAACAGTGCCATATTTTTGGCACATTTCTTTAAATTGCCCATCTGTGAAGGATAGAGGGATGTGAGCGATGCATATTAACTGGTTGCTGTAGCCATACTTTACTGTAACTGTATTGTCCTTAAATTCTTTGTTATTTAGCTTCTCAACAGCTTCATCAATTTGATTCCCATTTTCAAGAACAACAAGTGCTGCAAACAAAAAATATATAGCACAAAATTTGTTATTGGTTCAAGAAATATCTAATGAATATTAACCTCCTTAGTCTGCAATCTGACATATTAAATACAGTGTCTAACATTTCAAACCAAGGATTAAATTTGGGTAATTACCTGAATCAAGTGAATCATTGATTTTGATTTTCTTTGACTTGAAATTTCCAAGAAACTCTTGCAATTCCTTAGTAAAAAAAAAAAGAGAACACCAAATAATGATCTTTAAGTAACTATAAAAAAAATGTTTCGGCTTACAATATGAAAGAACAGTGACACAGTGTAGCTGAACCTTTACTTATATTTAGGAAACATAAATTCTTGAAATATTATAATACATATATGCAAAAGGGGCATTGAATTTATATATTTAAAAATCTCATAAATATGTGAAAGCATTAAACATTATATTATAAAACTATAACCAGGAGAATAAAATACTCTCAAACAAATTCACATGTCTACATTAGAATTATAGAATAGATATTCTAGCTTTCCATCTTCATATGATTATTTATCCAAATCCAGGTATCATTACCATTACCTTAAAAATGTGTAACCCTGCAAATCCTAAACCAGCAATCTTTTTAAAAAAAAATGTCTCCCTCTATGTCTTTGTTTTTTCCTTCAATTTTTAGGCCTTTTTGCCAGGCTGACTCTTTTTTAATGTCCCAATTTTGTTGACCGGGGATTTTTTTCTCAAAGCCTATTCCCTATGTCATACGTATTCCCTGTTTTCCAGATGTGTGAGGACAACTTTGAAAAGATGTTTAAACTGCTCTATGTAACTATGTAGACTATAAAAAGTCAATTTCTGTAAAAATAAATGTTCAGTTTACTGATCAACTTATAAAGTAAACTAGGCCTACTCTACTCTCTACTGGTAGGCCTACTTAAAACCTATTTGATAGTTTGCCATGCAAATGATAATTAGTTAAAATTAGGCTACAATCCTTAGCCTTAGAGTCCATCTAACTAGAGAAAAGAGTAGGCCTAGGCGTAAACAAGACTAACAAGTTGTCAAGTTGACTGATCCAAAACTAAGCAAATATATCAAGTCAAGTACAACCAAGTAGGCAAGTAAGTAAGCCTACTTTTAATTTTAAGAATAAGATGGAAGATGGTTTGACTCAAACTTTGAGTTTAACTGAACTGATTAAACCAAACCAGGTACCAGGTGTTGATTTTTGCATTATTTTATTCAACCAATTTTTCCTACCTTTCTGCTTCCCATTAGGTTAGGCATTAGGCTGATTAGGTCATTAGGGCCTAGGCCTACACAATTTTGCATAGCATGTTATAATGAAAGACTAGGGAGATTAGAAAAGACAGTTCAGACTAGCAGCTATTTTAAGAATAGAAAATGTAAAAGTTTAGTAAAGCATTTAAGTAACAGTAAAGTAGTAGGCTAAATAAAGTAACGAAAGTTTTAGTAAGCTCACTCAGACTAGACTCGACTCATGTCACTCATGAGTGTCAGAGTCAGAGCAGAGAGCTCTAGGAATGTTACAGTATATAATTACTAAGAAACATGCAAATCAATACAGATGCATTCAACATTTACATTACGCATTGACTACGTGCTTACCCCTTCGGTACTTGGGGGCAGATTTAGCAGCTGTATAATTCTATGTTTATTAAATTCTTCCCGAGCTTTTAAACGCAAAGCAAAATTCGGTGATGCGGTAGCCATTTTATTATCTGTTAATGCGGAATGATCACGTGCGATGTTTCAACCAATGAAATGAGGGAAATAAAGGTAGATAATTTCCCTAACCTACATAACATAGATATCTTATAAGTTTACAGACGTTCCTTCTAGATAGAAGATTATTACGTCCACTAGGCCCAAAACTCCTTTAGGGCGACAGGGATCCGTCGGTGGCAGGGCTAGAACCCGCGACCTGTCAGTTGGTTTTTGGTTGACAGTCCGGTGAACTAACTGCTGGACCAGCCGGCTTCACTAGATAGCTAGATAGCTAAGCAGTTTTTTATCGTTCATAAAAACAACAAAATAACGTAATGTCTTACAAGACGTAGCAAAATATCTTCTTCTTCATAATACTGTGGAGACCCCGTTAGAACCGAGGAAAGAGTCCACAATTTAAATACACATAAAATAAAAAGCATCACAAACAACAATTATAAACAAATGACAGAGTGTCACTTTAGGTTTTTAGACCAGCACTTAAGTGACGATTTGAAAGGCGGAACTGTAGGGGCCAGTGATGGAGGCCTGGTCCAGGGTGTTCCACAGCCTAATGGCTGTCGGTGCGTGCATGTGGGACATGCAGCTTGAGATGATAGCCTCGGGTAGAGCGGGACACCTGTTGGATTCGGCCTGACTGAGTGGACATTTCCACGTGGCGGTTCACGATCTTGTAAATAGTGGTGACCTTGTTTATCGCTCTGCGGTGTTGTAGGGGCTCCAGTTGGAGCTGGGCTGCCAAAGCTGAGGCGCTAGTTTTAAGGCCGTAGTCCTGTAAGATACGACGTGCCGCTCGACGTTGGGTCATCTCCAGCTTAGATATCAGGTGTTGTTGATGAGGATCCCATGCCCATACAGTCGATGCGTACTCCAGGATGGGACGAGCTAAACTTTTATAACAATGGGTCTGGATCCTGGTGGAGCATCCCTTGATGTTCTAATGGACGAAGGCGCAAGCTCTATTTGCTTTGGCAGCAATAGATTGGACATGTATGCCCCAGTGGAGTTTTTCTGTGATGTTCACTCCAAGGTACTTGACATCTGAAACCCTCTCAAGAGTGTGACCATGCAAGGTATAGCTGGTGGGGATCCTAGTCCTCTTCCTTGAAATAGAGAGGAGGTTGCACTTATTAACGTTGAACGCCATTTGCCATTTCGATTCCCAGGTCTCCAACTTATTGAGGTCGCCCTGTAGATATAAAGCGTCATTGGGGCTCTCGATGTGAGAATACAGGATGGTATCATCTGCAAAAAGTCGAACCCTGGCGTGGATCCCGTCTCCCAGGTCAGTGATGTAGAATGTAGATCAAGAACAGAGTGGGCCCCAGCACCGAACCATGTGGAACTCCAGACATGACCGGACCAAAGCAGGAGCTCTCACCCTCCACGACGACCCGTTGAGTGCGGCTGAAAATATAGGCTATTACAGCCCCAAACCACGTTCCCTTTACCGTCATTGGCTTGCAATAACTCCCATTGTAGGCCTGTCTTCCAACTTTCTTCGTCCTAGTATGTTGTTCGTTCATTATTGACGAGGATGACCCATGCATGTCATATAATACGTCTCCATTTAACTTCTCAGGTGGCCTATTAAGTCTATATCTAGATATATGTTGTATATAAAGAATAAAAATCATTTTGCATATAAAGAATAAAGATCATTTTGCAAAAGATCACACTCAAATGATGCGCGTGGCTTCGGGATTATAGGCAGTGCTATGAAGTAGTTTTTTTTTTCTTGTCTTTTTTACCTGGACTTTCTGTTGCTTTCTGCCAAGTGTGCACCTTTCGTAATAGCGTTTCACCACGAGGTTCTGTCTGCTGCTAATGTTCATTGCATGTGTCTGGGTCGACAACGCATTTTTTCAGGGAAGACTTCAGGCCGTCTTAAAATTTGAAGCACCTTTTTTTAGCCACCTGTTTTTCTTTTACCACAAGCCAGCTCGCCAAACAGAAGTTTCCTATTTTAAGCAATCTATACTCGGCATTCTTACTAGAATAAGTGACCGGACCATCACGGCTGAGAATTCTATGAACAGCTGGGTGTAAATGCTAGATACGCCAGCCTGGAGTAGCGTAACAAAGCCGGCTGGTCCAGCGGTTAGTTCACCGGACTGTCAACCAAAAAAACCACTGACAGGTCGCGGGTTCTATCCCTGCAACCGACGGATCCCTGTCGCCCTGCAGGAGTTTTGGGCCGAGTGGACGTAATAATCTTCTAGCTAGAAGGAACGTCTGTAAACTTATAAGATAAGTACTTCAGAATCTGGAGTTGTACATTGTACATGTTTCGCTAGTGTAGGCCTACAGCAGCGTAGTGACATGAATAAATTGATAAGATGTTTTGCATGCCTACTAGATCTAGTCTTTACATTGTAGGCCTACTTTTCGTTAGTGTACATGCAGCAACGTAGGCATACGTAGCAAACATGATTTGGTGTTGTATCATGTTTGTCATTAAAGTTTTGGGTTTCGTCAGCTTTAATGTTGAACCATCGATTCTGAATATCGCTGAGTCCTATTTTTTGTTGTTGTTGTTGTTGTTTGTAGGTAGGCCTGTTGCTTAGCTCCGGAGAACGCTTCTTTTAGGCCCTATTTTGTATAGAGTTTGGGTTGTTTTGATAATTTCTAAGCAGTTGATGCTTCTCTGACAAGAGTTTCGGATCGGTGTAACGTTTTCGTCTAACAAGTCCTGACTTCTATATAGAAGCAATAGATCTACGGTTCACTGTACCAAAAGGTTAAAGTGGGCTGTGGAACAGGCGGTGTCTCGAAGTAGATCCCAGTGTTTATCTATGGTTGCATCTCGTGTTTATTAACAAATACTTTCTGTCTTGGATGTCTCTGCAGAATTGGTTCCTATTGTTATTATTTCATCTTTCAATTGACAGACACAAATTTTAAGCTTCTTTAGGGGTGTTGACCTCGTGACCTTCTTTTATGCAGTAGACGTAATAGCTTGAATTTGTAAGATTATGGGGCTGGGGTCTGTCCAGCAATTCGCTATGCACATTGCTTTTGTCCACTGTTTTATAGATCAGTGGATTTTGTCACTCGCGCATCCTGTGTGTCGTTTTCTTTTCTAGTGTTGTAGTGATGATAATATAGTGGATCGGGTGCCAGTCACTGCCAGTGGCGCGAAGTTTTCTTTCTAGTTTGGAGGTGAAACTACGTAGGCTGTTTATAATAATTTACGAGTTTGTGTGTTGAGCACAGCTTTAGGGGGAGGAGAACATTGTTATAACACTTGCCTGTACCATGTCGTCCTATAGTTCCCTCCCATATCCTATAGACTCGGACCACGGATGAGCGTAGGACGCAATAATCTTCTTTATAGAAGGAGCGTCTGTAATGTATAAGATAAGATAAGATATTTTGTGCTTTGTCCCAAATCTCGCACTGAAGTCCCCGCTACTATGATGAGTTTGTCAGCGATTGGAACAGTTATGATTAGAGCATCCAGTTGCTCATAGAGAGCATTCTTTACTTCGTCTTTGTTAGTCATAGTTGGAGCGTAGATCAGCAGATGAGTGTTGCGTTTTTTTTCCTAACGGAAGACATATTATAGCTCTAGACTCTAGGTTTATTCCTTTGGAATGCTCTGACAGTTTCTGTGCAACATATTTTATTTGATTGCAAAGCCGTCACAAGCTTCTTTGCGTTCACCACAGTCTCAACCGCTCCATTAGAGTGTTTATGATTTTTTTTTTTGAAACACCATATCTCTATATATAGGACCCTATAGTCAAAAGCGTAATAACCAGAGGGAGGCGGAAGGGGCGGCAGCGCCAAGCGCCAGACTTTGGATAGGTGCCAAAGTGACACTTACTTAGCCTAAACCTCTAGGAACGTTATTAGCTTGCTTATGAATGGAAACTAACATTTTAAATAGGCGCAATTTTTTTCTAGTTACGCCACTGGCCCTAGTACAAAACAGCCATACTAACGTAGGCTAAACTATTTTCGTAAAATACGTTAGTGCACATAGATTATTTACATAGGACAACATCTCTATTTCCTTGAGGGAGACGCTGGGGGTCTTAAATTAATGTGCCCACCCCATTGACCAATTACTTCTACGTTATACCATTGACTAAAGAACTGGAAGGTTCGTCCGGTTCTTAAAAGACATTTAAAATCGGTGGATCTTTAAGACGCGAAAGATAAAAAAAAAACAATATCCAGGCAGGCATATCGAGGTTTACCCTTCGGAGGATGTTTAAAGAGTTATTGCCCTTTTTGTGTTGGATTTTAAATAAGTACTTACTTAACCCTTCCCGTACCGACCTACTTTCCCATGCATACCTTCAGTCCCGCTATAAACGCGCCCGGGACTGTAAGGGTTAATTGAAGAAACCGAGATATTTCTTGAGGACAACAGGACCCCAAATCCCTTTATGAGATATTGCATTAGCCTGCTGACTATTTATAAAATGTAAAAGAAAAAAAGTATTTAATAAAACTAAAATTATATTTGTTTACAGCATATTGAAATAAGATTGGGCGAACAAGGTGTCTGTGTTCTAGTGCTTATTGTAATGTAACTGCTACTATACTTATCAGTGCTTCAACAGAGCATTTACCTACATAGGTGATAGATGTCACTGACCAGAAAAAATTATAAATGAGCCGATTCCAAATTGAATATTGTCGGCACCATACTGTCTCCAGAGAAGTTGGACTTCTTATCACCTTGATTCGTGTTGTTACTTACTAAGGTGGCTGTTTCAACCTCACTGGTGAAACTGTATATTTTGTCACAAAGGTCACACATGTGTGGGCTAGTAAGTAGTGATAGGCAACATTTGCTCCCCCCTCCCACTAAATTTCCATTGGTTTATTAGTATAACAATACCAGTTGTTATAAGTTTGAATGTAATGTAAATATCTAGGATATTTAGTTAAACTATATACTAGTAATAAGATTTTAACTTTTTGAAATAAAAATGCATTTTATTCAGTCAAGTATACATGTTAACACAATTTATGATTTTTCAAAAACTAAAAAAAATAACAACAAAAAACAACTTATTTATGTACAATTGAAGTGCTTATAATTAGGCCCTATAGCATTAGTATACTATAGTATTAATATTATACAGTAAGTTACTAAATTCTTTTACTACTAAAAATATTGAGAGCTGCTCTTGTATTTTTAATAAATGTACAATGTTAATACTAATTTAGACCTGATAACTTAAGTATGAAAGTACATATAGTCATATAGTAAAAGATAATTAACATTTTTTGTTTGTTAGTTATTTATTATTGCTTTAATATATCCAATAAATGAATCTGGTTCTGTGAACATACAGTTATCATATCCACCCCCAGCAATTATAAATCAATTGTAAATTACAATGCACCATTCCATTATGGAAACGTTTTTCATGAGCTTCAAGTGAATACAGAAGTTGAGAAAAATATAAAGTCAAAGCTATTGGAAAAGGTTTCATTTCTTCTTTGTTTTATTTTTGCTGGCTTCTCGTCTTCTTTGTGTCAAAGGATTTCTGGGATCGTGAATTTCATATCGATCAGTATCAGTTATATTGGCATCAAGAACTTTTTTCTTGGCACTTTCTTCAAATTGAAGTTTATGTCGCATCCTGAAATAAAAGAATCAAAATAATCCCAGGAACAAACATGTTCATTATTAAAGTATCCGATACAAGAGATGGGAGGAAGCAGCTTCCCTAGAATACAGATAGAATGTATGGAGTAGTGTTACCAAGTGCTTATATTCAATGCGTGCAATGAGACAAAATTGTGTTTTAATTTCTATTCGTTAAAAATTGTACTTGTTCATACAAAATAAAACATCCACATTTTTTTGTGGAAGATTATAAATTTAGTTGATACTGTGGGGTTCAAATGGGACAGTGATGGAAAAACAAGACTCATTATGTCTCTGTCCTGTCCAACCAGCAATCCAGCCAAAGGTCGGGTGCAAACCCCCAGCGGATGGCTGATGGGACAATGGACTGCCAACGGGATTATGGCAAAGTCACACACTCCCTGCCAGAGGGGATCAACTCCCAACAAAGACGAAGGTATGTCGACCCAACTGGGGAACAAGTGTGGGAGCATCTAAAACGGACATACATGCAACTATAAGCTTTCCAGCTGATACTGTAAGAAACACACAAAAACAAACTTTATTTCCCATTCTTTCATATCTAGAGAGTGATTACTATGGTAAATTTGAATGCTAAAACAAGGAAAGGAGTTTCCTCTTATAAGGAAGGCAACCCTTAGTTATCTGTTCAAATGGTTAACAATGTGTTAATATGTATAACATTTAGAAGTTGTTGCAAGATAAATGCTAATGTTATACAAACCATAAAAAAATATACGGTAATATAGCTGCATTCTTAATTTATTGTTATTTCTAATTTGATGACTGCCCCTCATGCCATGAATGTCATTTTTATACACCAAACAATATTTTAATTTCCCTATTTTCATTATTTGATAATATCACACTGAGAAATACATGTTACAAAAGCACATGTTCATTGACCCATATTTTTTTGGCCACCTCTTGCAAACACCCTTAAAGTTTAGGCCTCCCAGTTTTACATGGCAGCATTAAAAGAAATAGATAAAACGTTCAGCACTCCCGTGCCATGTCACAGAAAATGGTGAACTCATCTATACATGCCCAAGAGATCATTCAGTTGTCAAGGGAACATTATTATGATATAATTATACCGTAATCACAACGTTCTTACCAAGATAAATCGGCAGCATCATCATCTGGGGACTCCTCTTTAGCTTTTACAGTCACTTCCTCTTCCTCCTCAGAGTCAGAGTAACCTACCGACAAGTGTTTAACTGAGGACAGCTTCGACTGAAACTTTTCTAATATTGCTAAGGTTTGCTCTTCTCGGCTTTGACCTTTTTTCTTCTGCTGCTTCTTCAATTCTTTGAACTTCTGACGCTCCATTTTAAAAGATTCCAGGAAATCTGGACCTTTATCTGAAACTCAAAAGACATACTGATAGTTGACGATCAGAAATAACAAGATCAGTGTCATTTTTTAAATACAAATCTCAGCAAGGCAAACTGACAAATGCATTCCCAACCTGTCCCATTTATTATAAAGGAAAGGAGATATTGCCTCACCATTAGAGAAATAAAGATTTTTTTAATACCATATATACTCATGTATAGGTCGCACTTTTTTGTACAACAACATTTCAATAAAAATAAGAGATGCGACCTATACGCGAGTATATACAGCATGTTTGATTTCTATTTGTTAATAATACAATGATCATGCTGAAAATTTAATCAGCAAAATAACTAGAAATGTCATAATTTTTAAAAAAAGTCTATTGCTTAAGAAAATATTTGAACATTTTAAATATATAGGTCTAATACATGTAAAGCATGACTGAAATACATTATAATTAAAATTGTATATTAAAAACTATTGGATGCTAAGTAAAATATTTTTAAAATTTTAAAGTTAAAGCTAGTAGAAATGTGATAAACAAATAGCAAAAGGCATATAAAGTAAACATTGATAATACTCCAATTTCTTTTGCAGTTTCAAAGGACTTTACTACTCTTACTTTAGTATATTTTATTGGTATAGCAAGGCTTTGTATTTATTGATTCTAAGTCTTGCTAAAACCTAAAACAAAACTGCTTCCATGTATTATTCTAAGACTTGAGTTTTAGAAATCTAGAAATTGAGCTATCTTAATTAGATGATATATGTGCCATGAATTAGTTTTCACCTTTTTCCTCAGTTTTAAGTGCTGACTTGTCAACTTCTTTATCTGTTGTCACTTCTTTGATTTTGTTTTCTGCTCTTTTCTTAGACGCTTTAATTTCCCGCTGAAGCTGCAGAGCCTCTTTCTTAATTTCTTCACTGCAATAAAAATTGAGCCAGTCATTTTATTATTCAAAGTTTTTTCTTCTTACTTTAAAGCCATCTTTACCAAAAAATTATTTGAACTATTTGAGCAGGATTTATGATACGCAAAGCTTGTAAATAGATATAATAAATTAGCATCACATAAATTGCAAAAAAATATGTGTTCATTTCCTAAAATTGTCCTTTGGATACAAAAGACATGAGAAGGGGGGAGAACACTGTATCATGGTGTCACCTTAAACAGCATTAATTTGGATCTGTGCTTTTTTATTTTGGAGGAGTTGGGAGAAAGGTAGATCAAGCAGTCTTAGAAATGTGACTTTGTTTTAGTCACTGGGCATTGTGCGAGAAAACAAAATCATTTTGTGGTATCAGTAAATGATTCAACTAGCCCCAGGGACAATTATGTTTTCACAAAGGAAGTTTCTTACAGAAGTAATGTGTCCTTACTCAATGCCACTAACTCTCATTGAAACATATTCTAAGAATAAGAAGCAGGGTGAGAAACTCTTTCAAACATAGATGTAAAGGTAATGTATAACCAACTTGTGAAATTAAAAAACTTGTTGCATATTTTTTTATTTCATTTGATAAAGTGAGAAATACTTTACAAAACAGTACTCATAGATACATTTAAAAAAAATTTCTTTAAAATAAAAGTACTGTAAAAAAATACTTCTTAATTTTCTTTCCATCATCTGGGCTTGAAAGTTCTGTGGATTCTTTAATTTGAGGAGCTTCACTTTGTTCTTTCTTGAGTTTTTTTCTAATTTCTTCAGCATTCTGTACAGGCACATCCTCCTCCTTGAACAAAACAAAACAAAAAGAAAAACACTAAATAAGAAAAAAACATAAATTGCTTTGTGACAGAACAAGCATTACCAAAATTGTAAAGAGAAGTGAGTAAAAAAAAAGATTACATATTACATTAACAATATTCCTAATATTTAGACATTGACACAAGAAATTAAGATTTGAGGACCTGAGACTTCCTCTTTGAAGCCGACTTTTCATTGTCCAATACAGGCACAGAGCTCAGCAGGGGGTCATCGGTCAGGTCATGGCTGCTCTTGCTTTTACCACTAAATTTCTAAAATGATATGATATAATTATAATCAAATTGCTTTTAAAACAAGCAAACTTTTTTATGATTCTAAATCAAAGACATGCAAATTGCAAACTGTAAAATTTCATTGTAAGTCTTCAAAAGATTTGGTATCATACCTTTACAACTTTAAATGTCTGTTCTTCATCTTCCTCTGCTTCTTCCCCAAAAGACAGCAAGCTAAAATTTCTAATTTGAAATTCAAAGGAAAAAAACAACATTAATTACCAAAAAAAGTGAAATTAAAATTTGTAGTGTATTTTTGTTTAGCCAAGTAATTAAAATGAATGAAAATTATACACAAATGTAACAACAAGATTACTTTGTGGCTTTTGACTGGCTTTTTATCTTTTTGTCCTCCTCTTTCTCCTTTTTTTGTTTTTTTAACACCCTTGGCACTATGTCTTCATAGGGGTTTGACAGTATCTGTGCAAAGTAATGGAAAGATAATTTCAGCAAAAAAGTTTTTTGAAGTTTTGGTGGTAGGCAATAATGAAATTTTTCCTCTAGGACTTAGTAGGATAGGTGTAGTTAGGGGCACTAGTTTGATAGGCAAACAAAAGGAATGAGTTGCATGTGTTATGAGGCCTTTGTTTTTACCAACATGTCATATACTCTCTTAAGACAGTTGTCAGGGAATAGTTTTGTTTTAATCCATTGAGGACTGACAATATAAACATCTTTTTTTTCTTTGTTTTGTTTTTTTCTTATTAATGCTTTCAAGCACACAAAATATCACAATTGATTTGATTTTTTATTCAGTGAATGATTTTACACATAAACCAAAAAGAGGACTAGATTCAATGCTGGATGAAAAAATGTGCTTAGAATGCTTACATTTTGTTTTACATGACTTCACACCCGATGTCTAAATAACCATTCCCTATATTAAAAACAATTATTTTTATATCCAGGGCATTGACTTTAAAAAATAATTCACATCATTATGAGGAAAATATATATCCAATTTTACTTTTAAATAAATAAATATACAAGAAATTTTATTTACCTCAGTTCGAATAATAGATGGCGGGTAGGTTGGTCTTTCATTATCATCAACTTCTACCTCTTGAAGCTTCAGCATGTTATATAATGTTGGACCAGTAACTTTTCCAAAGATTGTGTGCTTATTTTGCAATTCTGGGGTTAGATTCATTGTAAAAAAGAATTGGCTTCCATTGTCATTAGGTCCTGAATTCGCCATAGCAACAAGTCCTCTTCTAACAAAGCGAAGTCTAGAGTGGAACTCATCCTATTTATCATTATTAAAATATAATAAAATTATTAATACAATATATTCTTCTGAAGCATAAAAAAGTCATATTAATAAAATCATAAATGTAAAATAATCATTCTTGTAATAATATCAAAATAGCAACAAATAGATTAAGCCCTATGTAAATATATAAAGCTTAGAAAAGGTAAAATTACCATAAAATTTATAATAAATAGAACAATGTCTAATAAACCTATGATTTTCTTTATGACTTTAGATACCAATGACAAAGAGTAGACAACACAACAGTCTATAGGAATTAGGCTAGTAGTATAACACAGGTTTTAACTTAATATTTTAATTTAATATTTAGCAATAGTGTCTAAATTCATGAATAAAAAATTATATATATATATATAAAAAATATCACATATACATGCACAAAATCAAGTTTAAATTCTTACTTTGAATGGTGCCCCATATATAGACTCCCCCTCTGCCCCAGTCCCTGTTGGGTCTCCTCCCTGAACAATAAAATCCTTCACTACTCTGTGAAATATCGTTCCATTGTAATAACCTTCCATACACAGCTGCACAAAGTTGCGACATGCTTTTGGAGCTTCCTTGGACCACAATTCAACATCGATTTCTCCAACAGATGTAACAAGAAGAACCTTTGAGACATAGAAATAATAAGATAAGATAAGATAAGATTGCTTTATTGATCCAAATGAATGGAAAATTGACTTGATTACATAAATTCCATCTTTCAGCATACCTAAAACAATATTAAAGAACCATTTGTACTCAAACACAATAGACATTCACGCATACTATCATACCATTTATCATAGTGCATATTTAAACTACAGAATATCTTGCTCAAACAAGTCTGCCGGTTACTAGGACTATTCTGAGAAGAATTGAGTCTGAGATACTATTATTTGAAATGAGAAGCCATATCCATGAATGCCTGTCATTTTTTAGATACTCTCGTCTCATACTCTGCATTATATTGTATGCAACAGCTAAGTCCTGGATAAAAATGCCCCATTTGGATTTTTCAACAACCTCTTTATTTGTCTTCACTTTTGTTCTTAGCTATTTTCTTCATTGATTAGCTGCGCTGCAACCTTAATATTGCTAATAATATACTATATTACTTTATTACACCAGCTATGATATCAAAGTATAGTCTTGTTTACCAACACTCTAAACTTAACAACATTCTAAGGGCTTTATTGTTATAAAATATGTGCACCAAAAAATGTATCATGCTTTTAATTGTACCGGTAGTTAAGTACGGTATACACAAAAGGCACTTATCAATATATTGATGGCTTGCAATCATGCTTCTATCATCTATATTCACTATGACTATCTTATGCAACCAATATATATTATTAGTAGCCTATATTTTCAAACTGATTTGATTCATTTTATTGGTATGTAAAAAAAAGTAAAGTACCCGTTGGACAAAACTGATCATAGGGCTGGTGAAGCAGCGTTCACCAGTTTCTGTGGCCACGGCATACTAGTGGTTGTGTGGCCAGCACAATGCCCAGCCACCTCTACTTTACCCCAACTAAAGTCAGGTACCCATCAGAGTTAGGTAGACTCAGGGACACCATCAAGTCTCGGGAAAAAATCCTAGTCTGCACCAGGATTTGAAACCAGAACCTTCAGATCGCCAGTCGAACGCGCTGCCGCTCGGCCACCATGCCCCATCTTGGTATGTAATGCAATGTAAAAATTATAGCATTGCCTGACTTTACTTTAAAAGTCTTTTGCAGTTTTTATCTTATCATCATATTTTTTCCAAATATAGTATGGCACTAGACAGTCTTACTGGCAATTTAATTATCAAATGGTAATGACTAATAATACTAATATAAATAGGCTTACTTAATAAAATATAAAAAGGCCTAAACATAATTTATAATAAATTATAATAGGCAAATATATTATAATAGATAGATAATAGATATAAATATATATACTTATAATTTTTAATTCTTAGGTCTTAGAGTTAGAGTTTATTAATGAATCATAATCATTAATAATAATTAGGATTATTTAAAATTATAAGATAATGATATAATTTATATTTTAATATATATATTTTATATTTAATATTTATATACATCTACCTTTCCCTTAGTAGGTGGTTCCTGAATATAAATGTTGCTCATTGTTCATCTATTTCAAGTCCAAGTTTACAAACAAAAAGGCCTGTAACTGTAGCTTTTTAACAATGCAAACTGACAAAAAATATGAAATTGACTTAGACTTAATGGTATAATTATTACAATATTAGGCCTATTGAAATTCAATGATTTAATTAATTTCAATGACATGACTCTATGTCACTTATTTATAAGTTTACAGACGTTCCTTCTAGATAGAAGATTATTACGTCCACTAGGCCCAAAACTCCTGCAGGGCGACAGGGATCCACCGGTGGCAGGGCTAGAACCCGCGACCTGTCAGTTGGTTTTTGGTTGACAGTCCGGTGATCTAACCGCTGGACCAGCCGGCTTAAACTTAATGACTGAGTTCATGTCAATATGTGGGCTGTCACTCATTCACTAGGCCCTATGCTGCACTATGCACATAATGAATAATGCAGTATTAGTAATCATAAGTAATGCAACTAAAAACCAGACATATTTTTAGTTCTTATTTCAAGTAGGCTAGTCATTAGTATGAGACATACTACACAGTTGGAAATGTAACAGTAACGCACAATCACAAACCTAAAATCAGTTTATAATAAATAGCCTAATTATAATAATAATTGTATCTGTATACTTTTTTTTAAACTGTAGACTGTAGGGCACTGTAGGCCTACTGAACGAGTTGAGTTACCAGTGTAACCAGTACGAGTGTACGGCAGTGTACGGAAAATAATTAATTATTTATGTTTAACTCAAAATACTAGATTATAATATAATAATATGACTATAAAGTATTCTGCATATACCTACTAAGCCTATCAGATCTGCAATTTAGAAATAAGTGATTGATTGATTTCGCACAAGGTCTTAAAACTACCAAATTTAAAGCAGTTAAAACCTTAAAGTGGTTGGACCATAACATTAACATGAAATAGTTTTTCGCCGAAAAAGCAATCGCCAGTTTTTGTACTGCAACACTGAGCTATGTATTATATTAAATTATATAGCTAACGCAAATATTTATATAGTTCAGTGGTCTACAATCTACACAAACAACATTATCCATCTTCAAAACATTTCAAGATCTTGTTTCACACTGTGACTGTGACGTATTCTAATCAAATTCCAAAGAAACCACAAAGTCTAGTAGTTAAAAGACAATACTTACTTTATAATCGCAAAGATGCAGCCCATGGAATTTCAAGGTTATTTTATATATAAATTACACTAAGCCCTAAGCCTTATAAGCCTAACCTAAGTTAAGTCTCTAACTAGTCTAACCAAGTCCTTTAATTTTAATCTTTAAGTTTATAGTTTATCTTTATCTAAGCGTTTAAAAAAAATATTTAACGTTACATAGTAATACATAGGACTAGGACACATAGGCCATGCCCATACTGCCCATAGGCCTTAGGCATAGGCCCTACATTCAAAATCATTCATTGAGTGATGATTGATTAGGCCTACTTAAACTTTTAACTAATTTTACTAAGTAGTATTAAAGTAGGCCTACTTCACCGGCCCTATGGATCAACTAGGTCCGACAGGAATACAGGATAGGTACTTAACTTTTTTTAAAAGTCGTCCAAGTCGGACCAAGTCTAATTCTAATCAAATCTAGGCTAAAACGCTACTAAGTGGTAATCAAATCTAAGTTAAACTCATTAAGTATGGACCTGATATGACTGTATGAGTATGACACTGTGACTATGAGTCAGTATGACTAGTAATAGTTACTAATAGTATGAGTATGAGGAGTAGCCTATATACTATATAGGTAGGCTACATAATAATATCATAATTTCATAATCATTAAAATTATTATGATAATGTCAATGAGTACAAGTACAAGTCAATGCTGGTAACAGTCTATCACTGTTGTTAGACTTGTTAATTTGTTGGTTTTGGCTTAATATTAGGTTAGGCACATTGATTAGGCCTACTCATTACTGAACGATTGCTATATAATTATAATGTCATTATGATTATATGTAACTTTTGGAGTTAAAAAACAGCTACTGTGTGAGCCGATTGTTAAGAAATTTGGTAATGACACTTATTTTGACATGATAAATTTAATAGAATAGTTTAACAAAAACTTGATGTCTACAAAAATTAAAAAAATTAGCAAAGTCTTCAACTTACAATTACAGGACCTACTGATATTTCCTGACAAATACAATTACAAAATGTTTCGTAGTAGTGAAAAACCAAATGTTCGGTATCTTATAGACGAAAATTAATCACCTTTTGTAGATTAATAAAATCCATTAATCTGAAAACAAGCAGACCAGGTCTAAAACATTGCGATTCCACTTTTAATGATTTTTGATAACCAAAACATAATAGCGGAAGTGGCTTTATCAAAGTTCCTACTGTATCCTACTCTGATAAAGACACACCAATGTCAATGGTTAAAAAAACAGTTGGACCTTTTCAGCCTCATAATTTCATTATTAGGATTTATGAATTTTTCTTGAATTATGATTAAAATCACTTTTGTAACTACCTGTTATTTCAAGAATGTATAAAAGCCAAGTAGGCCCCAACGTATGGTATTATAAAAAATTTGATTTAATTGTAGCAACTTCCTCCATAACCATAGGATAAAATACTATCATAAAAAAAGTAAAATTTTGATAATTAAAAAAAACAAAACAAGTATGTTAAAGGGTTAACTATATTTGTAGACTGAATGAAATCATATTTTTCTAAGTGAATAAAATAAAATCTACAGGTTATATTTCAAGATTTGGCAAGTCTTCAGATAATCTACGCACAGCTTGTAAAAAGTGTGGATATGGTATGTTAAAAAACATTTTTTAGGTCTAATAAAGAAAAAAAATCTTAGTTTGAAAATTTTTAACGTGTATTTTTTCTGCATATTAATGTAAACAATTATATTTTTATAGTTTTGTCAGTTTTCATGTTAATTGGAGCACAATAGTGGTCTCATTACAGATGTTATATTGCCATTTTCAAAGTACCCTGATTTAAAATTTGATAAAACCGTTTCCTGGCACTGCAGACAGTTCTTGAGTTTACTCAGCTCTGATGGGATAGTACCTGGAATTTGTGTTTTCAATGTTCCAGGTCTTTGATGGTCTGGAGACCTGGCCTGAAAGATTCTCTTTTTCGCTATCGGCTATCTCCAATCTGATCTTAAGGAGTGAAGGTCACCCTCTAGTGGATTCCAGGTCATGCAAGAAGGTGTTCCTGGCACTGGCTCTTAATGAGCTGTGCTTTTTTTAGAGTGCTTACAGATCAAACAGGAAGACAGAACAGTGGTGCAAGAGCTGGGATGAATCTAACATGGACTGAGGTGTGTGGCAACAGCTAAAGCGGCCAAGTCAAGCTGACCCATGGTGGAAGATCCACAGAAGGGAACAATCTACAATAGCCCAGTTTTAGTTTTAGTTTTGAACTACTTTAGTTTTAGTGGCCTACTTTAGTAGGTTCAGGCCCCACCTGGATTCACAGTGTCAAAACTGCAGGGAAGCAGAAAAGAGGGTTAAAAATGTGCTTGCCCCGCCTTATAGGATCCTAGAATGGACAGGGATGGCCAACCGTTTGAGTCAAACTTATATGGTAACGTATAACAGCTGCGTGATACAGCAGAATTAATTCTCCAAGCCCTAAGAGAGTAATCTCAGCTCGCATTCTCTCATAGAGAAGTGAGGTTCTAGTCTGGTACCTGTACTTAGGAAAAGTGTCTACTACTAGTTACACAGTTCTCTTGAATGAGCTGCTCACTAGCCTGACTCAATTTACATGCCAAAGGAATTGTCACTCAAGGGTTGGACTGTTCCGCTATATGAGAAATTGTAGCCGTGTCCACAGTGATGCAACATTGTCTTGCGAGACAGAAGGATGCAGATGATGAACCGTCCTATGGTAAAAAGTAGGGCCTAACAGAGTAGACTATTTCCACTGAGTATATCAATGTTTTATTTGCAGAATCCTGAAATGAATTGAGTAATAGCTGCAACTCTAGAGTTTTGCTATCGTATGCAATGCTTATTTCTCCTGACAAACTCCCTTTCTACTCATGTCCCATTACAAGCTTACATACAACAATTATATGGACAAAACTGTTCTAGTCCAGATTATGTATTTAAAAGTTTGGTAGCTTTCAAAATGTTTTTATTTTTTGTGCATAACAATAAACATAATAATTCTCAGGTGGCCATTTGACTTACCAGTGCAGAAACTTTTTAAAGGCGGACCCAACCAAGGAGGTGGTCTTGGATGTCAGCAGCACAAGCTCAGAAACAGATGATGAGCCATTTATATCACCACTGACTAAATTTAATGCAGGTAAAGCTGAAAGTCTATCAAACAATCAAGAATTACCTCTTATTATTATTTTAGTTTTCTTGCATAAATTTAGTTTAAATAAAAATAAAAACTCTCATTCAAGAGTGAGAAACTCTGGAATATTACTAATTTCTGCCAAACTTTTTTCAGAAACCAATTAATTGGGTAATGCATACAATATCATATAAAACATCATGCCTGCTAAATTTTATGAATACATTTGCTATACTTTATTAAGTTTTAACTTTTACAATCACAACATTTAATGCACTAAAAGTTGTTTTTTTTATTACATTAGTTAAATTTGTATACAACAAATACTTTATAAATCCTAGAAATTGTATTTCTGAGCTATGCAGACATTTTATGAAACCACTGTACCCACTGGTACATTATTTATGGTGTATATTCTGTTGGTGGACCCAGCAAACTTGTCACCTATTGTACAGAGAGAGCTAAGACTTTGAAGCCCCTACAGCCTTGGACCTGCTACCCAAAATATGTAATTCAGTCTCCCAAGCCTTGAAATAAAACAAATAAATACATAACACATGTTTGCGATAGTGTGGACTCAAAACATTTCCGTCAACTGTATTTGCATACAATAAAAAAGTTGAATTATTATTTTCGTTTTTTTAGATGAAGGGTCAAAGCCTCCAGTTGAGACAAACGAAAGGGACAAAGAAAGACACAAAAAGAAAAAATCAAGGAGGTTGGTGCTTAAGTTGTGAAAAATTTATATTTTGGGGGAAAGACTTGTATTATATTAAAACAGTGAGATAAGGTGAAGTAAATATGAGCAATTAATACAGACATTCAAAAGTGATTTGTGTTGTAATGATAAAAACATATATGATTACAGTGAGTTTATATAAATATATATGTTTAGCTATAGACTCCACAGTCGTTTGACCCATCGGAACAAAAGTTAAATAAGGTGGAAACTTCTTATAAAAGAAATTTATATTGTATCAGACTTACCGCTGAATTAGTTAATTCTTCATAAATAAAGTATGGCTTCAACTGTAATGATGTTTAGTATTTATTCAAAGTAAAGTTCCTTGTCCTTTCTATTGTTCATTGTGTTTTTCAGGTCTTTGTGTTTTCTTTTCCATGTTGTGAAACCCCACGCACATTTTTAAATTTGGTTTGGAACAGTACAGTTTTATTTTCGATGAGAAATTAGTCAGCTGCTTTTGTCATTTACAATTAATACTGATTTAAATCTTGTTCTGTCTTATTCTTTACAGCTCCCCGTGGAGCATAAGGCAGCAACAAAGTTCTGTCTTGCCGCCCATCCTGGGCGAGCCAACTGATTTCATGCCATGAATTATTGGTGGCCTTTGCTTCCTCCTCTTTCGTTCTCCTCCAAGTTCCCATTGGTCTTCCCCTTCTCCTTTTTGCTGATGGTGACCATTTTGAAGAAATGCTTGAAAGCCTCTTTCTATCCATGTGAAAAACATGGCCCAACCATCTCCATCTTCTTTTTTTTAATTTCTTCAATCTTGTTAACTTGTTACTTATAAATATATACATTGTTTTTTTAAAAATTATAATGGTGGATCAGATGTAAACAACATATATTTGTGATATAGGCTACATACACTAAGAGAGACAATACAAATATTCTAACCTAAAACAATTTACAGAAAGTAGAACAAGTATGAATAATATTTTTTTCTGTAGTATAAGTAAGCTGTTATTTCATTTTAAGTTTTGACATTAGTACACATGTGTATCAGCAAAGATTGATTGAGGGATTGGCCAAGGAGGTTTGACTCTCAATCCCTTGTAAAATTTGTATGCCTATACCTCTAACGATGAGCGCAGGATGCAATAATCTTCTTTATATAAGATATAAGATCATTTTTAATGGATGGACTGTTTATTAGCCTTAACAATTGCCACAGCCAATAATGGTGTGATATTTTTTCCCCTGTCTATAACAGTCAATCTTCAAGTAGCAAAAAAAGAAGCAAGTCCAAAAAAGAGAAAAGAAAGAAGAAAAAGAAAGAAAGGTCACCCTCAAGCAGCGAATCCGACGCCAGCTCCACTTCCGAAGATGAAGATCCGCCGAGGAGGAGAAGAAATCAAAAGAAGAGGCACGTGAGTGACGTGGATGACGGCAGCACTGACAGCGACAGTGACAGCAGTGGTGATGACGACGCCACCAGGAAAAGAGCCAAGCCCGAAAAGAGACACAAATCAGACAAGCTTAAGCGCCGGGATGAAAAGGAAAGGCGGAGGAAGTCGAAAAAGAAAAAAGACAGTCGCCCTGTCAGATCCAGTTCCGAGTCAGAGAGCAGTGGCAGGGAAAAATTGAGGCAAAAAAGAAAAAGGAGTCATTCTCACTGACAACGGACAAAAGGGGGATAATTTTAAAAATATAAAATCATCTTCAAAATAGCACAAAGGGTAGTGATCATAAGGGAGCTAATTTTACTGTGCATAATGCTGTTGTTTTGTGTATTGACATTGTTTACAAAAATCTTGAAAAACAAAGCATCATGTTCTCTAAATAGAATTCTGAAAAAGAAGAGGTGAAAAAAACATGTGACATGTGTTGAGATTAGGAGAGTGAAAGGTCAAGGTGTCGCTCTACTTATGGAAATAGTTTAACTCTTTCTCTCCGGAATTATTTTCCCTATTCTGGCGGAATTATCCTTTTTTTCCCTTTGTCATCACTATTGCTTTCTTCAAATCTTAAAAACTTTTTGGGTTTTAATCAGACAATATCATATTTGGAATTGAATTAAAGGAGATTAAAATTCATTTTTTTTTCAATAAAAATCACGATGTAAACACAAATCCGGATGTTATTCAAAGGGAAATCATTGTAGATTTATGTAAAAGTAAAATAAAAAGAATAGCGCTGAAAATAAACGAAATAAACGTATTTTAACAAATCAAAGCTGGCATCGTCGATCGGACAAAATGGCCGTTTTAATATCGACGCTGATATCGTCGATCCGGAGAGAAAGAGTTACGGTAATTTTAAATTCAGCCATATTCCTTCAACCTTAAAAGTAACTTGATATCTTAGGAAAAAAACTGCACTATGATGATTTGCTCAGTGTTTACTTTGACTGTTTATGGACTAGCATATTTCATCTCCTAGACTTTGTTTTACTATGTACATCAAAAAATGTTGTTGCTTTTTTTTTTTTACCTATTAAAAAATGTTTAACAATTTTTGTGTGTCATTCGATGAATCAATTACTGGTATGAAAGGTACCAAATTTAAAAGAAAACAGGGCTGAAAAATAAGTTCCGATCCAGTTCAATTTAGTTTAAGTTAAAGAGAACAATATGTAACACACATAAATTGTGTATATATTATTTGTATTGTTTGTTATAAGATCTTATTCACCCCATCTGGTAGTATTGCCTTGATAAAGCAGTGAGGTTGAATAGAGTTCTTGTTGAAATATATAATCTATCCCCTTCTTCATCACCTTGTGGATCAATTAGATCATACAAGATTACAACATTAATGTGGTCTAAACACTAGAAATACTTAAGATAACTTTTTTTATTTGAAAAAATAGAATAAAATAATATAGCTTCAGAGTTAATTTTATAAAATCAGTAATACAATTCTATGGTTTGTTTTAAAATAAATATTCTAGTTTTTTGCACTTTGATTTATATGTTTAACATTTTAATATTATTAACTTTTTAATAAAATAATAAAAAAAATAATTAAACATTTTAATTTTAATACATTACCTTTTTTTTCTTGAAGTAAAGGTTATAGTTAAATAATTAATTGAATACGGTAGTGTCATTGGTAGGCCTACTACATTTTTGTTGTCTTATTTGTTATACCGTTTTTGTTAAAAATGCATCCCTGATTATAGTTATCGCCTACACATAGATACAAATATTATAATCTATTCTACTGACTGCATGCGAATTTCATTCCACCAAAGTATTTTAAACTGCTAGCTCAATTTTAGTCAAGAGCCGCTAGCGTTAATGTTAGAGAAACTAGATGTATGTATAACTTGTCTCCCCTGTGAAATTTGCCAATGACACGTACTCTATTGAATGATACTATTTTGGTTAATATTATTAAATAATACAATAAAACTAGAGCTATATTAAATTCACATATCACATTTATTTCTGCTTGTATTGTAAGCTTACACAGACAACATCATAAGGGTGATCTGCAACGCTAACTAATTATGGGGACGCTAAAATGCAGATAAATATCAAAATCATTTTCGTACTCATTCTTTTTTCAACCGAGAAATTTTGATGGTCCCTATGCACTCTAAAGCTAGTGAAATTTTGATGGTCCCTATGCACTCTAAAGCTAGTGAAATTTTGACGGTCCCTATGCACTCTAAAGCTAGTGAAATTTTGATGGTCCCTATGCACTCTAAAGCTAGTGAAATTTTGACGGTCCCTATGCACTCTAAAGCTAGTGAAATTTTGATGGTCCCTATGCACTCTAAAGCTAGTGAAATTTTGACGGTCCCTATGCACTCTAAAGCTAGTGAAATTTTGACGGTCCCTATGCACTCTAAAGCTAGTGAAATTTTGACGGTCCCTATGCACTCTAAAGCTAGTGAAATTTTGACGGTCCCTATGCACTCTAAAGCTAGTGAAATTTTGACGGTCCCTATGCACCCTAAAGCTAGTGAAATTTTGACGGTCCCTATGCACTCTTAAGCTAGTAAAACTCCCTTAAGGCACAGCAGTCTCTTCTGCTTCTCTGCAACTGTTGACACAGCGAGTCCATGTGGGGCCTAAACCTGCCGAAAAAAGGGCAGTGCCCCTGTATACAAAAAATTGGGGAACTTACCTGATTATTTCTACGGAGCTTCCACCACGGATCAGCTCGGTTAGGTGGCACAGTGGCCGAGGGGCAGCGCGTTCGGCTGGCGTTCCGAAGGTAGGCTACTGGGTTCGAATCCTGGTAAAGGTTTGCATTTTTTCTCGGGTCTGAAGGGTGTCCCTGAGCCTACCAAGCTCTGACGCGTACCTGACTTTAGTTGAGGTAAAGCAAAGGCGGCTGGCCATGGCCACACAATCCCTTATAATCCGTGACCACAGAAACTAGTGAACGCCGGCTCCATGATTCAATTTGGTTCGACGGGATACTTTACTACACCACTAGTAATGAACACCGTTCAGCTCTCTCTATATGTTGGCATATAGTGCATTAAGCGATTCGTTTAACAACGTCTCTTATACTTCGGTTAGTGTTTCTGACGACTCCTGTCTTCACTATCAGCAGCAACAGTTTTGGGTCGGAGTTTCAGCGTCTCTTTTTGTCTGTGTGCAGCTCAATATCACGATGGAAGGCTGATTTTGCTTTGGCTTCAGAGACACAATTTCAAACTGTTGATTTGTATGAATTTCAAAATACAGTAAAATAGTAACCCCTTCCCCAACTGTTTACTGTGTCTAAATTTTAGACCATAGGTTCTCAACGGGGGCGTTATCGCCCCCCCCCCCCCGTATGGGGTGGCGAGAAGCTTTAGGAGGGGGGGGGGGGGCTGATGTTCCCGGGGGCGATTGGGGGGCGGTGAAGGGCAAGTGGGCGATACAAACGTACCAGATAAAATTTGAACACCTCAGCTATTTGAATCGATTAGTTTTTGGATGAAATATGATGTAAACGCAATGTAATATTTATATAGTTTTTAAATACTTTTTACAGTTTCATCATTTTAAATGTATAAATTGTAAGCCATTTTTCTTTATAAAAAAAACATTAAAATATAAAACGGGTTAATTATCTCCCTTTAATTAAAAAAATGTTTCCACATAATTTGATTCAATAGTGATGCAAAACAAGGTCTGTTTTGTAATCTAACAAATATTACTGACTAATTTTTTTTCTTCATATAAATTCAACATTATGGTATTCATAACAAGATTTAATTATTAGAGGATGATTAAAAATTTTATATGTAGTTAAATTGTGGACGTTTTCCTCGGTCCTAACGGGGTCTCTACAATAATGTGAAGAAGAAGAAATATGATTAAAATAGTTTACGTTAAACAGTTGTAAATAAATATTTCCTGTCCATTTAAGAAGTTTATATTTTAAAAATTAATAATTACAGAAATTACATAATATAGTGCTATTAAATACGTATTTTAAATATATATTTCTAAATTAATAATAGCCTACAAATAAATTTGTTTTAGAATACAGAAAGGAGCATAGAACTCTTTTAAATGTAATTAGTCTGTATCAATTAATGAGTGGTCAAGTGTAGAGACCTCTTTTTATGCTTAAAACAGCATTCATGTGCGATAAAATCTGATTACAAGGGTAAGTTGAACTAAACGCTGAAAGTAAAGGAGCGAATGCCTATCAGTTGAGAATAGCAGATGACTTTCCTAAGCAGCTTCCTTCCAGATTTTTTCCGCAAATGGGCACATTTGGATGCCCATTTTTAAAGGTTTAAAATTCAACTTGCTCCACTTAAAAAAAGATCTACATCTAAGAAGGTTGTAGTAATATCAAACCAGTTAGGCTTGGTGTGGTATGAAAAAAATGAGTCTATCAATTTGAAAGTCTTGCCTTTGATTAGAAAACTCCGCTTTGAGTGGTATGATGTACTTCTGAAAAAGCCCAACTATCTATCTTAATATATTCTTTAACAGAGGGATGTACATATAGTCAAATGTTTTGAAATTGATTTCACGGCAAGATATGTCCAGTTTCAATGTAAATGCAAGTTCAACTGAAATGTGTCAGAAGCATCGGCTCCTCATTTCGAACGGGAAAATGTTGTTGTTTTTATTAATAAAAAACAACCCTTGGAGGTCTCTCGCGTGCCATTGAAAATCGCTCTGCGCGCCAAGTTTGGCACGCGTGTCTTTGGTTGCCGATGACTCATTCAGAATACATTGTGAGATTACCTTAAGACATCACAATTTCCGTTATAACTGGATGAGTACCACGCTACCAAGCTACTTTTAGGTTACGTTTATTTGAGTAAAAAAATAGAATTGCCCATTTCGAATAATAAATAAATATAAAAATCTATTTGACAAATTGTACTAGAAGACTTTTTAGTGTAGAAGAAATTCCTCCAGCGGCGATGGTATGGCGTATCGTGGATTGATGTTGTAGTTAAAAAAGTAGTCTGTTCCAGATGTATAGGCTGTCTATTGTGTGACAACATTATCGCTCATTACAATATTACAGCAGTTCACAAATGATTTTTTAGACAGCTTTGCATTGATATCTTAAATTAATTAATTATTAGTATTATTAATAATATCTGTATTAGGCCTACTATTATTGTTTCGATATAATTTCTTATTGTTTGCCAATTGTATAATTTTCTAGTTATGTTTTTGACTATCCCTTTAATGTACTTGTTGTTTGTACTATGTGGCAAAATAAACAGTGTTCATTGACGAGGACTACAAGCGATGGCTACTGCCCACAGAGGTGCGTTGGTTAGCAGAAGATGGCTGTTTAAATATAATGTATGAGACTTGGATTCGGTGCATTCGTTCTTGAAAAGAAAATGCGATTCTTTGGTAGAAAATCAATCAGTTTCTCTAGGTTGGTGAGTTTCGGCAACAATTTTGTATTGCATTCTTATCACCCTCGTTTGTGGAAAGTGAATTTTATGCTAATACTAATACCATTTGGTTGTCAAAAAAAACAAAAAAAAAAACAAAAAACAAGACAAGCTGCAAATATTGAAGCGTGGAGACCTAACTATTTTGCAACCGAAATTGAAATAAATATAGACAAACTACTAGCAACACACCAGGCAAACGATTCACATTCATATTGATTTTTTTAAGCCTCTTGTTTAGGTAATTTTTATTTATCTATTAATTCTTAAAATATTTTTCCTTTTCAGTTTTTTTTTTTAAGATAATAAATAAGCAGACAAATCTAGTTGGCCTAAAATAATTGCGGAAACTATATTAACCCTTTAATTTCCAGAGGGGTTGGGGGAATGGACGCTAAAAAAGGTTGGGGGGCGGTGAGCGGAAAATATTTTTAAAAGTGGGTGGTGAGCCGAAAAAGGTTGAGAACCTATGTTTTAGACGAAAAATAACTTTTAAAACTTTAAACAGTACGAGCAACCTTCCTTGTGAAACAAACATATTATAAATTATATAGTTCTATTCTATGAGAAATCCGTCCAAGGGAAGTAAAAGGAAATCGCGCGCTGGTTTGAATATTCCATTGATTGTGTGGGAGTGAAATGGCAACAGGCTGGGGGAGTTAGAGGGGACAGTGCGGGCATTGTTTATGGGGAGTGTGAGCGGGTAACACGAACAAGTTTGTGGTTCTAAGTGGTTTCATTATGTCGCGAGGGCACAATAGTCCAAGTTTGGTTTTCTTTTACGAAAAGTTCTAAAAAATTTTATTTCACTAATTTAAAAAAAAACAAAACAACTGTGAACATTAGAAAGCACTAAAAAGTTTGCATTGAGTTCGTGACGTTGGCATGGATGGAGCTCACGGAGTAGTGTGAACGTGTATCATTGAACAACTGATTCGATGTCAATTTTATAGTTTATTTATGGTGTACTGAGCATCAACGGATTACTGTGAGTGTATAAATAATGTGTAAAGTTGATTGGTGCTATGAAATATATGTATATAATTGTTATATAAATATAAAAGTAGTCTTTTTATAGCCTAGGCCCTACACTAAGGCGATTTTTTTTAAATTGTATTATTAAATGTGAGTTTACTGTTTGAACAAAATCTAAGAGCCCATAAAATCATACACCGTATGCCCTGGCCCTAAGTCATAAACGTAGGCCATCTGTAATGTAGGGCTACTATATTTCACTTATTCCATTCAGAAAAAAAATTAAATCATTTAAGGCGTGAAAACTTTAACCTTTATGCAGTCTAGTCTAAAAACCTTTTTCCGTGGTTTTCGAATGTTTCAGTGACACCATTGACCGTAATATTAGTTACAATTAAATCATGTTTAACATAAATCCGTTAAAGCTTTGTGAACGTTGGTGAGTCTAATCCTGTATTTTATTGTTCTCTTATTTCTTATTTGCTAGTTGCTACTATGGAAAGCCATATTTGTAAAATAAAATATTGGCTTGCTTATAGCCTACTTGGGCTATAGATATAAAATTATAATTTTACTTTGATAAGTTTATACACTTTAAATAGTGGGTTAAATCTGTATTTTTGCTCACTCTACAGGTGTCAGCTAGCCAAATGCATAAGGGTTAATGTTAGTATAAATAAAATGATTTTCTTTCATATATAAATTATATAGGGGTTAATCTCTGAAATGGTTAGAACTACAAACACACATTCAGCGTCCACGGAAATTTTTTTACATGAGGAGAAGAGTGCACAAAAAACTATTTTTGTAGCCTACATTTTTAAAACCCAACATCTTGAATTCTAGACATAAATTATTAGTTATTGTTTAATGCACTTGCAGAGTCCTATCATAACGAAATATATTTTTTATTAACATTCTTCATTTTCAATCACCTCGTCAAAACATACCGGTAACAAAATATAAGTGTTAATATAAATAGGTAATTTATATTTTAAAAGCTTATTTCGTCTGTCTCTTTTTTTAAGAAAAAACGAACAGAAAAACCCAGAATGGAGTATTTTATTCTATTTGCACACGTAATCTGTGCAAGTCTATTTCAATTATAACGATTACTTTCATAGACTTCACGTGGGGCAGTAGTACATTTCTATTGGACGATAAAATAGAGCCCTAAATTTCAAACAGAGGACTGACTTTCTTTGGATACTGGCGGTTTCCAATGAAAATTAAACCTTAAATCAGAAAGGTAAGTTTTTTGTTTGTTATTTTTTGCTTTTCGTGTGTGTGTTTCACTTAAGGGATCATGCCCGGATTTAGAGACCCCAGGGCCCCTAGGCACTTGACATTTGGGGGCCCCCCACCATCTCGAAGCTATTTTTGGAAAGTTAGCAAATTAAATGCACTAGTACAGAACATATAATTCTTAATCGACTTTAATGACTTTAAACAACATCGGCAATCGGCGATTACCAAGTCGTGATTTTTCAATATCTCTAGAACGACTTTAGCCAGGTCTTCCTCTTTATGGCCACAACTTGGACTGAATTTTAAAAATCGTTCGACAGGACAGCCGTCTTCAGAGACATATCTCACTATGAAAGAAAGTTGATCTACATGAGAAATGTCCGGAGTAGAGTCCACAGAGATAGAGAAATATTTGGCATGTTTTATCTTAGTCACGATTGTATTTATTACCTTTTCTGCCATAATATTGATCATTTCATCGCATATTTTTGACGAAAGATATGATGTTGTGCCACTTCCTTTGTTACCGTGGAGTTTTATGTGTACGTCCAGAAAAGGATCGAACTCAGCCAAAAGTTCTAGGGTAATAACATAGTTCCCACTGATTTTTGATCCAAATCTCTCATGGGAACCTCTTAACGGCAATCCGCGTGCAGAAAGTGACCGCACAACAGCCACAATGCGCCTCAAAACCTAATGCCAGTATTTTATTTCTTCTTCCGTTTGAAGAACAAGACTTGTCACCTCTACCGACAGCATTCTTCCTAGCAAATGCTGACCTGTGTTAGTCCGAATCCTCGTGTTCCTTCATTTTTGAACTGCGTTTTTCCAGTCGTTGTATCCTTCATTAGCTATCGACCCCAATTTCCCAAACATCTTTCAATGGGCACAAAACACTGCACCCTTGCTCTTCGAAAATATGAGCCAAGGTCGAGGTCGTGTTTCACCATTGCTTAATATTCGGCTGTAAGTTAGCCTATATTATGAGCGCTCTGTTTTGAAAAAAATTTAGTAAAAATATTTATTATAAGCTTAATATTATTTTCTATAAGCTTTTTGATAAGGCAAGCCAGGCTTTTGAGCTTTTGTAAAGATTCCGCCACAGGGGCCCCTAACTTAGCTGGGCCCCTAGGCCCGGGCCTTGTGGGCCTAGGCAGAAATCCGGGCCTGTAAGGGATCGACAATCAACTGTTAAAAACGTAGCGGATAGAATCGTTTTTAAATCGTTTGATAGCTGTTGACAATGGGGTATTTAGGGGACGGAGAAAAATTTTGCCTTAAATTGTTGACTTATTTAATGGACTACTCTTAACAGAGATCTCTAGTTTGTTTTTTAAACATTATTGTTCCACGCGCCGTTTATTAATGGTTGTCATCATTGCGTGCACATTTAATATTTTGTGATTGGATAGAAATTACGTCCACGTGCTATTGGAGAAAATGAAAATCGCCATCTTGATGTCTAAAAATAAATCTACATTTGAAGTAAATCTTAACGTAATCGGAAAAAATAAAATATGTCCCTGTGGCCAAGGTCAAGCCAATACAAAACACGCCATGCACCCCCCCCCCCTCTATGTTTCTGCAAGGTCAAACGTCAGGTTTCAAGACTCTCCCCGCCCCCTCCCCTCATTTATGACAAGCCGTACGGAGAAGTGGCGCAACTCATAACCACTGCATACTTCATCATAATTATTGGAATCTTTTAATTTCTTCAACTATAACCCATCGAAAACTAAGAAAGAGAATACATTAATTGTATACGTTTAAAAGTATTTAATAAAATATAAAACGTAAAAAAAATATTGGAGAATGTGTCTACTAGAAGGAGCCATAAGTAGGCTAACCTCATCACATTCTAATTGCATTGCGTATTAGGAAAAGCACTATTAACTTATGTTATATAAGTTGCTAAGTTCATATGTTACATTAGAGTATAAGGCAAAGCTGTGAGACATGGAGTGAGATATCCTGGTGTGATATCGATAAATAACTTCCACCTCCACCACCCAAAAAACAAACAAAAATAAAACAATAAACATACAAGGAAACATCCAACAAGAGACAAAAAAAAACACATGACAATAACAACTACAAACAAACGAAATAAATATTAAAAACCAACAGGCGACGCTAAGAAAAAACAACAACAGGAAAATGCACGTCATCAATTATACTCTCCATGCAAATGAAACAACAATCTTAATAAATGTTAAATAAACAATAATAAAATGCTTGACCTGTTGAACTTCTCTCTCTCTCTTTGTCTCTCACGTTATATATGATGTGTGGGGGAGTAGATTTGATACATGCATTTAGATGCGTGCATATCGAGCTAGGAAACATCCAGATGAACGCAGGACCGGCTCTATGGATTTGATGCCCTAGGCGAAAGCAAATTCTGCGCCCTCTTTAATGTTCCTTTTAGCGGGGAAAAACTGAGTAGTGTTAAGGCATACATTCCTATTTTCTAAGACAACTTAAATAAAATACCCTTCGCCTTTCATTACCTAGTTATTCGTCTGCCTATGCTAGTAGAACGCAAAAGTATATAACTTTAATTAAGTTTATATTTTTTGAATCCCCAAATTTAAAAAAATCCCCACTTATGTGCCCCATAAAATTTTTGCGCCATAGGCATAGACAAGCCGGCCCTGGATGAACGTAACGTGGCCTTTGGTTAGGGCTATTATGCTGTCAAAAAGTCAAACACGAAGTAGACACATGTCTGAATTTGTCTTTTAAAACAGCGGGGGGGGGGGGGGGGGAGCCAACTCCCCTGAACATACATGCCGTAAACCCCTTCTTCCTAATTTAACAGACATCATAAAAAAATACGTAGACACCTTTTGAATTGAGGGAGTAATGGAGGGGAGCCAAAATAACATTTCCGGTTGCAGAAAATGCTTTCATTGAGACAGAAATCTGGCAATTACGATTATTCATTGCCTGAAAGAAATGTGAGCTCTATTTCGGCCGTAGCCCTATTTCAAAAGAAAAATAAATGATATAAAATTCTTCAATAATTCGTCGTGATGATATCGTCGTAATATTGATTGCATCCTTCTCTTTCTTTTTTTTTTCAGTGAGCATTGCAGTAAATAGAAATAAGAGTGATGCAAAATGAATAAGTCTGAGTTTGCATATTTTCTTTTATAGGCCAATAGGCCTTATATAATATTGTTGTAGATATTATAGAAAACCCACTTTAAGAAGAACCTAAAAGAAAAATAATTGGCAATATATACGTATATCATATATATAAATGCTGGCAACAAGACAAAAAAACAAACAGAATAAAAACATAAATAAATTGAGAAATAGTAAAAAAAATACGTGTAGGCCCTATAATTAAGGCCCAGAAGAGAGGGGTATATCCGGTACTTCATGCTTCATGGCCCATGAACCCACGAACCATGAGGTTCAAAATGACAAGTACAAGTGTCTTGTTCCTGCATTATTATAGTCTTCTCGGCGGCCCTGCTTATAACTATAATACATGAAATATTATGTAATTGTATAGGGCCTACATTTATTTTATTTCCCAATGAATTTTTTTACAGCGCCAAATAAAGTTTTATTTTAAACGGCTGTAAAATCATACAAACAAAAATAAAAAGAAAATTTGGCATTTTTTTAAAAAACTGACTAATGCAAAAAGTTATGTCATTTTGGGGAAAATCTTTGAAACGCAATGTATAATAATGCAAACACAGCCTGGTGAGAATTTTTTTATTGTTGAATAATTGGCGAGACATACACCTAATCGACTATCAAAATTAAATAGACCAAAAGAAAAAAATCTGGCTACAATAAACTATAGTGTCTCTTAGATAGACATAGAGATAATAGTTTAACTCTTTATTATTTATATTTCATATGCAAAGATAAATAATTCATTGAAGTTATATTTCTCTACGGAACTGCTGGAAAATCAAGAACTTGACATCATATATTAAAACACTTACCAAAATACAACACTAGAATCGACAACCGATAGGCGTCTAAGGCTAAAATCTTCTTTGTAAAAGAAAGAACATCCTGTGACATTTGAAATAAAAACTTAAGAAGGCCACACGACGACCAAATTATAAATTAAACTATTAAAAAAAACGCTTGAGATACGCTCCAGTTAACAGCATGCAGTTAAAAAAATATATTTCTTTCTCCATTCTGTAACAAATTAAGAAAAGATTTAATTAAATCCTGAGATCTTGTTACGCGTAGTTCAGTTAGTGCACAAATGCTGCTTTAGCTTTTTCAATACTTGGAGATCTTGTTACTTGTGTTTGCAGTTAGTGCACAAATGCACTTTTCGCTTTTCAAAAACATCGATAGTTCCAAGACGGATTAATGTGAAGTTCCGCCAGAAGACATTTGCTTGTGTACGTAGGGTTGCCAGATACATGTGTACCAAGAGGAGGACACGGAGAGACAAAATGGAGGACAAAGGAAGACACATGGGTACCAATAGGAAGACACATTGAGAGTTCCATTTAAATCATTTTTTTTTTCAATTGAATGCTGATTTAACCAGCAGTCGTCAGTACAATTTTACTACAATGGTTGCCAGTAATTATCTATTAGTAAATTAATCAAGTAAAAGTATTGTAAAAACAAAAATAAATTTAAATTCAATTTACTTTTTTTTTAATGCAACAATACTATATTATTGGAAAATAAAACAGTCAATTCTACAGTTATTACATTATCACCTTTCTTAATTATACAACATATATTTCTCTGACGAGCCAACGTTTTGCACAAGATCCTTGTTAGCATGCACATATGTATAAAACTCTTTCGGCTACAGATTTTTCAAGTTGTACTTTGTAAGAATGGTGCCCTGAGTTAACTGAGAGTCTGTTCCTTTGTCCATTGAGCGTATGTGAGATTGTTCAAGTTGTACTTTGTGAATGGTGCCCTGAGCTAACTGAGAGTCTGTTTCTTTGTCCATTGAGCGTATGTGAGATTATTCAAGTTGTACTTTGTGAATGGTGCCCTGAGCTAACTGAGAGTCTGTTTCTTTGTCCATTGAGCGTATGTGAGATTGTTCAAGTTGTACTTTGTGAATGGTGCCCTGAGCTAACTGAGAGTGTTTCTTTGTCCATTGAGCGTATGTGAGATTGTTCAAGTTGTACTTTGTGAATGGTGCCCTGAGCTAACTGAGAGTCTGTTTCTTTGTCCATTGAGCGTATGTGAGATTGTTCAAGTTGTACTTTGTGAATGGTGCCCTGAGCTAACTGAGAGTCTGTTTCGTTGTCCATTGTCCATATTTTATCAATCTACTTAACCTATGTAGGCTACTTATAACACAATTATGGTATTTATTGTCTAAAATCTTAACATTACTTTGAAGATGAAGATATAACACTAACTTTCATTATATTGTAATCTCAGTTACTGAGATGTCCTTTAATGTGTTTCGAGCCCTTTAATGTGTTTTAAGCTAACAGAAAGAGACATAGCTGCATTAAAGCGGAAGCGACACTAAGTAATCAGACAAACTGGGTAGTTAATGTAATGTTTGAAAGTATACATAAAATTAAAATATGTATACAATTTTCAAACACATTTTAAAGTTTGTTTATTTCAAATGTATAACTTGTAAGCCTTAAATTTAAAAAAAAAGAAACACACTAAAATTATTAACGCAAAAAAAGAGGCTTTAATTATCTCCCTTTAATTAAAAAAAAGCTTTCTACATTTGATTCGATAGCGATGCCAAACAAGTTATGTTTTGTAATATAAAAAATATTATGACTTTTTTTTATTTCTTTTTAAGTGAAAGTTGAACCAAAAGCTGAAAGTAGAAGAGCGAATGCCTATCAGTTGAGAATAGCAGATGACTTTCCTAAGCTAAGCAGCTTCATTTCAGATTTTTTTTCCGCAAATGGGCACATTTGGATGCCCATTTTGGAAAATTTTTTGAAAGTCTTGCCTTTGGTTGGAAAACTTCGCTTTGAATACTTCGATGTACTTCTGAAAAAGCCTTAAATATCTTTCGAAATATATGCTTTAATATAGGGATGTACATGCAGTAAAATGTTTTGAAATTGATTTCACGGCAAGATATATGTCCAGTTTCAATGCAAATCCATTCCAGTGGCCCTTGTAAATGCAAGTTCAACTCACTGAAATAAGTCTCATATAAAAAGTGCACTAAGAACTTTAAAAACCTTTGGCGTTTAAAAGCCGGACATTTTAAGGGTTATTAGATTAATATTGCCTGCCGGACGGAGGACACAGGGCTAAAAGGAGGACATTTGCCGGACGTCTGGCAACCCTTTGTGTACGGTTCTATATACCATAGAAAAGGTAGCATTTTGTTATCTGGCACGAGGCTGGAACTGTATTGACACGGTTGCTTTCTACACGTACGTAATGGGATTAATGTGTACATTATGGGATTAACGCGTGCCACATCTGGCACGCAGAGCAATCTCCAATGGCACGCAGAGGACTCCCCAAAAGGCCTGTCAAGTCTCTTTTACAAGAAAGTGAATGCTAAAGCATGATGACTTTTAGGCTTTTGGCACGCTGAATGAATTAGAAATACTTCTTTGGCACACCATGATGTAAAGGTTGCAGACCCCAGGTGTACACTACAGTACACGGCGCTCCCGTACCAATATATTTCGTTTTGTTTCTCTGATGACAGTTAAACCTTGTACCTCCAATAGGAGGTGGCTAATACAGCCCCATACGGTTTATATTCCCAGTATCACAATTAGGATTAGTAACCTAACAAAAATAGTTTTCGGGTCTTTGAAGCAATACGTAGGTCTATTACTCAATATTTCGATTTCATTCTAGATATAAGTTTTTCAAAAATGTAGGGCTACTATCCATTTTAGCTATTAAATATATCTTCAGAATAAAAGCAACAACCCCACATAAGGCGAATTTGAATAGCTTAAACAAAATGAACTTGAAGAACAATTCATAAGTTAAAAACCTAGACATTGGTTTAGTTGGTCAAACCTACAGCCTGCTGCATAAGTTGATTACCAAATTCAAAAATGATTTATATCAATGATTTATAGATACAGAATAAAATTACGTTATAGATTAGATCGCAGGACATTATTAAAAAAAAAGATTTTTCAAAAGTGAACTTCTGGAAGACTTTATTATTTTCTGACTTGCATAGAGAGGTTATCAACGCTTTATATTTATATTTGACTCAATATTGTTTTTGTGAATAAATGACTCTTTAAGTTACAAATATTGTTTATAAAATTCTTTGAAGGAACACACATACTCATACACTGGTATTAACTGAGTTTTTGAGGTGAAGAATAAACAGACACACACACAAAACGCGTCGTAATTAAATGAAATATTCGGTCTGATATAGAGGTGTCCAGGATATAGGTTAATTGGGGGCCACGTATCGTCTTTCTCTCGTAAAAGTTGTCTGTGTCACTATGACATTAGGAACTGGTCACCCCCAGAACTCACGCGAATCTTTCATTACAGACTCTGGAAGCAAACACATTTTAGCCAGGAAACAATGACTCTCCAATTAACACAGACTTTAAGTAAACATGTACTGGTACAGCATGGGAAGAAGTACAAACCAATTATCTGTACTTTGACTATAGGACTTCACAAATTATATATTAAAAGTTGCCAATCGGGTAACACGTTAGAGAATATACTAAGTGGAGACTAGTTCGTGTTTTCCCAGTACGCCACTCACTGTATAATATAATAGACATCACTTTGACAAACACACTGTGGCTAGGTCTGTCTGTTATAAACTGGGATTTGCATAATATAATACACAGTCATTGTTGCAGTAGTTATATATTGTGTATAAAGTATTTCCCATGGACCATGCTGGTTTGGTAACAACTCATCATCATCATCAATCCCATGACCGTTGATGGGGGGGGGGGGGGGAGGGGGGAGAGGGTAGCGAATGGACACCCCAGCAGTCAACGTTCTCCACTTTTGCCTATCTTGAGCGGTTGTCATTAATTGAGTCAACTGTCCAATACTTTACATTGTCGAACCAGCATCTCCGCTGACGGCCTCTCCTACGTCCACCTTCCACCGTCGGTGGAGAGACCACCGTGTAACAACTAGATCTAGATTTACACAATATTGCATGTTCTATAGATCTAGATTTACACAATATTGCATGTTCTATAGATCTAGATTTACACAATATTGCATGTTCTATAGATCTAGATTTACACAATATTGCATGTTCTATAGATCTAGATTTACACAATATTGCATGTTCTATAGATCTAGATTTACACAATATTGCATGTTCTATAGATCTAGATTTACACAATATTGCATGTTCTATAGATCTAGATTTACACAATATTGCATGTTCTATAGATCTAGATTTACACAATATTGCATGTTCTATAGATCTAGATTTACACAATATTGCATGTTCTATAGATCTAGATTTACACAATATTGCATGTTCTATAGATCTAGATTTACACAATATTGCATGTTCTATAGATCTAGATTTACACAATATTGCATGTTCTATAGATCTAGATTTACACAATATTGCATGTTCTATAGATCTAGATTTACACAATATTGCATGTTCTATAGATCTAGATTTACACAATATTGCATGTTCTATAGATCTAGATTTACACAATATTGCATGTTCTATAGATCTAGATTTACACAATATTGCATGTTCTATAGATCTAGATTTACACAATATTGCATGTTCTATAGATCTAGATTTACACAATATTGCATGTTCTATAGATCTAGATTTACACAATATTGCATGTTCTATAGATCTAGATTTACACAATATTGCATGTTCTATAGATCTAGATTTACACAATATTGCATGTTCTATAGATCTAGATTTACACAATATTGCATGTTCTATAGATCTAGATTTACACAATATTGCATGTTCTATAGATCTAGATTTACACAATATTGCATGTTCTATAGATCTAGATTTACACAATATTGCATGTTCTATAGATCTAGATTTACACAATATTGCATGTTCTATAAAGAAAGAAATGATTCTAGACTTTTCGAAGAGATATTTTCACAAGCTGGGTGATCTTAAAAAACAACAACACCACAACAACAACAAAATAATAGATCGAGTATCGCAATATACATCTCTAGGAGTGGTTATAACAAACTATCTTGGTCTAATCACTGCCCAAGCCTCAAGAAAATCCACTAAACACATTTCTGTCTTCGGAAACTAGAACAATCTTATAAAGACAAGACCAGAATAAAATTATTTTTTTTCTACACGGCGACTGTTAGTAGCATTATCATCTTGGCAATCACCTGCTGGTAGACTAATGCCACTACATTGAGCAAACACTGTATAGAACAGGGATCGGTAACCAAAGGCACGCGTGCTAAACTTGGCACGCAGAGCGATTTTTCAATGACAAGTGAGAGACCTCCAAGATGTGTTTTTTTTTATTGATGAAAACTACAACAACAGTTTCCGGATCTGATTGAGAAAAACTGACTGTTGAAGCCGCTGTTTCTGACAAATTTCATTGAACTTGTATTTACAAGGACCACTGGAATTGATTTGCATTGACACTGGACATATCTTGCCGTGAAATCAATTTCAAAACAATTTGACTACATGTACATCCCTATGTCATAACCACACAAGCATACAGAATTTGCCGCCAAGCTTCCTTCTGGTATTTAACCCTTCCTGTACCGACCTACTTTCTATCTATGCTATCTTCAGTCTCGCTATATACGCGCCCGGGACTGTAAGGGTTAAAAGTAATACATTCTCAAGACTGTTTTATTGTTACAATAAGCAAGAACAAAAAATTAAATACCGAAAAAAAAATCGTTCTCTCGTTAGTTTTTATTGTAGCCCTATTGTAATATTATTTTCTACTTTTTTTTTTATTATTTACCTTTTTATTGTTTGGTATTTGTGTTTTTTTTTCTTTTAGATAGTATATTAGTGCTAATTTAATATTATTAATAATAAGTCAAGTCAACACAACTGTTCCCTACTTTTTAATACCAGAAGTTTGACAGCAACAATTCTTATGCATATGCCAGGGTCAGGGCGACCAGAAACAATTAAAAAGAACAAAAACTAAATACCGAAAAGAAACGATCTCACTTAAGTTTTTATTGTCATAATCTTTTTTCTTTCTCTCTTAACAAAACACATTCGCTTCTCCGACATTTTGACGGGCATAACCACTAGTATAATATAATTAAGATAGATTGTTGGGCCTTTTCACCAAAGCACTCCAAGCGGGGTATTCTTATCAAAGGCAAAACTTTCAAATTGATGGACTCATTTGTTAATACCACATCCAGCCTAATTGTTTTGATATTACTACAACCTTCTTATATTTAGATCTTTTTTTAAGTCGAGGAAGTTGAATTTTAAAAGATAAAAAAAATGGGCATCCAAATGTGCCCATTAATTTGAGTAAAAAATCTGGAAGACGGTTGCTTAGGAAGGTCATCTGCTATTCTCAACTGCTAGACATTCGCTCTTTTACTTTCAGTATTTGTTTCAACTTACACCCGTGAATCTATTTTATCGCACATCAAAGCGGTTTTAAGAATACAAAGAAGTCACCGCTCATTAACTGATACAGACTAATTACATTTAAACGAGTTTTTATGCTCATCTTCTTTAATTAAACATAAATATAATTTTATTCTACAACAAATTTATTTGTATTAATAATTTAGAAATATAAGAGAATTATTTCATAGCATTATATTATGTTATTTCGGTAATTATTAATGTTTAAAAGATAAACTCCTTAAATGGATAAACAATTAAATCACAATTTATGTAGTGTCCATTAAAAAGGACGCCAGCAGAATATAGGTTAATGTATTGCAATAGCCTTTTTTAGTTATTAGCGATATACGGCATAGAAACATTGTAATCAAACAAACTGAGTAGTTAATGTAATATTGAAAAAATATACATATAAATTCTTTAGTCATATATAATTATATACATTTATATAAGTTTAGAAATAATTTTTATAGTTTGATCACTTTAAAGTTATAAATTATAAGTTATTTATTTTTTTAAAAAAGAAAAAAATAAACATATTAGAAATATAAGCTCCAATGAAATGGGTTAATTACCTCCCTTTAATAAAAAAAAAAGGTGTCCACATTTGATTCAATAGTGATGTCAAACAAGTTATGTTTTGTAATAGACTATAACAAATATTACTGACTAATTATTATTTCTTTATATAAATCCAACATTATGGTATTCATTACAAGATTTATACTAAGGATTAAAATAATTTACTTTAAACAGTTGTAAATAAACATTTCATGCATTAAGACATTTAATTGAGTTAATAGGGCGTTTGCAATCACGTGACAAAAAGCACGTGATTTGTGTTTACTTTGTGTAATGGTGTACAAGTAACAATGGCCGCTGTATTAATAAAGTTTCATATAGGCTCGAGCTTTTTTTAAATGATGTGTTGTGTTTTAAGTCTTATTAAGATTTAAGCTGTATTATGCATGTTAAATAAAATAGGCTATTTTATTATTATCATAGACATAGATCGTAGACGATGTGAGCCTATTAGTGACTTGACTAGATAGCCTATTCACCAAAACTATCACTTGACATCGCAGCTGCCCTACTTAGACATTAGCCTAGCCTACGAAACATTAAAAGTGTAGGCCTATAAAGTAAAATTGAAAGTGTAAATAGGTCTAGCCGGCCCTAGCCTAATCACATGAATCAATTAATCTACAGTACTACTATTTTACCTCCTTTTTTTTTTAGTAGGATAGCCAATATTCATATGTAAATTTGGCATGATAAGAAACTTCACCATGTGCCATATTTGTTCCTCAATTTACAAATGACGTCACTAAAAAACTTAAGCTCCGCCCATGGCGAACGCTCTATAGTTTGCAATTTATTTATTGAATGTAAAAATATATTTGTATGTTTTTTTAGTTTGTTTTAGCACTCGAAACAAATTTATGTCGTGGTATTGACAAAATTGCTGAAAAAAAAAGTCAAGTCTGAAAAAGTGAAACTTAAAAAAAATTAAAATGATAAAAAATTGACTTAAGCTTTAACATAGCTTTTTAAAATAATGTTCATAGAAGACATAAACATACGGTAGATATTTAGTACAATAATAATAATTACACAGGGCTGTTAAAACCATCTTAAAGGACACCAGCAACAAATGATACCGTGACCTAGAATTTAGCTTTTAGTGTTTTCTTAGCTAAAACATAGGAAAACGTTCTTTTTAGGAAATTTTAAAAAAATATATTATGGTGTCATTAGCATTTGAAGCAACTTGAGTAGGAATGATATGTTGTTTGTCCATATTAACTAGTTTTAAAATCACAATGTCCATTTATATACATAAACATACATTATTAGACTACTTCTAGTATATATTTCTATTTTATTCTCAACATCTGTCACAAACTTTACTAATTTCAACATGCAATTACTTAAACAGAAGAGGAAGATTATATAATGCACTCAATATATTTATTCAGCCGCCAAGTGATGTAATAAAAAGGCTGTAACTAAAGGCATTCTAGTGAATTTATAGATTCTAGATCTCTTAATTACGTAAAAACAAATACAAATGATGTTGAATCTGAGATGAGGCTATTCAGCTTTACAGATTGTTTGAGCAAATTTGTGTTGACTACATCCTAGAATACATCATGCAGCCGACAAAGACAGGGTTCTCCTTTTATAAAGCCGGCCACTCTTTTTTCCTGTTACAACAGGATCGACGCAAACCTTTCTTGCTATTTTTGTCTTTTGCTGGCTCCTATTCATTGCCCAAAAGACAAACCTGATACCCATAAGACTATCCGCTACACATAAGTTCAATCTGGTGCCCATAAGACTTTCCGCTACACATAAGTTCAATCTGGTGCCCATAAGACTAACCGCTACACATAAGTCCAATCCGGGGTGCCCTTAAGACCAATATAATGTCCAAATGAACAATTTGTTGCCCACAAAATCTGTCCGAGCCCTGAAAACCCATCAGCTGCCCCAAATATAAATTTGCTGCCATTAAGACGAATGTGCTGCCCATAAAACCTATACGCTACACAAAAGACCAATCAAGTGTCCATAAGACCTATCTGATGCCCATAAGATCAATATGCTGCCCCGAAGATGAATCAGCTCCCCAAACAATGAATCTGATGCCCAGAAGAACAATTTGTTGCCCATAAAACCAATATATTGCCCTGAAGACCTATGCTATGCCCAGAATACCAATCCGCTGCCCAGAATACCAATCCGATGCCCATAATAACACTACAAAACAAGATATTTACAATGCAGCATGATGAAAACAATACGAGGAGACGCCCTTATAGATTTTTTGTATCTATATAATCATATTATAATATATTATGGGAAAGAAAAAAAAATCCGATCTCGTTATAAGCAATGAGTGATATAAACTCGGGCAAATATTCCTAGCATCTACTCCCTGCTAACCCAACGCAGATTGCGCTGGGTGGGTCATGTCAGCCGGATGCAAGACGGCCGCATCCCTAAAGACATTTTGTATGGAGAGCTGGAGTATGGCACAAGGGTCCCATAGCGACCAATACTAAACTACAGGGACGTTCTGAAACGTGACCTCAGGTCTACAAACATCGACCTGCAAATCTGGGAGCAGTCTGCAATGGACCACACAGCATGGAGACAGGCCGTTCATGCTGGTGTATCTGCCTCTGAGTCAAAGAGAACCAATGAATCTCAGGAGAAAAGAATGAGGAGAAAAGACGTAAAACCGCCAGATGTACAGACTGCTACTCAATACAGATGCCTCGATTGTTCCAGGGACTGCCACTCAAGAATCGAACTGTTCAGATACCGCCGAATTTGCAAAAGTAGCTATTGAAGTTGTAGAAGGGCACATCCATTGTCTCTCGAGACAGAAGGAGCCATTATTATTATTATTATATAAACTACTTTTGGCTAAGCTACCTATATATAGATATTTTTTTATCTGGGTGCTAACGCCAAGCATCACAATGTCTTCATCATATTATGCTAATAAAGAAATATATTATTATATAAAGAATATTTTTTACAAATTAAATATTATTTATATAATCTTATATTATATATTACACACGCTCTTTCTGTAAAGAAGATTGTTGCGTCCTACTCTTACCCGTAGTAAGAATCTAGTCTTGCCGTTTTATTAGTGTTTTAAGTGATGTTTTTAGTTTTCCTGGTTTGTTCAGTTAACCCATTCCATGCCCAGACGTCATTCATATGACAATGTTTTATTACGCTATCAACTTATCTGATTGTTTTGAAAAGCTATAAATTAAACATTCTAAACATTGTTCAAAAATAATATTATTTATCCTTGAGAGGGCCCGTTTCTCCTGCAAACATGCAATGTCACTGATGGCGTCCTTTTTAAAGGAGATTTTTAAGAAATCTAAACTTGTCCGAAAATAATAAAAAATTTCATAAAGAAACTTTCATTCGTACTACATTATGACTTTCTATTACATATGTAAAAATCAAGAAAAAATAAGACCTTAGCAAGATATGGGTAGTTAAAGTAACACATTTCAAAATATCATAAATAATATTAACACTAACAGATGTTATATAGATCCAGTCATCTTGACTACCAAACGTTAATGTTTAGACGATAGTTACCATAAATTTGAAAGTTTAGTTACGAAATAAAAAGGATGAATATCACAAACACGCTAATTTTGTATTAAATACAATACGTTTTAACGATTTTCTCTATAAATATTCACCTTTGCCCTTGTCCTTAGCCTTGCTAAGGAGTTAAATTAATTGTCTTATAAATTATTTTTTTTTAAAAGTATAATAGAGCAGCAGGTTGATTTTGAGGCTGTTGGCACGCTGAATGATTAAGAAATCCTAGATCGGCACACTGTTAGTAAAAGGTTGCCGACCCCTGGTATAGACCGCCTAGTAAACAAAACTTCAAGTGCAGCACACGCACAACTACCAGCTCTTGAAGATTTAACTCAATGTGCCTAACTATGATTGGTGAAATCCTTCAGAACATTGCGCAATCACTACACTAGGGGTCGGCAACCTACGACATGGGTACCAGACTTGGCACACCTAGCGATTTTCAATTCCACGCGGAAGACCTTTTAAAAAGGCAACTCAAATGTAAAATATTGTCGATATCGGAAGTTACACATTTACAATAATTACAGTTTACAAAGAGTAGGAAAACAATAACCCCCACCCCACACACACAAATGAGCTTTTGTTCCGATTAGTAATAATTATTAATACTCTTATCAAATATTATTTCTAACATTCAAATCAAATGACTTTCATAAGTCAGCAAGTAATGACAGAAAAAATAACAAAATATTTATAAAAATAGATGTCTATGTAATTGAAGACACACAAACACACATAAAGATGTCTAAAGAATAATTTCTTTTGCTTTTATACACATCTACGTCCCAACATATATAGATCTCGATCTATTTTATTTAGATAACAAAGATAAAAAAAAAAAAAAACTACTGTAGCAACACACACAAATGACGAAGATAAAGACTATTTATCCATTGCTGACATCAACGACTACACCGACTAGACAATGTACTCAAGCACCTGGAGTTAGTTTATCTTCTAAATTGCTTTATTTTAATACATGTTTTTACTTAAACATTGAAAAATATATTTCCTTTTTTTTTATATTTTGCTATTATATTTGAGTCTTTTAACAACATTTACAAAAGTAACACCAATGATTTAATAAATAAAACAACAATCACACAACCTATACAAATCAATGCGTTACTTGATCAATCAATCGGATGATCAGGTAATCAATCAAATCTGTCTTTTGGTTTTGTCCATTCTGGTTGCCACCTTGTTTTTCTTTCCAGTCGCGTCCACAGGTCATAATAACCTCCATAACTCTCGGCCAGTTTGTTATAGTCTACCCCAACTGTCTGTCTACACTGCTGCCTTTACATGGGCAGTGAATAGGAAATAGTAAGAAGTGATAACAACAGCTTTGATATTTAATTTAAAAAGTCTGTATAACTGGTTTTGGGGGGGTGGGTGGGAAGGGCGGGGTGGAAAGAATAGTTCAGGGGGCGATAAGGCAGGATACAAAAAAAAAGGTGAATGGGGAATTATAGCAGACTAACTGGTGCACAATTTCCCCCTAATATTTAAATCTATTATTGAATTGACACGTAAAATATCACATTAGTAAAATCTACTATAAAAAAAAATAATATAATACATTGTTAAGAAAATCTAGGTTTTGGAAAAAATGTTGAAGGAAAGACGTTTGGGAGGCGCTTGCCCCTTTTTATTCTCCCTATCCCCCCCCCCTCAGTACTACCCCCTTTGTTACTCCATTCTTTTCTTTTTTTTTTTTTGGGGGGGGGGGGGGGGTCTGGACCACTTCCAATGAAGAGTGGCTTAGTATTTATTGGTTGAATTTAGTGTACGACAAAAGTAACATAAATCTCCATTCTTGGTTCTACTCGACAAACGGTTTCTTCTATTCTAAAAAACTGTCATCATCGCTGAACACTGGCGCTTGTTGTTTTAGGAATACAATAACATAAGGACGTTACTGGTTTAAAATTCTCTATGTGAGAGATAGGCAACCTTTTGATAATAGTGTGCCAAAATAAGAGTTCTAATTCATTCAGCGTGCCAAAAACTTCAAATTCATTTTGCTCTAGAATATAATTTCTTGTAGTTTGTAGAATAGAAACCAAAAAACATGCTTTTGCTGGTGTTTGACAATTGATTTCAACCTCGACGGCCAGTTCTAGTCTTATAGAAATATACAAAGGATACAAGATTAGTTATGAGGAATACGTTTTTAACACCGAAAGTGAGTAGGCGATAATTAATACTCAAAGTGTTATTTCATCCTCATCATCTATCCCAAAACCGTTGAGGTCGTTGGGGGAAGCGAATGGACACTTCGGCAGTCAACTTTCTCCACTTTTGCCTATCTTGCGCGGTTGTCAATAGTGGGGTCAACTGCAGCCCTGTCCAATCCTTGACATTGTCGAACCAGCATCTCCGCTGACGGCCTCTCCTACGCCCACCTGCCACCTTGCCCTGGAGGATTGTTTTGTCAGGTTTTTGTGCCGCAACACATGACCGAACCATGTCAGTTTGCGCCGTTTGATTGTAGCCATAATGTTTTCTTGAGGGCCTGCAATTGAGGATATTCTGTCCCACACATACGCATTAGTCCTGTATTCTACGTAGGAGATTCGAAGTATTTTTCTCATGCATTCATTTTCGAACGCCTGCAACTTGTTTTCAGTTGCTGATAGAAGCGTCAATGTCTCACATCTATACAGAACAATAGTTCTGACACGAATCTGTAAAGTCTGAGCTTTGTTGGGAGACCAATGCTTTTACTGGTCCAGATTCTGTTTAGGCGAGCCATTGCCGCAAACGCAGTCCCAATCCTAGCTCGAATTTCTGGCTCACAGCGTCCGTCTACGTTAGTGTTAGTTGCGTTAAGTTAAATTTAGCTTTGTTTATAAAATAAATCAGTCAAGAGTTACGACGTCCTTGGTAATTAAAAAGACACAATTCGTACATTCATAAAAAATATAGAACGAAAATTCCTTTGCATCAAGCAATACGTTTGAGGTTATAAATATGTGATTCTTCACTCTAGACATTCACAATCCATCGTTTTCTTTTGGCAACATCTTTTGCAAATGAAATAACATTTAATCTCCTACATATTTTTGTACAACCAGTAACGTAGCACACATACATGCTTTTTTTAATTAAATGATCGAATAAGACCGGAAATGTTTTTCTTGTCGGCCTTTTATGCATGCATAATCGTTAAGACTTGTCAATTGTTGTTACTCTTGTTAGTTGGGGGAATATTCACTTGTTATGAGCATTGCAACTAATTTCTGAATTTCTAATTTGTTGTTTTCTTTAGTTGATGGGTCCAATACCCGTGATGCATATTCTAGTATAGGCCTCACTAATGTGAGATAGCATTTTAGTTTTAGTGTCTCATTACACTTGTAAAGTTCCCTATTATGAAGCCTAATGTTTTGTTCGATTTTTTTTATTACTTCTTCATGAACTGATGCAATGGATCGTATACACACACACACACACACATATATATACATATATATATATACATATATATATATATATATATATATATAACGATAAATAGATAAATAAATAATATCTAAATAGGTCCAATAGATAGATAGAGTGTGGGATTGATTTATCATTAATAGACAAGATAGAAAGTTGATCACGAAATAAAGAACAATGATAAAAGAAAGTGAAAAAGAACTAGAGAAAGAGAGAGAGAGAGAGACTGAAAGAGGGGGAATGGGGAGAGAACGGGGTGAGAGACAGACGAAGAGAAAGAGAGAGAGAAAGAAAAGCCGAGAACGAATGTTCTATAGAGAAGAAAAAAAGAAGAAAATGAAGGATCTGACTCAAGAAAATTATGATTCAATTCTTTTGTAAAGCTCACACACCGGGCTTGCTTGTATGGTATTCTTGACATTCATGTGTCACAAATAGAGAAGAAATGTGACAGTCAATGACAGAAACTGACAGTTCAATCTGGCTCATACAGTATGTGTTCAGCAGCAATATTTGTCATACCATCTGGAACTTTATCATGTTACACGCTTTACTCACACTTTACTCTTTAGTAGAAACAGGCTTAAAAAAACAAACACAGATTCTGTCTTATTTTATATATTACAGACACCCTTTCTTCTATCAAGAAGATTATTGCGTCCTACGCTTATCCGTGGTCTGTGACTATTCTTGCATTTTTTTAAATGTTTTAAATGATGTTAAGTTATGGTTTTCCTGGTTTCTTCAGGCAACCCATTCCATGCCCGAATGCCACTCGGGAAGAAAGAGTACTTATATAAAATATTGGTCAAAACACCCACCAATCCACGTAGTTCAGTTTTATACACTCCCACACGCACACACAGGGTGCACGATGGCCGTGCGACAGCGCGTTCGACTGGCGTACCGAAGGTTCCGGGTTCGAAACCTGGTGCAGCCTAGGATTTCCCCCCCCAGAATCTGGAGGTTGTCCCTGAGTCTACCCAGCTTTGATGGGTACCTGATATTAGTTGGGGTAAAGTAAAGGCGGCTGTGCATAGTGCTGGCCACACAATCACCTAGTATGCCGTGGCCACAGAAACCGGTGAACGCTGCTTCACCTGGCCTATGGATTAATTTGGTTCGACGGTTACTTTATTTTACTTCACACGCACACACCAAAACACACACAATACGTTACACGGCCCAATGGGGGTATTTAGCCGACAGCAGAGAAAATAGTATTTATGAACAAATTCGAATTACAGACAATAATTGACGTCAATATTCATTGGTCTGCGACGACGTTAACTAATCTGGACAATTGTTTTCGATGCTAAACGCTTTAGGTTTTTTTCGGCCACTTAACCGAATCGTTTACTTCTAAAAACATATTATTTCCGGCCTGGTTTTGCGCGCGCGCGTGTGTGTGTGTGCGTGGTTGCGTGTATATTATGATTCTTGCCTTGTTCTAAAGAATAACATTGGCACAGAGCGCGCGCACCACGTCGTATCGACGGGAAAAAAAGGTGGAAACCACGTTAAAAACATACATGTGGAAACCACGTGTTCTCCCGTCGATACGACGTGGTGTGCTCGCTGTGGTCAGACGTAAAACCTTATTATGATAACAGGATTGGTTTTAGAGTAAAATTTGAGATACTTTCATATATTTTTTTTAACTCTAAAGAAGCATTTTTTTAAAAAACTTGCTCATTTTTTGGATTCTTTTGTATATATTAATGTCCACAAAATGTTCTTATATTATAAATATTAGGCGTAAACCACGATAGTCTTAGAGCTAGATTAGTAACTTTTTAAAGTTTCATTTCTATGTAGCTTTGCTTATGGGACCTACGACCAAGACGCGACTCAACATTTAGAAAACTTTGCTCTAAATCACTTAGGCTAAGTCTATTCAAATTCCATCAAAAAAAAAGTGTATTTTCTGCAATACATAAATGAGTCGTCTAGACCTTGCACATTCAATGTGTATTTTTCACTCCTGTTTGTTTTATTGTATATGTCTAATTTTCAAAGCATTCATCTTATATATTTTTTTTATTACATCCCCCACCCCCAAACGAAAAAAAAATAACAAAAGTAAATAAAAAAAATAAATTCAATTTCACTTTTTCTAAGACCGCAATCACTTTTTTTTCGCATGCTTCATTCTCTGCCATGTTGACATTTTTGCGATCCATCATACCGATGTGTGGCATCTTTATTTTCTTTTTTTTTTGGTCTTCAATCCCAGGATCCTTGTTTCTTCTTCTTTATAATATTGTGTTAAGTCTTTGTTATGTCTTCGTCATTCTTATTTCTAGACAACGAATAACGTTGTTAATTCACACACTAGCCAGTTGCAATAAAAAGTAACAAAGTTTAAACATTATAATTCAGCGAACAAAATAAATCAATTTCTGCATCATTATATATAAAGTAGCCTGTTTGTGTGTGTTTAACCAATCAAATTGAAAGACACCTGACCTTATTGTCTCATATCCAGTGCCTTTACAAGCGTATGTGGCGCCCCAGGGCAAAAGTTTCAGCGCCGCCCCCTTGTTTAGTGCTATATTTGCTATATTTAGACTACATTTGCCGCTTCCCCCCCCCTGGAAGTGCCTCCCCCGGGCATATGCCCCCCTCTGCCTCCCCTATGTTAGGGCACTGCTCATGTCTTACTTTTGTGATCTCTTATTAGCATGTGGTTTCCCTAACGTAGTGGTTAGCGTCCCCGACTGCTATTCGGACGACCTGGGCTCGATTCCCCACTGATTTTTTTTTTCTAATTTTTTTTTTTTTAATTCACATTAATATTACTTTTAAAAAAAGATTGTAAGAATTTTAGGACTTAAATCTTTCCTTAAATGTTTTCATTACAAAAATATTTAATAATTAGCCAGCTGCAAATGTTTCTATTCTTACGCTTGGTACCTTGAGCTGTAGATGGCTTTTGTTTGAACGCAGTCGTCTTTTCTCTGATGTGTGTAGCTCGACCATGGATCTCATGTACTGGGGAGATTGACCATGAATGCTTTTATAGAGCATAGTCAGAACTTTGAATTGTATCCTAAATGTTATAGGTAGCCAGTGCAGTTTTCTTAGCCTATTTTTAACACGATTATAATATTTATCTTAAATTACTTTCCTAAATGGTGTCAGAACATATAAATCATATTTTTTAAATGACTACATCTAGCCTATATCTTTCTGTTCATTGTAGTTTATGAAATGTTTAACTGTAGCTTATACATATTTAATTTTTCCAGGACAACGCCGGGGAATTTAATTTTTTTTTTACAATAACATAGACGACGAATGTTTGATAACACCTAGCATTTGCGATTCAAAATAGGTATAATAACATTTAGCAAACTTCAATAAACTCTATGCAGTCTAAATAAACCATTCGAAAGAGAGTACGATTACTGTCTAGATACTGTCTAAAATACATGCACACAAATGACGTAAAAATCAATCAAAAACATTGGGTTGCAGCACACAATTTCAAATTATCAACACAAATTATCTCTAATAAACATTAAAACAGATATTCTATCATGCACAGTTATTTATATTATCTCTTCTCTCTCTCTCTCTCTCTCTCTCTCTCTCTCTCTCTCTCTCTATTTTATATATATATATATATATATATATATATATATACATATAATAGAAATAATAGCTGTCATATTTTGACAAATAGGCTCACATACCGTAATATATTATTCAAACAATTCACCGAATTTCTGTAAGAAATTCAGTTGCTATAGTGACACTGAAAGTTCACAGGGCCAACGCAAAACATATTACAAAACATAACATAAACATATTATTTCAACATACGCACACGTCAGCATAATTAAATAGCAGGTTGTTTTGAAAATTTCAATTAGAACATGAGTATGTATGCCTTAGGCACTACTTGTGAGATTTCAGTTAAGTCAATTAATCCATTAGCAGGTGGTTGATCTCATCGTGTCAGGTTTAACTTTGTACAAATCATGCGTGGCACCGACACAATACACCACTTTTAACTGACTCGCCACCAGGAACAACTCGATCAATTAACGAAGTATTTTGGAAACCTGTTGGCGTCTAGAAGGTGAGCTTGAAAATTCTAAGCATTTCTCTATGCTTCATATGAAGTTTACAAACTTTCAATATATAAATAAATATATTATTATGCAAATATATATAAGCTTATCTATATATAATATTATTTTATTTAAATGCAGCCAAACTTTGTTTTTTTGTAGATCCTAAAGCTAGTCCTAGGTACGAATGGAATGTAATAGACGAATAAAAAGTTTCTTTAACAGGGGAATACCCTTTCCAAAAAATGGATGTTGGTTGCTTCATTCCCGAGGATGACCACGCCTGCGTTTATCTTTGTCGTTTCTCTGGTGGCCTATTAGGTCAATTTGTGCCCTAAAAGTAATTTTGCATAACTCGCATCCAAAAAATATTTTAGTTTTAGGAATTGGCAATGCTGTGCAGGTTGTCTTATCATAGCATTTTCTATTTTACCCTTTTTTTGCCCAGCCCTGGTCTTTCTCATTGGTTTTTCTTCCAAGTGTGCGCCAGCAGTGATTGCATTTCTTCACTTGGTTCGGTCTGTGGCTAGTATTTCCCGTGTGTCTGAGCCGTTGTCATTTTTTTCTACGAGTTGGCTTAAGACAGTATTTGAATTGCATTTTTTTGCTTTGCCATTGGATCCAAACACAAACAAATGTCTTCCCCCTTTCCTCCTCCTCCCATCCATTTTCCGTTTTACATACAATAAGCTAAGTCTATGTAAAAGTAAATGCCATGTTCCATTCTCAATTATTATATTTACACTTGTCTTACTTAGGTCCTATGTGTTTTATAATATCAGCTTATTGTTTTTTTTTTCAAATTATTAAAACATTATATTTATCTATGTATGTAAAAAGCTATCTGTGTGCGAGTGTGTGTCTAACCAATTAAATTGGTTTATTTAAAGACACGTGACCTTATTGCCTCATAGTTTACTTTCGCAATTTGACTTACTACATGTGTCCTCGATAGCTGAGTGGATAACGTATCGAACTGCCATGCAGTAGCGTAGCCAGGGGGGGGGGGGGGGAGCAGGGGGAGCGGTATGACATTTTCCCCAAAAATGGCCTTTTCGTGAAAAAAATTATTTCATTAATAATTTTAACAAGACACGAAATACAATTTATGCTGTTTGTAATTTTTTTCTTTTAATTGCATTTCAACAATTAAATTTATTACAATCATTTTGAAACATTCAGAGTGCCAACAGCGTGAAAGTCAAACTGATCAACTATATTATTTTTATAAGACAATTTATTTAGTGCCATAACAAGACCAAGACCAAAAGAAAAGGAGCGTTATAGAGAAAATCATTAAAGCGTTTTATATTTAATAAAAAATTAATTCTGTTTGTTATTATCAGCTTTAAAAAAAATCCATTCATAGCTAATACACAATTTCCTTACTCAACTTACACATTAATAGTTATAAACATTTGAATTTAGTTGTCAAGAAATTCTAGTAATATAATAAATATATAAAATCTTTGTTTGATCTCAGAATAACTGAGATTTACGCTGACATATTATTTTAACCCAAAGATTCACATAAACCATCAATTACAATTAAGAGGAAGAGATACGTAATAATCATACAAACTGGGTAGTTATTTTAATGTTTAAAAATGTACATGTACAATCTTTAGTCATAAAATATTTATATATAATTTTAAACTATCTTGTGTAATTTGATCATTTTAGAGTTATAAATTGTAAGCCATAACTTTAAAAAAAAAAAAAAAAAAAAAGAAACATATTAGAATTTTTTCAATTTTTCAAATTTGATGCTAGTGATACCAAACGAGTTAATTGTTTTAATATAACTAGTGTACTTCTAAAAATGCTCATCTATCTTAATTTGCCTTACATTAAGGAAAGAGTTAAATGTTTTGAAATTGATTTCCCGGAAAGATATGCCCAGTTTCAATGCAAATCCATTCCAATTTGCCCAACACTTCAAGTTCTTTTGGACCCAGTCTTGTAAATGAAAGTTTAACTCACTAAAACTTGTCGCCAAGTCATTCAGAAACATTGGCTTCAACAGTCAGTTCTTCTCTTTCAATAACGAATTTTTTTTTTCCATTAAGATACATCTTAATTGATTCCAGACAAGAAAAGAATATATCCAAGACTTTACCTATACTCCGTATGACTTTCTTCTAGAAGAGACTTGAGAAACTATAAAATTAACTATCTTTACAATAGATTCAGTCACAGATTGCAAGTCCAATGATGGGAGCTTTCCATAAAAACATTCCTGAACTAAAACAGTCGACGTCCAGTGTGATTCCCATGTAGTTCGCCATGCAGCACCCACTAATTATGATGGTTTACGTGGTTTTCACTTGCATTAAACAATATTCTTGGCTGTCTTTCGCGTGCAACTGAAAATCGTTCTGTGTGCCAAGTCTGGCACGCGTGCCTTAGGTTGCCGACACCTGCTATAGAGCATTCGCGTTGACTCTATAAATACTTTACGATACTAGATGTTCATCCTGAAAATGAGCAATACATGCTATCAATTTTGCAGAAATTCACATCACTAGATATATTAGCTGCTAGAAAAAGAAACGTGAATGGTTAAATAAAAACTGCACTATTATACAGTGTGTGTATCCTGGGGTGCAGGGTTTTCTTATAACACTTGATACGTACGATTCTTAATTATTCTATTAATCTGGAAAAATTGCTAAAAGTTGGGCCTTTTTCCTAAAATTTCGCTCCACCTAGCGTCAAAATCTGGCTACGCCACTGCTGCCATGCGGTCAAACTCACTGATCTATAAAAAGACTGGATTGCGCCTTCTTAATAAATTGGTTTGAGAAATGTGAAGAAATGAACTGATCTGTAGAAGAAAGGAAAAACTCAAAATTTCCACTGCACTTACAGATATAAACAAAATTGTGTCTAAAACTTACTGCGCCACTGATCTATAAATAGATCGGAACGGAATCTATGTTGCAGCCATTTTACACAATATGCATATGAATTGTTGCTGTCAAACTTCCCACTTCTAATTAATAATATAAAACTAACAATAATACGATCAAAAGAAAACAAATACACAAAGATAAAAAATGTTAATATTAAAAATAGTAGACAGCAATATTTTGCAGTACGGGAAAACCTGGTCCCGAAACACACAAAATGTGAACGCATTTCAAATGAACATCATTTGGAAACTGCGCGCATTGTATAACCTTAACATACGGTGATTAGTAATAGGTCTAAGTTTATTTTAACAAATAAAATAACGAATTAAGCAATATTGTTGAAAAAAATAAACTTTTTTTTGGAGGACGTTTCCGATTTATACATTTAACTTTTAACCCGATTAGTCAAACGGCTCAAAAGAATTTAGAGCAGAAACAAACATCTAAATAAATAAACAAACTCACGGTAAATATATATATACTAGTGGTTATGCCCGTCAAAATGACGGAGAAACGAACGACTACAATATTACAATATTAGTTAAGTTAATATTAATGTTAAGAGAGAAAGAAAAGAGACTATTACAATGAACGTTTCTTTTCGGTATTTAGTTTTTGTTCTTTTTAATTGTTTCTGACCCTGGCATATGCATAATAATTGTTACTGTCAAGCGTCTGGTATTATAACGTAGCAAACAGTTGTGTTGACTTGACTTGTTATTAAAAATAGCCTATTAAATTAACAATAATATACTATCTAAAAGAAAAAAAAACACAATACCAAACAATAAAAAGGTAAATAATAAAAAAAAAGCGTAGAAAATAATATTTAAATACAATACAAACTAAAGTGATAACGATTTTTTTGGTATTTAATTTTTTTTCTTGCTTATTGTATTAATAAAACAGTGTTGAGAATGTTTCTTTCGGTATTTAGTTTTTGTTATTTTTTTTGTTTCTGGTCGACCTGACCCTGACATATGCATAAGAATTATGGCCTCAAGGACTGGCGTAGTGTGTAAACCGCCGATACATTCCCATTAAGAATACACTGGCGGGCGAACGCATGGGGTCCATTACACTGCCGAGAGGTCACTGGTCCCGGGGGGGGGGGGGAAGTAAGCAATGGGCGCTGCAATCCCGTCTCGAGAACCATCCGGTGCCTGGATGCATGTACCTATAGTATAGGATTTGTGCTACCGAGACAGTGCAGGTATACGGGCGAGCCACTACGATAACGATCCTTAGGGGAACCACAGTGAACGATCGCTGGGCTGCGGAAACCTTCCCCGTCACACGGCACTCCACTCCTTCGGCGTGTCGTTGGGTGGCTGGAGCCTGGACAGAGATTGCTCAATCCTAAGCGTTACGCCCTGGACACAAGAGCCGAAAGGCTAGTCCGGGTTTTTTAAAGAGACTGTTTAACTCGATATTAAAATGTAGCGAACAGTTGTGTTGACTTGACTTGTTATTAATAATATTAAATTAAAAATAATATACTATCTGAAAGAAAAAAAAACATAAATACAAAACAATAAAAAAGGTAAAAAATATTTTAAAAAAATAGAAAATAATATTTCAATGCAATATAAAACTAAGGTGAGAAAGATTTTTTCGGTATTTAATTTATGTTCTTGCTTATTGTATCAATAAAACATTATGGATAATGTTTCTTTCGGTATTTAGTTTTTATTTTATATTGTTGCTGCCAAGCTTATAGTACCCGGTATTTGAAAGTAATCATTTATAAGCCTAACTTGTTTTTTTATAATTCGTATCATTTAATTTATAGAGTGTATAAAGTCGCCTTTTAAAGGATATTCTCAATAGCAACGTAAATCCAATAAATAATTAAAACATGTGGTTACGTTTACTTAAAAGGATAATGCAAACACCAATAATGAAAAAAGAAATAATTTCATAGACATTACGTCATACGCTAGTATTTTGTTTAAAGTAAACCATTGAAACTCTCCAAGCCAAGTTGCGGTGCGTAACTTTTAAAAAAGGTCTCGCCACATTAAAAAAACAACAGTAGAATTGGGAAAACCCGGAAAGACCCTCGCGTTCAACATAGTAAATGTCGCGTTCAACATTGTAAATGAACGGAAGTGGCCATTTGCTATGTACCGTTATATTTATTTGCATAGATGGATATGACATTTTGGATTTTTTAAATCAACACATTTATGATTATAAGTGATAAAATAAAATTATCTTTTGGAGGACGTTTCCAATTTATACATTTAATTTTTGGCCCGAATAGTCAAACGGCTTAGGAGCCTATAGCGAACAAACATATATATATATATATATATATATATATATATATATATATATATATATATATATATATATAAATATATAAACAAACATATAAACAAACTCACGGTAATTATATATGTTGATGATGATGATGATGATGATATTGATCAGTGCAGTGGAAACAAAATGTCGGAAATTTCTTCAAAAATGTCACTTCCGAGCCTAATCCAGTCTTTTAAGAGATCAGTGGGTCGAACTGGGTTCGATTCTCCAGTGTTACGAAACGTAAATTCCCTACATTGTAATGTTAATAAACCAACTAAATCATTTAAGCGAATTGCGTTTAAACGATATAAAATATTTCTCAGCTCAAGGTTTCCCCCGGGTTTTTCCTAACCTAATTTAAACATTATTGTTTTTTTATTAACCTCGATAAAAACATGAACTGTTCACGCGAATACAGCATGTCAAGGTCGTCCGGTCTCTCCTTATTTTGTTAGAGCATTATTGCTTGTTCTTAATAAAAAGACAATCTGATCACGCAGTCAACACGCAGGCTTGATTAAAATATTCGTGTCACTAGGCTGGCTGGATTTTCCAACGATTGACCCATAATATATTTCTACGCGATTCGACACTTTTAGTTTAGTTCTTGGCGTGCATTCGATCTAGCAACATCAAATATTCTCCGCTCTGAGTATCGTTTCTATTTGATTTGTAGTATGGAATAAAATTTATTATTCTACTATTAACTACAATGCTATATGTTTATTGAGGATATTCATTACTAATTGGAATATGTGTATTTCTTGATTGTGTATATAATATTATTTGGATTCCTACTGGATTGATGTTGTAAATTAAACCAAATTTATCGTTGCTTTCTACACAACTTGGTTAACGTCAATATTTCAAAGTTATATACATGTGTGTATGTGTAATATTTATTCAACTATATTAATAATTTACACTACAACTCAACATCGAGGTTCTTGCTGTATAATATGAGCCACACAAATAATTATACATGAAGTAAAATCAACTGAAAACTCTAAAACTACGCTATGTGAATTGCCAGGGGATTATAAGAACCAGGAATACTCTAGACAACTACAAATAAACTTCAGAATGATATAATAAGATCTTCACTAATACAAGGATACTCACACTAACAATAACAATACTATAACTATTATTTTCATAAATTGAATGGGGGCTCTAGCCGTAATAACATTATAAATTATAATTATACTTGTGTGATATAAATAGAAGGTCTCATCCATGATTTATTATGGTGAATAAATTGCCTTGTAATAAAATGGGTTTTGCTCGTCAGTGATTTACTAACAAACGTTTAGAGGATTTACTTCAACTTCAAGAATCGTTATACTATTTACACAAACTATTTACAACTGCCGTAATACATACTCGTAACTTGGATGGATTGTGTTGGAAAATATGAACAATATACAATATACTAAAGATTGTGATTGAATTGAACATTACTATTAAGAATCGGAAAACTTAACTATTCAGCCTGGAAAATTATCTGGTGTATTATCTTGTCAAACAAAGTAACTCTAAGAAAGTATTATTTTTATGACCTTGTTGTGACAAATCTGAACTATGTGGTGTAGTGAATTATTCAAAGGACAGAAAGTAAGTTGGACTCTTTATTGTATTATTAACAAGATTTATAGTAACTTTTAATAATATATAAAATGGAAGCCACAAATAATCTTACATTGGATCCAGAGATATTTGATCTAACCTCAGAACAGCTTAATAAAATGTCGATGATACAACTAAAAGAATTGGCTAAATCATTGGGCATTTCTATCACAGAAACTAGGCCATCAAAAACTAAATTACTTCAAGAGGTAACTGAGTGTTTAAGAAAACAAGGTACACTAATTATTGAAGAAACTACTGCTAATGATAACATTAATGATGAATCAGATGATGAATTACCTTTTCCTATAAAACAAAGAGTAAAGCATACAACTGGTGACTTAAGTGAAGAATTTAAATTTAAACTTAAGTTAAGAAAGATGGAATTAGAGATGGAAAGAGAAAGAGAAAACAAGAGAATTGAGATGGAAAGAGAGAGAGAAAGCCAGAGAATTGAGATGGAAAGAGAAATAGCAAGAGAGAAAATAGCAAGCCAAGAAAGAATTGAGATAGCAAGGTCTCGCACGTCAAATCATTCAAATGCAAGCTCTGAAGCAGATGCAGAACTGTATAAGTTTAAGAAACATATTCCAGTTTTTGAAGATAATTGGGTGGAAGAGTTCTTCATGATTTTCGAGAGAAACGCTAGAGACTATCAATTTCCCGAGGGCAAGAAAGCTATACTTCTACGCTCAGCTCTGAACAAAGGAAAGGCACTTGATGTTGTATTAAGTCTTACTGAAGAGGAATTGTATGATTATGAACTGATCAAGAATAGAGTACTGCTAAGTTATGCACTAACACCTGAAAAATATAGAAAAGTGTTTCGTGAGTCTACGAAAGAACAGGAACAATCCCATGTTGATTTTCTAAGACAGAAAAAGAAATATTTTGAAAGATGGATTCGATCCAAAGGTGTAAACAAAGACTTTGATAAATTAGCTAATCTTATGCTAATGGAAGACTTTAACAATAACATCAGAGGTGATGTAAGAATACATTTAGCAGACAAAGGTGTAGAACAAGTAGAAACAGCAGCAGTAATGGCAGACGAATATGTTATTATCCATTCCAGCAATAAATTTACAACAGTTGATAAATCTAAATTCCAGAATCGAGATATGAAGGTAGCAAAGAAAACCATGAATCCAAATGAATCCTATCAATCAAAGAGACATCAGCAGAGCAAAGAAGGTCCAACTAATTCCAAGCCAACCTGTAGACATTGTAAACGAATTGGACATACTAAGGAAAAGTGCTGGATATTGAATGAGAACCCAAATAAAAAGAATGTTGTCTTATCGTATGTAGCAATGCCAAAACAAAGAACTCATGAAAATGTAAAGAAGGATATTAGAACTCAAACAGAGATACCTAGTGCTAATGCAGATAACCTGACAAAACACACGTATCTAGGAAACTTGAAACCAGAAATAGTTCCTGAAATAGAGACAATGGTTTTCAATAATTCTAATTCTAATCTGAGCTCCAAGGAGTCTATATCAGATAGAACCACCATGAGTACTAAACATACCTCTTACAAAAATAACTTGGATACAGATCTCATCGATACTGAGATACCAAGCAATTGTTTACCATTCATTGAAGAAGGTACCGTGTCATCCATAATAAATGGTGTCACTAGTGAAAAGAACATCAGAATACTCCGTGATACAGGGGCTGAGGTTTCACTACTTTTAGAGAATACTGTTCCTACGTCACAATCGACATATACAGGACAGGATCTTACTATTCAAGGTGTATCAAGAAAAAATTTACAAGTTCCTTTGCATCAAATACAGCTGAAGAGTGCGTACTTCACTGGAAATGTAGTTGTGGGTGTATACAAATCACTTCCGTTTAAAGGCGTTTCTTTAATACTGGGAAATGATATTGCTGGAGATGTGGTGCATTCCATATCCAAGAAAAAACAATACCTTAATAAAAGTGAGAGCTTTATCAAACCTATATGCATCGTCACTAGAGGTATGGCCCAACAACAAAAGTCTGTAGAAACCATGTCAAAGTCAGAAATAGAACCAGAGATTGACCTACAGGCAACTTTCCTGGCTGACATTTTGAGTGGTCCCTCAGTCAAGACTACTGAAAGTAATTTGTCACCTCGACAATTACTCCTATTAGAACAGAATAGAGATTCAGGAATTAAACACCTGAAGAAAAAGGTGATAACTGAACAGGAGGCAGAAATTAAAGGAAATGGATTTTTTCTGAAGGAGGGAATAGAATGCAAAAATGGAGAGATGTCAAATGTGATAATGACAATTGCAGAGAAGGAAGTCAGATTGTGGTACCAGCCATATATCGCAATGACATTTTACACATGGCTCATGACACGCCATATGCTGGTCATCTAGGAGTGAACAAGACTTACCGTCGAATTCTTCCGTACTTCTATTGGCCTGGACTACATCGTGACGTCACAAAATACTGCAAGTCATGCAATACATGCCAGATAGTTGGTAAACCTAACCAGACTATACCGGTAGCACCTCTAAAGCCAATACCTGCCTTTGCAGAACCATTTAGCCACTTGCTAATAGACTGTGTAGGTCCTTTGCCTAAAACAAAGACAGGACACCAGTACTTATTCACTATAATGTGCACTGCCACGAGATACCCTGAAGCTATTCCGCTACGCACCATTAACGCAGATAAGATATCTGACGCACTGATTGCATTTTGTTCAAGATACGGTCTTCCAAAGACTATACAGTCAGACCAAGGATCTAACTTTACATCAAAGCTGTTTAACCAGGTCTTAAAGAAACTAGGCATCCAACATGCAACTTCAACTGCGTACCATCCGCAAAGCCAAGGTGCCCTAGAAAGATATCATCAGACTCTGAAAACCATGCTCCGCACATACTGTTTTGAGAACACTGAAGACTGGGATCGCGGTATTCCATTCGCTCTTTTCGCGACTAGAGAAACTGTGCAGGAATCTCTTGGATTCAGTCCGTTCGAGTTAGTGTTTGGACATTCAGTTCGAGGACCTCTAAAACTGTTGCAGGAAACCTTGTTAAATTCTGATGAAGAGACGGGACTTGTAGCTTATGTGGAACAATTTAGCAATAGAATCTATCATGCTTTTAATCATGTTAAAGATAATCTTTTGCAGGCTCAGAAAAGAATGAAAGTGTACTATGATGTCAAGGCCAGATCCCAATGTTTCCATCCTGGTGATAAAGTCCTCATGTTGACCCAATTGTCTGGACAACCCCTGAGTGCAAAATATACAGGACCATATCAGGTTTTAGATAAAATCAGTGATGTAACATACCTTGTAAAAACCCCTGATAGAAGGAAAACACAGAGACTGTGCCATATAAACATGCTAAAACCTTATGTTGTTAGGGAAGAACAAACTGACATTAGGCCAGTGAGTGCTATCAAAACTGTTGAAACACCCCCGCCTAAATTTAAAAAGACAATCATAGAAAGTAAACTTCAAAACACTGAAGCACTTAAAAACCTCAATGATAAACTGGCACATCTAGACTCAGGTGAACAGACTTCTATCAAGGGTTTAATCTATGATCATGTAAATTTGTTTAGTGATGTTCCTAACAAAACAACTTTGGTTACCCATGATGTAGTTTTAAAAGATGATAAGGTTAAACCTGTCAAACAACATCCGTATAGGGTTAATTCCATACAACTTAAGAATAACTTACGTATTGGTAAAAGATCACATCGTCGCGGACACCCTATCGCGCATGTAACAAATGTATAAGGGGATAACTTCATGTATATATTCTGATAATCCTAACTAAGAGAATTGGATCATTTAAAATATAAATGCATGAATATATGAATATGTTGTGATTATTTTATGCAATATCTTATGCCTTATTTATGCCATGAATATTTCCATTTGCTAAAACAAATATTATTATTGTTGTAGGAAAAAAGAAAGAACCTAATAAGTTACTTATAAATATTATGGATTTATGAACATAATTTTTCTTTATTAGTAAGATAATGAATGAACAGAAATGTACCTCCTTATTGTGAAACAATCAAACTATAGTTGTGATTATGTAAAAACCAAAATTGAGTAATGTGCATACACTTCACATGCTTACACACTTAAGATTAAATTCTTACTCTTAAGTTTATTTAAATATTAATTTCATTTAAGTTGAATTAATTAATGATTGAATTGTTTAATATGACAACATTAGTTATGTTGATTTTTACCTTATAAATAAGATGATGATGTTTATGAGGAATGATATCTCAGAGAGTATAATTTTTTTAGAATAACGCGAACATGTGTTATGGTCTAAGGATAACTTGAGATCCTATATGATGAGGGTTTAATAGAATAAATTATTTCCCTTACTTGTCTTATTTAACGGACTAACCAGGTGGAGTCAGTTTTTTTTGTATATTGTTTAGAACTAAAGTTAAGTGCAGGCGGTTCTAAAAAGAAATTGCACACTTCTATTGTTTAGTATGCAATGTTCTTTTTCTTTAGGTACGGGCGACTGTTACGAAACGTAAATTCCCTACATTGTAATGTTAATAAACCAACTAAATCATTTAAGCGAATTGCGTTTAAACGATATAAAATATTTCTCAGCTCAAGGTTTCCCCCGGGTTTTTCCTAACCTAATTAAAACATTATTGTTTTTTTATTAACCTCGATAAAAACATGAACTGTTCACGCGAATACAGCATGTCAAGGTCGTCCGGTCTCTCCTTATTTTGTTAGAGCATTATTGCTTGTTCTTAATAAAAAGACAATCTGATCACGCAGTCAACACGCAGGCTTGATTAAAATATTCGTGTCACTAGGCTGGCTGGATTTTCCAACGATTGACCCATAATATATTTCTACGCGATTCGACACTTTTAGTTTAGTTCTTGGCGTGCATTCGATCTAGCAACATCAAATATTCTCCGCTCTGAGTATCGTTTCTATTTGATTTGTAGTATGGAATAAAATTTATTATTCTACTATTAACTACAATGCTATATGTTTATTGAGGATATTCATTACTAATTGGAATATGTGTATTTCTTGATTGTGTATATAATATTATTTGGATTCCTACTGGATTGATGTTGTAAATTAAACCAAATTTATCGTTGCTTTCTACACAACTTGGTTAACGTCAATATTTTAAAGTTATATACATGTGTGTATGTGTAATATTTATTCAACTATATTAATAATTTACACTACAACTCAACATCGAGGTTCTTGCTGTATAATATGAGCCACACAAATAATTATACATGAAGTAAAATCAACTGAAAACTCTAAAACTACGCTATGTGAATTGCCAGGGGATTATAAGAATCAGGAATACTCTAGACAACTACAAATAAACTTCAGAATGATATAATAAGATCTTCACTAATACAAGGATACTCACACTAACAATAACAATACTATAACTATTATTTTCATAAATTGAATGGGGGCTCTAGCCGTAATAACATTATAAATTATAATTATACTTGTGTGATATAAATAGAAGGTCTCATCCATGATTTATTATGGTGAATAAATTGCCTTGTAATACCAGTTAGATCTAGTTTTACCTTTTTTTGTCAAAATTATTTTTTATTTCAATTAATATTAGGCTACTTTAAGCAAAAGATTGTAAATCCACGGGCAACACCGGGCAATTTAGATATTTGTTAAATAAAAAGATTTACCAGTTTTAACCCGATTAAAATATATATTTGAAATTACACTCCTAAATGTCTTCAGTACAAAAATTATTTTTTTTAAATTATTAAATCTATAGCTTTCTGTTCATTGTGGTTTATAAAATTTGTATCTCTATCTTATACAGGCTTGTTTTATCCCCCCCCCCCCCACGGGGCAACGCCCGGGAATTTATCTAAAATGTGTTTTTAAAATGTATTTCAGTGTGTATAATAAATTAATTGGTTTTACATTGGTACCAGTGAAAATAATTACCTCGGTTTTTGTCGGTTTCGGCTTTGTCGATTCGTTTGGGACACATAGGCTACACCATCTCTAAATTCATAAAACACTTCAGGAAAGTAGATTAAAAAGCAAACTAGTATTAATGCCAACTAAGAATTACAAGTCATTGATCTAACTAAAGTGATACGAAGAAAAGAAAATTTTTTCTTTTTCCTTTGGCAAAAATTGTTCGTTTCAATTGTCTTTCTTTCCGAGTGGTTTCGTAAACGTAATACTTGTCTGGGGATAGTTTGCCACGAGTGGCCGGGACTTGTAAGGAAACATCAACTACTTAATAACATTTCCATTAAACGGTACTTATGAAGATGCAAGACTAAAACTCTAATCACGGGTAGCGTATAACGTAAATCATACGGTAAGATATATTGATGATACATATACCGTACTCATACATTCACACACACACACACAGACATACACAAACACACACGCACACACACACACACATATATATATATATATAATATATCATATAAATCATATATTCAAATGCACAAACATGTACTTATATATTCCTTTTCTTATCATGTTACGCCCAACATCCCCTGTTATTTTTCAGCTCCTATACACGCCCATATATAATATATCAAACTGTTCATAATGTCTGACAAATTTATCAGCATTTTTTTTTCTTCTATGGCTCTACATCTTGATAACAAATAATTTAGATGCGCATTGGACATATGACACGTGAAGCGAGGCGAAAATGAATCCATTCGCTGGTGGATTCACGTGACAAATAGGATAATTTACAAGCCTGGCGATTTTCGCTTGGTGGGAACTTTTTTTTTTTTGTTCATCAGAATTCGTTTGTAAATAATTTAAAATGGCACGGAGGAGTTATTTGTGCGCACATATTCATGACGCAATAATTGATTTTTTTTATAAGCTTCTTGTAGGCGTACAGATAAAGCTAAGCTGTTTTTTTTATTTGTTGATGCTTTTAGCTTTAATCAAGACCTCAGGGCTGTATAAACCATTACGTAAAATAAACAAATGTTTATGGTAACAACAGGCGTGAGCATTACGAAATATTTGTACCATAGCAGAAAATTAGAAATGTCCATGGTCCATGCAATACTGCTTATGGTGCGGTTTAATCAGGATCCAAAAAATGAAAATCTCAAGATGAAATGAAATTTTAAAAAATCTGATATAAGAATATACAAGTTTAATAAGTAGGAGAAATATTTATATATATATTAAAGATCAAATTAGAGTGTATACCAACATATGATTTCAACGTGTCTGTTTTGTTTCAATAAATAATATTGTGTTTTATGGTTTATTATTGTTTATATATAGAACTAATATAATGAAAGTAAGGTGTAGCACAACAATCACCTATAGGGGTCTTAATTCGTCCCTTGCAAAAACCTTCTTTAAATTCAAGGCCTCACGACGGTCTATAGTTTTGATTTCCCTGTGTTGAAGGCCATTGCATTGTATTTTATTCAGCTTTCGAAACATTTCCATTACTTATTGCTGTTTTTACGATGTAAGGCGTAGTGGAAGCCACGTTGAGAGTACATGGGTGTACACTGCTCTGATATGTACTGGACATTCGTTGGGCAAAGTAAAGGCAGCATGACATTATACTGGCCACCCTCCCCTCCCCCCAAATTTGTAGTCCCACTTTGTAGTTTTGTTTAAATCTAGTTTATGCTGACACATTTAAAGTTGAATGCAACAGACGTCGAATTTTGTCTAAATGGACGTCATTTTAGTGTAAATAGAACACGAGATTTGTCCGAATAGGCGTTCAGTTTTGTTTTAGCAGGCGTCAAGTTTTGTCTAAAGTAGGCACAGATTTTATTTTTTTTTGTAAAATAAGATGTCCAGTTTTTATCAGTAGTAGACACAATGGGTTTTGTCTGATACGTCAAGATTTATGCAGCATGCGTCACATCGTCTGCAACAGATATCAAGTTTTATCCAATGAACATGAATAGTAAAATACAAGTCAAGTGATTGATCGACATCAGCGTCCTTGACATTGTCCGAAATATATCAGTGAAACATGTTGACTTGCTAATGGGCAACGACAGATTCTGTACATTCTCAGTGGGAGCGGGAAATGATTGTCCGGGGAAAATGAAGAAATAGAGACATATAATGTCACAAGATTAGAAAACACAAATCCTCCGCAAACCAAATGAAGGTTTGATGAGGCGAAAATTAAATGGAAAAGTAACACGAACCATTCCCGTTTTCTTTTTTGATTGCGTAGAAGTTAACCAATCAAAAGTAATCTGAGATGCATTATCTTATAGGCCTATACACAAAACCTATATACAATAGGGCCTATAAGTTGATCTAGGTGAAAATTCAGTTGTTCACAACAAAAGAAATTAATGCATACAAAAACATGAAGCTTTACCACACTGATTAGACGATTCAAAGAGTTAAGGAAGAAAATAGCTCATTAGATTTAAATTGCTCACTGATTGTGTGCGCGTGGCGAGTCGAAGTTTTTATCTCGTCACATTAAAAGGGGGAATTGTTGCAGTAGACATTCCTAATCATTTAACGAGGTTGTAGTTGAGGCACTTAATGTTACATGAAGTTGAATTACACAAACATAATCATAGAGCATAACGATAAAATGAAACGAAATAAATATATGTTGTCCTTGTTTTTGCTCTATTTTTTGTTCTGTTTTGTGCACGTTTGGAGATTTGAAAAAAGGGTGTTTAGTCTGAAATAAGTTTCACGTCTGCAGTGCTCAATATGGCTTCGTATAAAATAAAAGTAAGCGCTTATAGAATGTTTTAAAGTCACAAGTGAATATAAATTGCATCTATTTATTAAAGACTTTTTCTCTGAAAAGAAAACATACTATTATCTTTAAATGTACAGACGCGGCTTCAATAGAGACTAGACTAAAACCAGGATGGGAATAAAAGTTGAAAGTATTAGTCCCTTTGTGCTCTGGATATGAACTCTGCATTGCCGCATAGAATGGTCACGTCTCCGGAGAGATAAATGGAAAAGTTGGATCAACGAGTCATTCCGTCCAAAAATTGCCAGGTCCATTCCTGCTTAAGAAAAAAATAATGCGCAACACCGTATCCATCTTTTAGGTTGCCTTTTTTAACATAAGTGTTTTGAATTATGATAAGTTGTGGATTTTTAATTGATCTTAAATTATAGAGAAGATTATTGATCCTACGCTTATCCGAGGTTTGAGTTTAGTCGTACATTTTGATTGGTGTTTTAAATGATGTTATGGGTTTTCTTGTTGTTGTTGTTTTCAGGAAACCCATTCTATGTTCGGACGCCATATGAATTTGTTCCTGTATATTAAATAAGAAAATTGTTTTTGTCCTTATGTCTATCTAATCATTGTTGTGTCGTATTTCCAAAGTAGAATTTTATGGATAGAATATATAATTTTTGTGTGCTATATTAACTTACTACTTTGCTCTTTGCCTTTCTTTCCTTTTGGTAAGTTATAGCTACCTCACCCAAGCTCGAATGCCACTTAGGGGAGAAAGAAAAAAGAATATTTGAACTTATCCTTGCATATGGAATAATAAAAGTATAATTTGAAATCCTCTGTATAATATTTTTTGTGTTTCTAAGTTAGAGCGAAAAGCTCTAAGTATTATTACTACATGATTAAATTAGCACCAGGGAGTCAGTCGAACGTGTTTGTTTTCTAAAGTTACGCTGATTGCTGTGTTTGGTTCACTGTGCCCTAATGCCACATCCACTATAGCTCTGGTAAGAAAAACAAAAGGCCGCTTTGGCAGTTGCAAGCAGTTGAAAATAATAATGGCCATATTTTTCGTCATTTGCCGAACTAAAGCCAAAAGGCTGTGGGCAGGAAATCAAGCCAAATGAAGATCGTTATATTCTGTTTAGAATAGCTGCGAAGGAGATCGATAATTGAACTAGATGTAGCGTACAGAGTATTTTTTCCCCAACATATTTTTTTCTGTATTCACATTAGCTTTACAACAACATTATAATAGAAGTATTTTATATCCTGTTTACAATTTAATTTTCATTTTTTTTTAAATACTTAGTTAAAAGTATCTCTATTCTCTATGCATGAAGAATTTTATTAACGTTAAATCTTGGTTGAGTTCAGTTTAGCGTTAAACCCTGTCCGCCTCGTATGTAACAATGGAATTATAAAAACAACTTCCACTGGCAGTTAAAAGAAATGAATATCCTTTCATTATTGCAGGTATTGTAGTATGTATGAAAAGAAAAAGAAAACAATGAATTCTTCCTTTCAGACCGAGTTGATCCATAGTATTAAGTCAGCCATCAATCATGTACAGATAACATTATATAGATTTCTTTGTTGTATGAAATAGGTTGTTGTTTTTTTGGCATCGACCAGCTGGTCTTGACCCTTTTTACAGGTAGTATAGAGGGCATCTAAAAGGGAAAAATCGAGCTGACCCCGTGTTGGACGCTCGGGAAAAGGGAACAAGCTACAATTGCCAAATGCCGTACTCGGCCTACGTTGGGTTGCTTAATACGAAAAAAATTAAGTTATTTAATTTAAGTTTTACCGATTCATAAAGCTACATTTTATACATTGGTATTTGCATCATTTTATATCTTTATGTATCTATCTATCATTCAAGTATCTGTATTTCTATTTATCTTTCCCAAATATCAATCTGTCTATCTGTCTCTCTGTATACATGTCTGTCTATATTTATCTGTTTATCTGTATATCTGTCTTTCTATCTATCAATCTATCTATCTATCTGCCCATCCAGTTATACGTTTGTCTGTTCTATTTCCTATCTGAAATTAAGTTTAACCATTTGATTATATTGTTGACGTATCAACATATCCATCTTTCTATAGATATATCCATCTTTCTATAGATATATCCATCTTTCTATAGATATATCCATCTTTCTATAGATATATCCATCTTTCTATAGATATATCCATCTTTCTATAGATATATCCATCTTTCTATAGATATATCCATCTTTCTATAGATATATCCATCTTTCTATAGATATATCCATCTTTCTATAGATATATCCATCTTTCTATAGATATATCCATCTTTCTATAGATATATCCATCTTTCTATAGATATATCCATCTTTCTATAGATATATCCATCTTTCTATAGATATATCCATCTTTCTATAGATATATCTATAAAAGAAAACAAGGTTCGATTGGGATTAAAAAAAAACAAAACATTATAAGAATTCCTGATCAGACTATCGAGAACATCTTGAAAGATTTCGCAAGTCAGGCAATAGCTGTAAATACTGTAAGATTATCTCCCCCCTTTAGCTAAACGATCTTGATGCCTCCAGAGATAACCTACTAGCCAAGTTGAACGAAACCTTTCAGATGGACACGACTATTTCGCGGATTCCGCTATCCTTGGCCCCTCTGGACATCCCTCATCGACCCACTCTCTTCCATCTATTTCTCTTTCTCTCTCTCTCTCTCGATCAAAGATCGGCCATGCAATTCACGAACTAGTCGAATTACTGAAATCTTTACCACGCTCACATTTCACTACGCCCCCCTCCCTCACACCCATTTTTCTCCCTCATTCGCCAAGGCTATTTCCGAATGTTCTTTTTCATGATTATGATCGTTTCCTTGGGGATATTGCACAGATCTTGGATAGAAAACTAATGTCAATGTCACAAAGCGATAGAAAGTCCTTTAAAACGATATTCTTCAGAATCAGGGAAAAAAATCATTTCTATAAAATCCAATGTATTCCTGTGTCTTATTTAATGACAATTCCAAAAACTCATCCATTAAGCTCTTGATTGAAAAAAAAAAGTCTTATCGTCTTTTGTATTAGAATATAAATCTTATGGTTCAAAGCGAAAAGGAGAACACTAGTCTGAGGAAAATTGAAACAATTTTTTTTAACGTTTGATAACATTGATCGACACACCCAATCAGCATGCTACTATATTATCACAGTAGCTATTTTCTCTAGCCAGAGACGGTCTATACTCCCAAGTGGAGAAGTGGAGAAGAAGATTCAGTTAGATTGTAAAGCTCTTAATTTAAAACCCCAACAAGGGCCTCACGTTTTGCTACTTTACACCACTTTTCTTTCGTGTTTATGTCTCAGCTCGAGAATCCTTATGCATCCATAAACAGGAAGTTATTTAACAAATAAGAAATCAAACACTAATGAATATAAATGATTAAAACGAACACATATTTTTTTATGATACAAGACATTCTAAGAGAAAAATAAGACAATAAAAGTAACTTAATTATTTTCAATAGTAAGTTGATAGTACGTTTACAATAAGTTTATGTTAGTAGAACAAAAAGCCAGTTAGTAAAAAAAAGGGATATGCAAATATACCTGTAACTTTGTTTGAGTTTGCGAAGCTATAGGGCGTTTGCAATCCCGTGACAAAAAGCACGTGATTTGTGTTTACTTTGAGTAATGGTGTACAAGTAATAATGGCCGCTGTATTAATAAAGTTTCATATAGGCTCGAGCTTTTTTTAAATGATGTGTTGTGTTTTAAGTCTTATTAAGATTTAAGCTGTATTATGTATGTTAAATAAAATAGGCTATTTTATTATTATCATAGACATAGATCATAGACGATGTGAGCCTAATAGTTACTTGACTAGATAGCCTATTCACCAACAAAATCGCTTGTCATCGTAGCCTAGCCTACGAAACATTAAAAGTGTAGGCCTATAAAGTGAAATTGAAAGTGTAAATAGGTCTAGCCGGCCCTAGCCTAATCACATTAATCAATTAATCTACAGTACTACTATTTACCTCCTTATTTTTTAGTAGGATAGCCAATATTCAGATGTGAATTTTGCATGATAAAGAAGTACTTCACTTTCACCACGTTACGTTTGTACCTCAAGTGGGTTCTATATTTACACAAATACGTCACTAAATTTACACAAAAAAACTTAAGCTCCGCCTACTGAGAACGCTCTATTTGTCGTCATGGAAATATCGCGAGCAACTTTGACATTGCTATTGCAGGATTCGATATTGCAAGATTGAGATTTCACTAGAGCTATGTTACTTTCCTGATTAGTTATTTGATATGGTGTTCTTTTGTATGTTAGATTTTATTGACTTTTTAGACCGCTGTCCGGTTCTTTCTGAAACTCTTGTTGTTTTTAGTGTTGATGATAATTATAGTGAATAAAATATGTTCTTTAAAAAAAACACTCAGTAAAAACAGTTTAAAATCAGTATTAAAAACTCTCTTATTTGATTAATGTAAAATAATAGTGTTGATCTAAAGCGCATTGAAGACGAATTCAATTGTTCATAATACTGGCCTGTTTTATTTTCCCCTTGGCAACGCCGGGGAAATTATCTTATGTATGTGTAACATGTAGACCTACCAGTTGTTTTCTTGGCAGTGTATTTATGTGTAACATGTAGGCCTACCAGTTGTTTTCTTGGCAGTGTATTTATGTGTAACATGTAGGTCTACCAGTTGTTTTCTTGGCAGTGTATTTATGTGTAACATGTAGGCCTACCAGTTGTTTTCTTGGCAGTGTATTTTCGTGCTCTTGTCTTGAGTAATTCTGTTAAGCTTTAGTGGTATATAAGGCCAGAGACATTTGAGGTCGCGTTGGGCTTCAAATTACCAGGGTTGTCACACACCTAGACAATAATAACTATATCCACCTTCTTTTATAGGAGGCCCCCCCCCCTTTCCTTTTTTTTTACATTTACATTGTAACCCCCTCCCCCAATCTGCATTTTTCTTGACGTCTGCCCATTAATGAGATGTGTTATAAGTTCTATGCTGCACTTTCTAGCACATTACATTATCTTATATATTACATTTTATATATTATATAATAGCACAGACGCTATTTCAGTAAAGAAGATTATTGCGTCGTACGCTCATCCGTAGCCTGTCTGGTCTTGCATTTTGATTAGTGTTTTAAGTGATGCTAAGTTACTGGTTTTCCTGTTTTGTTTAGACAACCCATTCTATGCCCGGATGCCACCCGGGAAGAAAGAGTATTTCTATGCTTTTTTTCTCGCGTAAGGGATAAGAAAATGTTTTTTGTCCTTATGTTTACATGAGCAGTGTAACATATTGTTATTGTCTAAAGTTATTGTGTTGTATTTTTAATTTAGAATTGTATTATAATTACATTCGATGTGATTTTCAAGGCAGATATTCTGTGTTTTCCTTAAAAGCTTTTAGTCTTATTGTTATCATTGATATGTTCTTTGTCTGTTGCTGAGTTCTTTAATTAAGTAGAAAATCCGAGGTCTCGGGGCAGTGCAACACGGGCGTTTGGAAGGGGAGGGGCGCTGAGGAGATTTATGGGGAGTGAGTGCTCATAGATTTAACAACCATATGACCGGTCCTGTCTATGGCATACCAACATACGGAAGCAGTTTGTGTGTGTGTGTGTGTGTGTTTAGGACCAATAAACTACACCAGCCGAAGTATACATTTTATGCAAATCTTATTAGTGTGTAAAAACACCAAAAGATATATTACGCTAACTGTATGTCTTATAATACAGAGGTGATTTCTAAATTAAAAACACCTCCCCGATATTATGGCAACGATGCCTTAATATGTCACTATAGACACTCTAACTTGAAAGCTAGCACACTACGAAAGGAAATACTTCGCCAAAACTATTTTTATTGACTTTTTTTTATTTCTGTTCACATGGGGGGAGAATCCAGACAAAAAGGTACCGAAACTGAATTAACGCCCTTATGTTGGTGAAAAGCAGATGGGGTAAGGATGGCAGGGGTTGGAGGGGTGAGGGGAAGGAAGGGTGTTAAGAGCTTTTGACGTTGTCATTCCCCCTCTCCTCCTTATTCCATTTTCAGCTCGTCCTGTCAATCCTCTTGGCTCGACTTAATTGGCGCCAATACTCACTTAATGGATCTGGAAGTATTCATTAAAAAAAAAGAAAACAACTAAATTTGTATACATTCTAGATAGTGATTTGGTCTAAGTCTGGTCTAGCCTTGTCTAGGTGAAATCTTTAATGGAAGCACTTAATGTCTAGTTCCATGCACAATGTCTTTCAGTTTCTGGCCTCTTCATTCATATTTATTTTAAATTTACAAAGACGATAAAAAAGTGTACTAGGCTGTAGCATAATAACTCGGGTTTATTCTGATAACACGTGTTGCTATTAGATTAAATATATTCATATGCAGAAACTAACAGAGAGTTTTACACGTTTAGTATAGAACAGGGGCGCAGCCACGCATGAGGCTAAGATAAATTAAGGTCTCCTGATTAGGGATGTTAAACGAAAACCGGAATACCGGATTCCGGTTTTGAAACCCAAAACCGGTTTTGATTTTCAAAACCGGATTTCGGTTTGTTGGTTTGAAGGTAATCACTACTTCAAGAAGCACACTTTTTTTTTTGGTTCTGATGGAAATAATTTTGAAAAATAATGTTGGATTCGCACAAAACAATTCTTGAAATGCCTTGCTAGTCTTAGATATTGTTTCTTTTTTTTCCAAATACAAACTTTGGCTTGCGATAAAAACAACATCAAACCAAATGTTAAGTTACAGTTACAAAAGTTACAGTTACAAAAAAGTTACAATTAACATGTTGTTTTTTTACTTGTCGGCTCATCTTTAAGATGTGCGCTCCCCTTTGATGTACACAATAGAGAGGCGCAAACTAGCCTATCCCAGTATTTCTGTGACCCTGAACATTTCGGATAGACACCACGTCTGTGCTTTAATATTCACGGCACTATTACATTTTTTTTATTAGTGTTACGCGAAACCTTTCAATACATTATTTTACAAGTTACCATAGATCTATAGGCCTATGCCTCTTCAAATGCTTCTTAATATTATGGTCAACAATAATCGGTAATTTGATTATCACTATTGAAAAATTGAAAGCTATTATCGGTTTTAATCAATTAGCCCAGATTTTTTTTAGTTTTAAGGAATTTTTTGGTAAAGAGTACAAAATAATATTGAATTCACACAAATCAACCCCTTGAATGCCCTGCAAACACAAATGAAGTTTAAAGTAAGCTTATTTTTCAAATATACCTACAAAACTATACGCCCATTTGTTTTTTTCCGGCCTATGACTTTTGACATTGCGCGGGAGGGGGGGAACCGAAATCCGGTTTTAAACCGGTTTTATAGAATCGAAAACCGGTTTTAGAAAAAAACCGGTTTTAACATCCCTACTCCTGACATAAAAAAATATAAATTAATGTTTAAAAAAAAAAAGTACTATTATCGCGAAAGATCTTTCAAGATTTTCTCTATAGTCTGATCAGGAATTCTTAGAATGTTGTTTGTTTTTTAATCCCAATCGAATCTTTTTTGTTTTATACATATTATATATATATATATATATATATTCTAGAAATAGCCCGTGGGGAAACCACGGGAGGAAGGAGTTTTGTTTTATGTGTTTTTATTATTTGTAGAATTGTGATTATATATTTGTTTTGCTTTTTTAAAAGTCAAGAAACAGGAGCTGGAATTAAACAGGTCCTAAGTCATGGTTTTAATTTTAAGAAATGACGATTCTAATTGAGAATATTTACATTTTTATCTAACGATTGAGATAAATAAAAAAATTAAACATGGTTTGATTTAACTGTCTTTTTTCCATGCAATAAATTAAATTCAGATGACAATTTTCATTAAAAGCAATATTAAGTGTTATCTCTTGTTCACCATGAGTCGGGCCTATTTGTCTGTTGAGTGTTATTTTCTACATGTTTGGGACTTTTTGACGTTAAAAGCTACAAAAAAAGGACTATAGGTGAGACCTTCGATATGATTGAATGTCTGTTATTAAAATGTGTTAATTGCTATCACAAAAGCAAGAATTATTGGAAATTGTTGAGGTCATAGATCAGAGGGTAGTGTTTAGTGTTGAAGAACCAAGTTGATACATTTTAATTAGCGTAAAAGTCTTTTAGCTATTGCATTCTGAGAAGATTTCTGAAGTGTTCAAAATGATATGTATTTCCTTTGCAATGAATCAACAGCCGTTGCAAAGATAATCTTTGGATTAGGATTTCTCAAAAGCACAATGATTAATTTTTTTTTATTGATGTCTCTTAAGAGTCTCCTTTGGTGTAAGACAGTATTACATTTAGTTTGATACCAGACAGTATCATAACTGTTTGTGAGCTCGATCGTTGGGCTGACTTACCGAAAGTTCTGAGTATGAATCTTGATAAAGGCTATGGTTTTTTCCCGGCTCTGAAGGGTGTCTCTAAGCCTACCGAGCTCTGATGTGTACTTGACATTCGTTAGGGAAAAGTAAAGGGGACTGGGACTGTAGGCTTTGTGCTGGTCATACAATCTCCTAGTATGCCGCGGCCATAGAAATTTGTGAACATTGCCTCACGGTACCTATGGATAAAATTGGTCTAACGGGGATACTTTACTGCTACTCGCGTGAGGCCAGTCATTATAATCATAAAGAAATGGGTATGTGTGTGTCGGGGAGGGGGGAAGCAAGACTAATATATAGGCTAAAATGTGTACATGAACAACAATATTCATTATATACCACGTTATTTTTGTTTTTAAACTGTTGTGTTTCCTTTTTCAATGATTTAAGTATCTGTACAATTCATCCAATAATCCCCCCCCCCTTTTTTTTTTCAAAATAAATTTTTGTTCCATGCTGGGAAAGTGGGGATTAGAGTATATTAAGTTGATAATTCTAAAGACAGTTATAAAGCTAATTATATTACTCTTTCTAATTACTTTGTTTTACAAAAGTAGAAAACCTAAATGTTGTAAGGTTTTAATTTCTGAACAAAAATTTCAAAGAATTGTCAACGTTTATGGAGAAAAGATTGGGTGAAAGAAAAAATTAGAAATTGACTGTATAAACACCAACATGTATATTAGTAATAAAAGCTTAGTTTCATATTTGCTAAATTGATAGATAAAAGAATAAAAGAGATAATAAAGTATAGAGTTAGGGATCGAACGTTAGAGATTTTATTAATTAATAGACGTTTTAAATTTTCTAAAATGTATGTTTTGTTCTAATCTTGCATATATGTTTGTGTGTTTGCGTGTGTTTGTGTGTATGTATGTGTAAGTGAAGCAGACAGACAGAAAGGAAGAGGATTTATTTAGCAGAGACCTATTAAAATGCTAAGGTTGAACGTCATCTTCATTTTTCAAAGCAAGATTTACATACTCTTAAAACCTAATCGCTAGGCAATTAAAAAAAATTAAGCTGAAATAGCCAAATCTAGGGGCCTTATACAAAAAAAGTGTATACATACACATGTAGGCCCTCGGGGCATATTAATATTGTTTAGATATTTCCAAAGACTGTAATAAGATGGACCGCTTGCTTTAAATATTTCTGCTATTTGATGACTCTTAAACTTCTGTTTCGGAATTTACGATCACAAACGGAATTATAGACCTAGGGTTTAATAAATTCGCTTTCATTTTATGAATATAAAACTATAAACTAATACTTATCCCAGTTACCAGTTATTGTCGGATAATTTAAAGGAATATTATAGACGTCAAATGCCGATGAATAGATGTCAATTAAAACTATTAAATAATGTAGGCTATTTGTAAAAGTAAATGTTTTAGTTTTTCAATTTCTTCGTTTCATTAATTCTCATGTAGAAATTGTAGAATAATATTTTATAGAATGATCGTCTGTTATCTATATCAGATCAGAACTCTAATTTAAGATAAAATAGAAAGTTTCATACAGCGGAAGTCTTTTAGAGTACGCGTTATTTGATGCGCACCGAAAAACACGATTCATTGAGCTCTAAAAAAAGTGCAAGCCGTCCTCATATTATAGTCTTTGATATTCCGTCATCTGTCTGTACTCTCAAAACCAAATCGCTAAGCGTTCCGCTACACAGATACATTTCTTTGGGTAATTATTATATAGAAATATATATATATATATATATATATATGATACCTCAAAAATATAATCAAATGCCGCAATGGCTAAACTTAATATCAGATAGGAAATAAGACAGACCAACATATAAATGGTAATGTTATGTCATTGCGTAAATACAAATATAGACTAATTAGATTTTTAAAAATGTGACAAATTAGAGAGAGAGAATAACCAAAGTCAATGTTGGGAGCTGAGAAAAAAAAGAAATAAAAAAAAGAAAGAAAGGATAAAAAAGGAAGAGAGTAAGCGATAAAGAGAAAGATCAAAACAAATCACAAAAAGGAAAAGAAGATGCAAAGAAAGAGAGAGAGAGAGAGAGAGAGAGAGAGAAAGAGAGGGAGAAAATGACAGGAAAAATAACCATACCGAATATGATGTAACACATTGTTCATCAATTTTGTGGAGATACTCTGTATTTGTAAGAATATTCTGTAAATTGTTGTTGTTTTGAAACAACTGTGTCTTTGAATTGCTAGTGGCACTAAAAAATCGATCTATCAAACCTCTGGAAAAATTTCAACAGTGCTGAAACTTGTAGAGAAAGCAAGACAACGGCCCTTATACAGGTTATGAAACATTTAAGCCCCAATTAACACTAGATCTAACTAAAAACACGAAAATAACAAAGTTCTGCTTCCAGGACAGGGACAAGAAAAGAGAAACAATACAATAAACCCATTGGTGGTCACGACACACAAAGCACATTTCTAAAAAATCTGATTGGCTCTTCAATCCGTATTTAGTAAAATATTTCGATCATGACTGTATAAAAATCCATTACTCTCTTCTAGGAACTTTTCTCCTGCTACTGACCATAATATTCTGACAATTCCAATCGTCGACAGTCAAAATCTTGAGCTAATTATCGAGTGCTTAAATTAAACCAAAACTTCATTTTTAACATTTCTTTACTTACGAAATATTTTAAAGAAATAAAAAGAAATCTGCGTTGAGCAAACATTCTTGGATTTAGGCTTCGATCTAGTAATAATTAGAATTATAGTAGCAAACGTTAAGTTACGTTTAAGACAAATTATGTCATTGTAAGATTAATATTTTCCGTGTTTTATTCATGACCTTTTACAGCTCTACTCGCTGTATAATTTGATATGAATTATGCATAATATCTTCATTTAGGGTTTGAAGATTTGTCTCTAAAAGTAATATTTTATCTTTTTATATAGTTTTAAAATTTCTGGAACTTTGCCACTTTCGTACATACGTACTAAATGATGTCACAGTTATACGCAATGAGAGAGAGAGAGAGAGAGAGAGAGAGAGAGAGAGAGAAGGAGAGAGAGAGTGAAAGGGAAATGAGAGAAAGAGACAGAGATATAAAACGAGAGACATGTGCATAGACATAAATTTAGATAGTTATACAGAGAGATAAACAGAGCGATAGACAGACAGATTTATAGATATACATATATCTTTATATAGATAGATTTATATAGATAGATTTATAGATAGACAGATAGATTTATAGTTAGGTAGATATATTTATAGTTAGACAGACACCTGAACAAAGAGATAGACAGAATTAATAGAACGCCAGGCAGAATCAGCAAGCTCTAATGTGCCATTGGACTTTTCAAATTTGGGTCGGTACAGGAGGTCTGGCTGTGACATTTTCTCCTGAGATTTCTATTCCCAAAACAACATCTTTTGAAATACAAAAAAAAGTGAGCAGTATTAAAGCTAATGTATTCATATTATACATACTTCCCTGAGGAAAAATATATTCAATTCCTGTGAATGAAAAAAAATTCTAAGTCTCCGCCTGTGATACATAGAATTCCGCAGGGGCGGTAACTGATGGCTTATTATCATAGATATAATGTCATACGGATGTTAAATCGGCACGGCGTCTTTATAATCATTCATTAATTCACACAACAAGCAATAACAACAAATAAACAACCATTTAGCAACAAAGAAGACGAAAAACACAAGACTCCATACATTGTTATCATTCGACAGATACAACGAAGCAAGGCTTTGTTAGACATGTATGAAGTTATATTAATTGATTAAATTTTTATCAAATTTATGTAGAAAAACAACTCCCACGCATTGGATGCAGGGGCGAAATGCATCAGGGATGGGGCTGGGATTATTTTTTGTAAATATTGCTTTATTGGCATCATCATTTGTTTTTTATCGCTACTGTGGATTACGTCATATATTCTTCATGAATACATCACCGGCATTGCGCCTGTTTATTGAATATATTACGGCTGGTGGGTACACTAGCCCTTAATGTGTTGTATTCACGCCCCTCCCCCCCCCCGCTTTTCCCCCCTTCCCTTACTCTTCATTGCTATAAAAAAATTAGTTACTTTTATCTTCACAGTTCAACGTGACTACAAAAATCTTTATATCCATTTTTTTTCTTCATTTATTCCTTTATATAGTTATCTACCTTTCTGTCTGTCTATCTATGCATTCATCTGTTTGTATACACTTACTGCTCTATCCGTCCCGCTATTCGCGTGACTCCTTGTCTACAAGTCCATCAACCGTACTCATCCATTTCACGAAAGCTATCCATTGTTTGGCCTACCCGTCTAAAGATCAAACTATTTATCTTTCTGTTCATCTGGTCCCACTAGATCTGTATCCGTCTATCTTGATCATTGTCTATATTATTTGTATATCTATCTATATGGGGGGAGGGGCGGTGCGGTGGTTCGAATCCTGGTGAAGGCTAGGACCTGGGTGGGCTCTGAGGTTGTCCCTAAGTCTATCCAGCTCTGATGGATAACCGACTTTAGTTAGGGTAAAGAAAAGGAGGCTGAGCATAGTGCTGACCACACAATCCCCTAGTGCGCCTTGGCCACAGAAACTGGTGACAACGCTGCTTCACGGGCAGTATGTATCAATTGGGTCCGACAGGATACTATCTATCTATCTATCTAACTAACTATCTATCTATCTATCTATCTATCTATCTATCTATCTATCTATCTATCTAACTATCTATCTATCTATCTACCTATCTATCTATCTATCTATCTATCTATCTATCTATCTATATATCTATCTATCAATTTATATCTATATATCTGCCTATCTATCATTCTCTATCTATCTATTTATCTATCTATCTATCTATCTATCTATCTATCTATATATCTACCTACCTATCTATCTATATATCTATCTATCTATCTATCTATATATATATATAGACCTATCTATCTATCTATCTATCTATCTATATATCTATATATCTATATATCTACCTATCTATCTATCTCTATCTATCTATCTATCTATCTATCTATCTATCTACCTATCTATCTATCTATCTATGTATATATCTATATATCTACCTATCTATCTATATATATATATATATATATCTACTTACCTATCTATCTATCTATCTATCTAACTATCTATATGTCTGTCTGTCTATCTATCTGTCTATCGATACACACACAAATGTAACCAACAATCAATCCATCCTACCTTTGTGCTATTTATAGGTTACGTTTGGCCTATCTACAGCGTCCTAAATTTGTCAATGTAAGTATCAAGCGCCTTTTTTTTTTAGATGTTCTTGGTTAATCACAATGAGATCGATGTTAGCTATCGCGATTTTGATCAATCGATACAACAGCCCGCTGTTCCATCGTTGCCACCCTCTGACCTACTCGCTTATCGAGTGGCTGTTGACATTTATCTCCATCCGCCGTCTACATCCGTCTAAAAGAGTCATCGACGCCCAAAGACAACTGTGTTGGGTAGAATGGCGTCAGACAGTGACGTCTCCCGGGAGGTCGCATGCAGGAAGTGACGTCTTTCCTTGACTTAGACTTGGTTTATGCCATCACGTGACCACTCTGGTCAAAACGATTTGGTTTCTTTTCTGTGAGTTGAACGAAACATACATGGTTCAGCATTAAGGGGGTAGATCGATAAATCTTTATAAACTTTCCACCACAAAGTAAGTTGATCAATAAATTTATCTTTGTAAATGTTCCATCACAAAGTAAGTAGATCAATTAATTTATCTTTATAAACTTTCCACCACAAAGTAATTAGATCAATAAATTTATCTTTAAAAACTTTCCACCCCAAAGTAAATAGATAAATAAATTTATTTTTATAAGCTTTCCACCAGAAACTTTGTAACTTTTATAAACTTTTATAAGAGTATAAAACTAAAATACCATCTAACAATAGATGACCTATACTAGTAACTAGAATATATATCTACACTTAAAGGCCTGTTAGATTTAGAAACACTTTGGAATAGAAAAGAAAAGAGTAAAGTACTAAAAGGTATATAACATTTAATTCTAAACGCGATCATCAAATAAAACACATACAAAGATATTTGAATAGAAATAATTTTGTATATAATGCATTTACCCAATAAATGCCCAATAGAGAAAATATCAAGTGACCATCTTTCGCCTGCACAGGACACATACATCTAAACTCGCACATTAACCGCATCAAACCAGAAAAAGCGGTGACATGCCCCCTCTGTAAACACCAAAATGAAACAGTTGCCCATCACCCTTTTGACTGTCCGGCACCACAGGACATTTGAAATGTCTACCTCCCCAAAACACCAAATCTCTCAAACACTTTATATTCAAACTTCGAACAGCTACAAGTCTGCAATCTTTCATCGTAGATTCAGGCAGAAGGGCAAGTGCCCAGATGGCTGCTGAATCAGGATAATGATGATGATGATATAATGCATTTAAGTTCTTTCTTTCCTAGTGGCGTTGTGTCATCGAATGGGTTGCCCGTACTAATAATAAAACAACAACTACTAAACATTAATTAAAAACCTTATCAAAATGCAAGATTCGATTTAACAATAAAGCAGTCTATTTCATTGATAAACAATTTTAACGTTTATTTTAGATCATGTTTCGGGGAGAAAAAGAAACTGCAAGCTCTGTATAACGATTGATTTCCACAAGGGAAGGACAGTTTAGATAAAAGCGATGTTAAATGAGAGGAAAAGGAAGCGTGATTTATTGCCCCTGATTATGGCCTGTCCAATTGTCTCCCCTTTTTTCCTATACGTTTAGAATAAGGCAGGGGAGAGAAACAAAACATTATGCGCACTGCAGCGTAATACATTGGTGTCGACAGTAATGTGATTATAACTAGTGAGGATTATGTTGTGATTTTAAACACAAGAGGATTACATTGTGGTTATAACAGGAGAGGATTAGTTGTGATTATATCAAGTGAGGATCATGTCGTGATTATAAGAAGTGACGATTATAATAAAAATGAAGATTACGTTGTGATTATAACAAGAGAAAATTACGTTATGATCATAACACGTGAGGATTACGTTGTGATTAGCCTATAACAAGTGATGGTTATGCTGTAGTTACGATGTTGTCAGGTAATTCGTGTCTCACATGTATGGCTGCTATGGCGACATAAAATAAAATGACGGATACTTATTATAACTTACTAAAGCATAAAGCAAAACATCCAGCAATCATATATCTACTTCGCTACATGTACATAAAAACATCTTCTTCACTACATGTACATGAAATATTTGCTACATGTACACAAAATATTATTTGCTACTTGTACATAAAACCATAGACTATAATACACATGTATCGCTTGCTTTAGTATTTCTGCTATATGATGACTCGAAACACTGATTTTCGGAATTTCCGATTCGTTGTTTCCTTTGCATTTCCGTTTTATTGAATCGCTTCGATTTTCTCAATGAAAAATTAAAATTAAAATTGAAAGTTGTATAAAGCGGAAACATTTAAGAAACAACGAGGAGCGTAGAAGTATTTTAAGACAGCCTTATTGGCTGCGCACGAAAAAAAAGTTGATATAAGCTCTAAAAATAGAGCAAGCGGTCCATCTTATTATAGTCTATGATAAAACATCTTCTCTACACAAAATATTATTTGCTACATGTACACAAAACATTTTCGCTACATGTGCACAAACATTTTTGCTACACTTGAACGATCAATAGCGTTGCCAGCAGGAGTAGGCCTACTTATACTCCAATTGGCTACATACTTGTTCATGTTGCTTTCAAGTGGAAAGAAATCTGCAAGGCATAATACTATCAACATAGTTTCAACATCATCCAGCTATAGTACTCTTCCCTTTTCACCTTCATGCTCAATTACAAATGACCTTTATAGAAGATAACATATCTTTAAAAAAAAGCTAACGATTCATTCATGTTAAGTATTTTTATAATACAGCAGGGAACTATGCCCCACACCTTAAGCCTTTAGGGTATACACCTCACGTAGGGAACCACTGGTATATGAATACTTCTATACATTTCTAGAGGACTCATACAAAAGAAAACAGTTTAATGATATTTTACAAAAGACATAGAATCGGTTTTCTTGATTTTTCTTACAAGGTTGTTTTCGTCAATATTCTTATAAATACTATTGAAAAGATCTAGCGATTTCAGAAAGATCTAGCAATGGTCAGAAAGATCTAGCAAATGGTCAAAAAGATCTAGCAAATGGTCAGAAAGATCTAGCAAATGGTCAGAAAGATCTAGCAAATGGTCAGAAAGATCTAGCTATGGTCAGAAAGATCTAGCTATGGTCAGAAAGATCTAGCTATGGTCAGGAAGAGCTAGCAATGTTCAGAAAGATCTAGCTATGGTCAGGAAGATCTAGCTATGGTCAGGAAGAGCTAGCAAGATTAAAACACCAAGAGATTAAGACACCAAGAACAACACACCACTAGGGATGTTTCAATGACGAGCTTGCAAATTACCTTTCTGTGTTAAAGCCCTTGATAACTTCATTATAAGTCCCCTAGATGGGTCTTGTCTCCCGCCCCCTTCTAACTGTCTGCGATGTTGCCTCAGAAAAAAACGGTGATTTCTTTCCTCATAAGCAATACTCTATGTAAATCAAATTACTCGAGAAAATAATACAATTTACGTTATTCTTATACTGAAAACAAAATGAAAGAGAGACAAGTTCGGTAACTCTGACGTAACAAAGGAAAAACAATCAACAAAAAGAACAGAAAGAAGATAATGGCTTTTCTATCTTTTTGAGATTATTAGCTTTAAATATTATAAGGGTGAAATAGAGTTTAGAGGATGAAGACAATATCGATTACAGTGTGTGTGTGAGTGTGTGTATTGAAGAAATAGCTTTATTATATTTATGTTGAGCTAAGACTGGGGCTGCAACAACGGTGGTTAATGCACATCCTAAATCATGTTTTCTTGTTGTTGGCGCTATTGCCATTTTTCTCTTAAAATGTGTGCGCGCGTTTGATTGTGTTTTGTGGGGTTTTTGTGGGTCGGCTAAGGTAGGGTGGAGGGGGCGTTCTGGTCGAGGAAGAAGAATTAGGAGGCCTTTTAAACGACACATTGAAGCATGGTTTATTTGTGTTTGTCTTGGAGTTAAATACAAGGGGCCCTGTTGTTGACGGGCGTATTTTGGCGCGTGAGAGTGTGTAGGTGCGCATCTGTGTTCGTGCATGCTTGAGTGAGCTGAAGTTTCTTTCTTTTAATGACTGTTTTACGAGGTGCGGCAGCTAGACTGTTTCTTTATTTTATAAATTAAATTAAAGCATAATGACATTTCTCCTTTTAATCAATCCCATTTTGTAAAGGGAAAATAAAAGAACGATTCCTTAGACTTAAAAAAAAAATTGTAATAAGCAAAAAGTATAAAATATTAACAATTGGCTGTAACGTGATAATCAACATATGCGCCATTGTTTTTATTAAAAAAAATGTTCCATAAAATTAACGCACGGTTGAATAAGATAATAATAGCCATGTTGTGACTTTGTTTGTTCTTATTGGTGGTGTGAAGCTAATTTTTCTTCCTTGATGTCAAGTCATTTTATATAGAAACCCATTCATTTCTTTCCATATCCAATGGTTATAAATAGAATAGAATAATTTTTCCTGCTAAGCTGAACTGCATATTTTATAAGTATATAGAGGAAGAAACTTATAGACTAGTAAGGAGTCCCGTGGTTGGGGAGGGGGGCATTTTAATATATTCTTAATGATTTTTAAAAGAACGAGAGTGTGGCAGATTGTACATGAATGTATTGGCGGCTGGACGTTGTGCTGGCCACACAATCAATGAATGTATGTACGGCTGGACGTTGTGCTGGCCACACAATCAATGAATGTATGTACGGTTGGACGTTGTGCTGGAAACACAATCAATGAATGTATGTACGGCTGGACATTGTGCTGGCCACACAATCAATGAATGTATGTACGGCTGGACGTTGTGCTGGCCACACAATCAATGAATGTATGTACGGCTGGACGTTGTGCTGGCCACACAATCAATGAATGTATGTACGGCTGGACGTTGTGCTGGCCACACAATCAATGAATGTATGTACGTCTGGACGTTGTGCTGGCCACACAATCAATGAATGTATGTACGGCTGGACGTTGTGTCGGACACACAGTCAATGAATGTATTGGCGGCTGGACGTTGTGCTGGCCACACAATTAATGAGTGTATTGGCCGCTGGAAGTTGTACTGGCCACACAATCAATGAATGTATGTACGTCTGGACGTTGTGCTGGCCACACAATCAATGAATCTATGTACGACTGGACGTTGTGCTGGCCACACAATCAATGAATGTATGTACGGCTGGACGTTGTGCTGGCCACACAATCAATGAATGTATGTACGGCTGGACGTTGTGCTGGCCACACAATCAATGAATGTATGTACGGCTGGACGTTGTGCTGGCCACACAATCAATGAATGTATGTACGTCTGGACGTTGTGCTGGCCACACAATCAATGAATGTATGTACGGCTGGACGTTGTGTCGGACACACAGTCAATGAATGTATTGGCGGCTGGACGTTGTGCTGGCCACACAATCAATGAATGTATGTACGGCTGGACGTTGTGCTGGCCACACAATCAATGAATGTATGTACGGTTGGACGTTGTGCTGGAAACACAATCAATGAATGTATGTACGGCTGGACATTGTGCTGGCCACACAATCAATGAATGTATGTACGGCTGGACGTTGTGCTGGCCACACAATCAATGAATGTATGTACGGCTGGACGTTGTGCTGGCCACACAATCAATGAATGTATGTACGGCTGGACGTTGTGCTGGCCACACAATCAATGAATGTATGTACGTCTGGACGTTGTGCTGGCCACACAATCAATGAATGTATGTACGGCTGGACGTTGTGTCGGACACACAGTCAATGAATGTATTGGCGGCTGGACGTTGTGCTGGCCACACAATTAATGAGTGTATTGGCCGCTGGAAGTTGTACTGGCCACACAATCAATGAATGTATGTACGTCTGGACGTTGTGCTGGCCACACAATCAATGAATCTATGTACGACTGGACGTTGTGCTGGCCACACAATCAATGAATGTATGTACGGCTGGACGTTGTGCTGGCCACACAATCAATGAATGTATGTACGGCTGGACGTTGTGCTGGCCACACAATCAATGAATGTATGTACGGCTGGACGTTGTGCTGGCCACACAATCAATGAATGTATGTACGTCTGGACGTTGTGCTGGCCACACAATCAAAGAATGTATGTACGGCTGGACGTTATGTTGGACACACAGTCAATGAATGTATGTACGGCTGGACGTTGTGCTGGCCACACAATCAATGAATGTATGTACGGCTGGACGTTGTGCTGGCCACACAATCAATGAATGTATGTACGTCTGGACGTTGTGCTGGCCATACAATCAAAGAATGTATGTACGGCTGGACGTTGTGTTGGACACACAGTCAATGAATGTATGTACGGCTGGACGTTGTGCTGGACACACAGTCAATGAATGTATTGGCGGCTGTACGTTGTGCTGGCCACACAATTAATGAGTGTATTGGCGGCTGTACGTTGTGCTGGCCACACAATTAATGAGTGTATTGGCCACTGGAAGTTGTGCTGGCCACACAATCAATGAATGTATTGACGGCTGTACGTTGTGCTGGCCACACAATTAATGAGTGTATTGGCCACTGGAAGTTGTGCTGGCCACACAATCAATGAATGTATTGACGGGATGACGTTGTGCTGGCCACACAATAAATGAATGTATTGGCAGCTGGACGTTGTGCCGGCTATGCAATCTTTAGTTTTTCGTTTGAGCGTGGACAAAGAGACTACACGACTTTGCTTCACAGACTCTAAGGATTAAATTGGTCTGAAATGCTTTCCTTAGTATATTTATTTATGTGACTACAAGAAAGAAAATTTAAAGAGGAAGAGGTAGTTGTTTGTATGACATTTTAATTCTTTGACAAATTAGAAAAATATAGTTGAAACCCTGAATAGTTTTTTCTTCTTCTTGTCCTGAACAGATGGATCTCTGGGATGTGATGAACCCAAGCACAGAGAGGGAAGACAACACTACCCTGGAAGATTACCTCAAGCTGTACGCGGACGGCGCCGAGAGCCTCAAGACCAACACCCTGGTCATCCTTCTCGTCTACGTGCCTGTCTTCCTGGTGGCCTTCTTCGGCAACCTCATCGTCCTGCTCGTCATTCTCACCGACTCGCGCATGCGCAAGAGCACGGCCAACTACTTCCTGGTCAACCTGGCTATAACAGACTTATTGGGTGAGTACGATTTGCTTATGGAGGTGTGTGTATACTCACTCTTGTGGGGCTACTGAGGTGAAAACTTCTGGGCCGTCATGAAATAGGAGGGGGGGGGGGAAGTAGCACCCCACTAAATAATTTTGAAATACAGTGGCATTTTGTTATTTTTTGTTGTGTATGGTTTTATGTGTTAATAACAGTTTCTTGCACCTTTCATTCGTAGACCTCAGTAGAATTAAATGCGATAGAAAAATGCAAATATCTTTTTAAATGTGGTTGCCTGTAACTGCTTTTTTCTATGCAGACTTTATATCTATGCAAGTGAGTCCATTTGTCTGTGTTACAATTAGCTTATAATGACTTAATTCGTTTGTTATTAGCATTTAAATGCAAAAAAACAACAACAAAAAAACGTAGACTGAAATGAAACAAATGAAAGCAAGCCATTATAATGTAGAACAGGAAATCTAATTAGTGTTGTTGCATGTAGAACATGTTGAAAGTTAAGCGAAATTTATTGAATAAAAAAAAAAGTCATTTACTACAAGTGCTGGAGTCAAGCAGTTTACTTGTTTCGTGTTTAAAAATAGTATTTTTGTAAATGATAATTATATGGGAAAAAAGGCAAAATCAATAGAATCAAACTTATTCACTGTAAGAACAATTGTCATTTCTATAGAGTAAAAAATAATTCATGCCACACATTGCTGTTTGTATTATTTAAGAAGTCCAATTGTTTGTTGCTATAAATGGCGCAAGAGAAAATCAATACATCAATAATTCTGAACATTTGCTCGTAGGTATTTATTAAATGTTCAGGCGATGTTCATTTCTCTCGAGTAATGGAATTCGTTACGTTAAATACCATTTATGATATTTGTTTGTAATCCTATTAATGATTAAGTTTGATCATGATTAATCTTATGCTTTGTTAGTTAGTTAATTATGATTCTCTTGATTCTACTCGACTTTGTATGTGATTGTGTTTTTGTATTGAGACGAACTACTGGAAGTCTTACAAAAGGAAAATCATTCACGATTTGTATTAAGGTTATATAAAATTAGTAGCATGGAAAAGAAACGAAACTGACTGTTTCTGATGCGTTGACCAATGGGAGAGTTGATCAAACAGGAAATGACTTTCTTTTTCAATTCACGACGGAAGCCAATCGCTAGCACAATTTTCTATTTATTTATTTTGATAATTAATTTTAATTAATCTACATTTTGTTTTCTTAAATGATTTTCAATCCAAAAAGCCAAAACAATCATGAATGATTTTTTTTTTAAATTTATTTTTAAATGAAAGTTAAGCTGTGATATTCATTTTGTGAAAACTTTTTTTTTGCGTTGTTTTAAATATTCAGACGCTTCGTCGGTAATATTTGTATTACACTAATATGTGTATTTACACACACTTGTACTCAGCCCTCAAACGCACCCCCAATTTCATTTTATTTCCTCAAATAGACGAATACAATTCTAATATAGATCTAGTTTTTTTTAGCATGCTTCGAAAAAACTTCTTTTTTTTTTTTGGTTAATGTTCTTTTGATTTTTTGGAAATTCCCTAAAATGGGTTTGTTATATTTAAAACCAAATCGTTTCTCTCCTAGATGTAATTCAATAGCACTTCAGTAAATTGACGTCCAGTACAGCCTCAATTATTGGTTGACATTTTGACATAAAAACAATTACATTGGGTTATTTCCCCGTGTCTAGGTTTGTAGTTTTGTTTTTCTTTCACTGCTGAGAGGGAGGTGAGTTATAATAGACAGAGAGAATGAAAGAAAGAGAAAAAGAGTGGGGGATAGGGAGGAAAAAAGACACAGACAGAGCGAGAGAGAGAGGGGGGAGAGAGAGAGAGAGAGGGGGAGAGAGAGAGAGAGAAATAAATGAGTTTAAGACTTGGGATCTAGAAAATAACATTGATAGTAAAGTTAAAAAGAATACAGTTTTCCGTATCTTGTGACACACTAATCTTATCAGACAATATTATCTTTAAACGTCATGCTCCCTACTATTCGATGCAATACACTTCAATACAGCTTACAATAAACGATTCTCTAGGGTTAGGCAAAACTCTCATGTAAACCACGAAGTCCTGCGCACAATTGAGCTAAAGATGTTTTGCCAAAGATAAACAAAAAAAAACAACAAAAAAAAACAACAACAACAACAAACAATACAAATCTGAAGGAAATCCAGAAATGTGCACATTATTTCCAGCTCGATCTCTCAGAGCCCTTGGGTCAAGTGATTCAAAACGATCTCGTGACCCCTCCCCTTTCTCTCCCACAACTAAAAGAGGTCACGGCCATTGTAGAAGAATAAACTAATCCATTTATTGACTACTGTAAACGCAGTTTCCTTCTACTGAGCTGCAGTCCCCGTGTTCACGGCAATAAATTATGCCGTTGCTGGTTACTAGTGTTCCGTTTGCTAAGAAAGATGAGCCCGTGGTCTAACGTGGTCGTGTTGACCTAGCCGTATCCCATTACTGTCGTACCGCTTGTACCAACAAGATGTAAAACTATGCGCGGCATACATAGAAAAATATCCCGATCCTAAAAAACAAAACAACAACTGAACAAGCGAACTATTATGCAAATATCAATATACGCCATGTTGTTGAAAGCGATAACTGGTTGGACAGTGAAGGAGACAACTCCATCAAATTTACTTGTGCACTCCAACGATCAATTAGAAAATTCTCCACTTTTGACCACTAGTAGACGTTTTGGTTATAGATCTATCTAAAAAGTTGGTTATAATTCTTTGGAAATACGTTTAAAATCTATTAGAACATTAGTGTTGAAAATTAAAAATTATGCCAAAACTTTTCTGGTTCTCTTTTTTGCTTCTTTGAATTCTCGTGATGATGGGTTTTCACTGAAACTCCAGACTTTTATTAGAAGAACCCATTATTGAAAACAATGTTGCCTTTTAGGATGTTGTGAAGGAAAGTTCGCCTTTTTCGTTGACCAATCAAACTCATAAGCCACGTTTTACTGTCTAGAACAGGGGTTCCCAACCTTTTTTTACTCTAGAGCACATTCTAAAATATCGGTTGGGTGGCGGGCACCACCTATTTTAAATCGACAAACTCCTTCCATAACTTGTCATTTTCCCATAATTTATTTTCTTATAGTCATAATGTATTAATAAATAAATAATAAACAAAAATGTTTCAAAATAATAAAATTATTAGGCATTTTTTTCAAATTGCATACACACAGAGAAATGTATTTACAAAACGTACAGAAAGTAAACAAAACACACAAATACAAAGAAAACATTTCATGAAAAATATAATAAAGTCAATGTGATCTTTGGCATTGCATTTCATTGGCCAGAGCTTCATAATTAGGAGCGTATGACGATAATCCTGTTAGCTGACAATCATAAAGATGCTCATCGGTGAGTCGAGATCTATATCTTGATTTTATTAAGTTCATGTTTGAAAACAATGATTCGCATAAATATGTCGAACCAAAAAATGATTCAATTTTATATGCCGCTTTTTTCAACAATGGGAACTTTTCTCTATCCACTGTATTCCAAAAGTCCTCTGACATTAAGGATTTTAGCAAAATATCATTCTTAAGGTCCAAAATTTCTAACTCTAGTTCTTCTGTCTTACCTTGAACAAAATCTGCAATACATGCGGCTATTTCCATAACATTTATTTGGCAAGTAAAAGGATTGATACAGAAGGAAACTATTGGCTCAATATGTTTAAACTGCAAAAATCTCTCTTCAAACTGTTTTTTTAACTCTTGAAGATGCTTAATAAATAATGTCCCATTTAATTCATTGTCACCTAGCATTTTCTTCATATGTGGGAAATGCACGAGAGAATTGATCTGCAGATGTGATATCAACAAATCCAATTTAGCTTTAAATGACTTTACAGAGCTTATCATTTCAGCTATGCTTTTGTCTTTACCCTGCAACTCCAAATTTAAAGAATTCAATTTTTCCATGATGTCTGTGAGAAATCCCAAATCAATCAGCCAGCCAGAGTCAGCTAGTTCATCATAATTTTCCTTTCTATCGTTTATAAATGTTTTTATTTCTTCAATTAAACTCACAAATCTTGTAAGAACCTTTCCTTTACTGAGCCAACGTACTTCAGTATGCAGAATAAGATCATGTTCTTTATCTTCAGTATCTTCTAACAGGGCCTTGAAAAGTCGGTGTTGCAAAGGAGCTGCTCGAATAGAATTGATTATTTTTGTAACTATTTTCATGACGTGTTCAAATGGCAAAATTTTACAACACAGAGCTTCCTGGTGGATAATACAATGGTAGGACATGAAGTTTGAAAATGAATCATCCTTCATGCAGAGGGCAATAAATCCTTTGTTTTTACCCATCATTGCTGGCGCCCCATCAGTGGTTATTGCAGACAGCTTGTGCAAAGGCATATTTATTGACTTGGCGTATGTTTTGAATGTATTATAAATATCCTCACCCCTTGTCTGTCCTTTCATAGGTAATATTTGTAACATATCCTCTTTTACTGTGAAGTTACTAAACACCATTCTCACCATAACTGCTAACTGTGCGGTGTCTGATATATCTGTTGACTCGTCAAATTGTAGCGAAAACCAGTCACATATTTCCAAGTCAGTTTTTAACTGAGTTTGTATGTCTGTTGAAATTGCATGTATTCTTCTTGTGACTGTGTTATTTGACAACTGTAAGTCTTGTATTGCTGAGACAATCTCACGTTTGTTAGAAAATCCATCAAACAAACAATCGGCACCAGTCAAAAATAGTTCCTTAAACAACTCACCATCAATGAAAGGTTTCTTCTTTTTTGCGAGCATGTGAGATATTTTGAAAGAAGCAATGGTGGCCTTTTTAGAATTTTCCACATGTCTAGTGAAAACAGTCTGTTGTGCTGTTAGACTTGATTTTAGATTACAAATTTTTTTCTTTCTTACTTCAGATTTAAGAGGATAATTCACATTAAAAGTGCCATGATTTGTCTGAAAGTGTCGTTCAACGTTATGTTTTTTTGGCACTGCAATGCTACTACCACACAACAAACAAACGCATTTATTTTTCAAATTAACGAAACAATATGATTCCTCCCAGTCAGTGTTAAAATTATAGGTTCGTTGTCTTTTACTTGGTCCACTCATTTTAGGGCTAAAATAAATAATTAAAAAAATAATAATTGAACTACAATATAATATCAATGTTATAGCGCAAGTCTGTTCTGCATTATATGCATAAATATATTATAACAAGAACTATAACTATCTCCTCAATAATAATAAATTATTAATAGATCATCGCTTATGAATACAATAAATTACGCACCTCGCTTTTAGCCTGTTAATTTTTTTCTTATAGAAAACTCCTAATTCGTGTTTCGTCTGACGAACATGTCTCTTATCTAACTGTCGCGACCCGAACAGGGCAGCAATCACAATGACAACAACGCGGTTCCAGGCGGGGAATGCTTTTTGCGCATCACTCCATGTACACGCGGAAAACCCGAAGTGAGCCGATGATCGCAGAAGCAATCAGAGTTATGTGCCTTGTGATTTGGCGTCTTCGGCGTTTATCGGATCAGTTCGTGGCGTTCGTTCCATTCGTTCACTTCGGGTTTTCTGCGTGTACAAGGTGTGATGTGCAAATGGCACTAGCCGTTCCAGGCTAGCGTAAATAGTGCAGTCTGGCTCGCCGCTAGACAAGTTGGGACAAGTATCGAACATATTTAATAAACCTAGGCAGTAAAAAAAAAAAAAAACTCTAACAAATGAATAAAAATAAAATCATATTTTAAAATAATGTTTATGAAAAAAATTCTGTCTCTGTCGAATAGTGAAAGGCGGGCACATACGAATCGTTCCGCGGGCGCCATGGCGCCCGCGGGCACAGGGTTGGGAACCTCTGGTCTAGAACCACTAGATGCCACATTCGGGGTATTTTTTTAACTTGGAATTGAACCTTACATCTTTTGAATGGCATGCCAAAGCATTGGCGTTGTATAACCGTGATTCCATTAATCTGTGTATCTATGTATCAATCTAACTATCTGTCTATCTCTCTAGCTTTCTGTCTATCTATCTTTGTAACTGTCAGTATGTCTATCTGTCTATCTGTCTAACTGTTGTCGACAAATTTACCTACCTCGGCAGCACACTAGCTCGCACTGCCAATATAGACGACGATGTCTGCAATAGAATAGCAAAAGCAAGCATCGCCTTTGAGCGCTTTCGGGAAAACGTCTGGGACAGAAAAGGACTCCACCTAGACACTAAGCTAAAAGTATAAAACGTCACAATACTGCCAATATTGCTGTATGCGAGCGAAACATGGACAGTGTATAGCAGGCATGCAAAGCAACTAAATCATTTCCATGTCAGTTGCCTCCTTAAATTACTAAAAATACGTTGGCAAGATGGGGTCCCTGACACAGAAGTGCTTCTCAGAGCAAGCACGTTCAGTATCCAGACTCAGCTCATGAAATCCCAAGCGCGATGGGCTGGCCATCTAGTTAGAATTCCGGACCACAGGTTGCCAAAAAAGCTCCTATTTGACAAGCTAGCACACTGGAAAAGAAGAATCGGTGGCCAAAAAAAGATATTCAAGACAGTTTGATAGCAACCTTGAAAGCACTTGACGTAGACCCAGATAGATGGGAGGAACTGGCGACCGATAGAAGCAGGTGGCGCAATGTCGTGTCTTCCGGGGCACAGTTGGCAGAATATGGCAGAATCTCCATGGCCGAACAAAAACGAGCAGAAAGAAAAGCCAAGCAGACCTGCAAGGCGCTGCCAGACCCCACGACCGCATCTTTTGTCTGCAGTACCTGCAACAGATCCTTCAGGGCCCGCATAAGACTGATAGGCCACCAAAGAGGCCACAAAGTGACTGGTAGAAGTGGTCATCCTCGGAAATGAGGGACGAACAACATACATACATACATACTAGCTGTCTATCTATCTGTCGGTCTGTCTATCTCTCTGTCTGTTATCTGTGTATGATCTGTCTACATATTTATTTATCTCTCTTGCTATCTATCTATGTATGTATCTTTCAATCGATCTGAATATCTGTCTAAATATTTCTCTATCAAACTATATGTCGCTTTTTCTTTTTATTCTTCTGCACTTCTGTAATATGACCCGGGGTAATTATCTGTACCATTTACACACATTCAAACACAATCTCAGACACACTCAGACACACACACACACAAGTCACAAACAATAACACACTTACAAAGAAGAAAATCCATAGACTATCAAAACTAGCAAAATTTTAACAAATAACACGATCAAGGTATTCTACTATCTATAACAGGGATGCGCAACAGACGGCCCGCGGGTCACAACATGGCCCGCGAAGCCTTTTAATGTGGCTGCTAACAGCAGTTTCTATTTTAAATAGTTGTATTAATACATTTTAACAGTTTAGCATGTGCGATCCATCTTGCTGTACCAAACTCCTTATACAGCCCAATTTCGGCAAATGTTGTACACCCCTTATCTATAGTAATGTAATGTAAACACACAGGATACTTAGTCTACAGACAAAACAATGTATGCCTAACAGAGAATGTATGAATATTATTTCTTTTTATATCGATTCTCCTTTTGGTTTTAATTCATACAAAGACTTGGCTTGGTATCGTAATGTACAAGGCAGTTAGTATCGTACACACCATAAAATACACTGACCCTTGTAATATAATGAAAAGGATTACCTAAAACAGTGGTTCCCAGCCTTTTCAATGACGCGACCCTTTTATACAACATTTCACGTTATGGCGACCACCAACCATAAACTTTTTTTGTCGCTACCTTATAACTGTAATATGCTACTGTTATAAAATGTAATTTATGCAGGATGTATTTTTCAGTGTTACCAATTGAACATGATTAAAAGCACAGTGATTAATCACAAAAATCCATTTGAAATTATATATTATGAAATATTTATGTATAATTACAACACAGCGTCAGTGCTAAGATTGATATTGCGTCTTTCTCATCGGCTTACTCAACGAAGATCATCTTTCACAACAAGTCTACTTCTGTATTTAGATTTAATAATCAACAAACTGGAAAGCCCTTTCACAAAGATATGTTGTTGGAGATGGAAGAAGAAGGTGCAGCACAGTCTCAGACAAAATAGTATATGACTGCAAAAACTTGATCCTGAATCTTGTAATTTGCATTGTACAGAAATTAGTTGTTAATACATTAAATGAACTTCTCTTGTGTTGTCTCTGGAACATCTTTAACTGCGCATGACCTTCTTTCAAGTGCAAATGAAGTGTCGGATTAATTTGAAAGCAACGATGAAATTTCGTCTGCCAGCACGTGCAAGTGTTCTTTCACAAAAATCATTGTCGTAAAAATCATTATCGTAATCCTTTTATCTGGTTTAATGTCATGTTCCTCAAAGAAAGCAGATAAGTTAAGCTACATGTACATTGATTTACATCCAATAGTTTATGCCAAAGCTAAAGTTTTATTTGAAATGATCCGATCTTTTAAGACTAATTAATGTTTGCTACAAAAATTAAATGGTCCTTGCAGCGATAAATTTTACTCAATAAAGATTTCAAAGATGTCAACAAAGTAAGTTATTTTATGCAGTTCACCTTTATCGCCATAAAGTTCTTTGAACTGCAGTCTTGCTTTCTGATTTGAAAGTTAAAGAATTCTTAGTTTATCACGAAGATTAAAACAAGTTTTTAAAGTTTTCCTCTCGAAAACCATCTGACGTCAGTGTGAAATAGTAGTTCGGTGCACCCGACTGTTTTCGCAACTGTCTAAAGTAGGTTTGTGATGGGGTTGGTGCGCTGATGTCATCACGCCGGGTACTCGTATGCACAGAATAGAAATATACTTATTCTGTGCTCGTATGTGGATGTATCTGCATGTGGACTGATAAAATATGTATTTTCCGATGGTCTTAGGCGACCCCAATGGAATGGTTCTTTGACCCATATTAAGATTTGACATATAATGTTGGTACATTATCGAAACAATACTCTTTTAATTTCTTTAAAAGGATTCACCGTGAGGTAGCCCGATATAAAAAAAAATTAATCAAAAGGCTTGCTGAATCTAATCAAGGGAGATAATAGTTTTAAGTCTCTGGAGCAATGCTTTAGTAAAAAAATTTTTTACAATACAATTTGCATTTGACAACATTTTTTTTGTATATTTATATACCAGTACCGGTACTCAAATTGATAATAATACGTAAAATGAACAATCAATTAATTAATATTTTTACTTTACAAATGTAATTTGTAAAACACCTTTTTAGCTACTAGCTTGTTTTCATTAGTACGCATGTACATCTTTCAAATTTAATATATGATACTGATTAGATATCATCTGTATCATTTTTGAAAAGCCTTATTTTTAAGGCTTGTAGACTGTGAACTGTGAAGAAAAGAGGAATAGTCTAGACCAGACCAGGGGGTCTCAACACTACGAGACGCGGGCCAAATGCGGCCAGCGAAGCCCTCTCATCCGGCCGGTGGAGACCCTTTTTTTCTACGAAAACAATTACTGAAATTTACCTGTATCCTGCCAAGATCAGCCGCCTTTTTACCATTCCCACTAATACAGCTGTTCATATGTAATGTATCAATGTATTATTAAATAATAACCAAATAAAATAATGTTAAATTAATAATTAAAAACCACATCCACGTTTTGATTCTTTTTTTTTATGGACCTCAACTTCTGTTTGATAGTTAATGCGGCCGTCGGACTGAAAAGTTTGGAGACCCCTGGTCTAGACTCTTGACCAAGGATCGGCAACCTACGGTAAGCGTGCCAGATTCGCTACACACAAAGATTTTCAATGGCACTCAGAAGACCTCTAAAAAAAAACTATTCAAGTATCTTCTATTAGAAATAGTTCTATAAGTGCTAAAGCAGTGTGAATTTTAGGCTGTTGGCACGCTGAATGGATTATAAATCCCACTTTGGCACACTATTAGCAAAAGGTTGCCATTCCCTGGTCTATACTAAAGAGTGTTGGTGCCCGGACACATCCCTGTTTGACCCCGCTACACACTGAGGGTGAGGGGGGGGGGTTCTGAAGTGGCGCCGATTGTCCTTGGCGACCTCCATGAAATTGTCGTTCGACCCCCAAAGGGGTCGCGACCCACAGGTTGGGAACCGCTGACCTAAAAGAAGAAGAATGTATCGACCTCTAGTCCTATCGTTGATCAATAACAAAGAAGAAAAAATAAAGACTGGCAATAACGAAGGAATATAGTTTTTTTCATTGCCTCGTCTGTTGAAGCACGTGCGAGTCTCGCGATGAGTTGTATGATGAATGTACCTGGTGTGGACGGACTTAAGTTGTGAGATGAAATATCTATAAATTAAAATTACACGATGGATGGATTGAAACAGAAATCTGTGTCAATGTCGAGACGACCTGAAAGTTGACCTAATGCGAAGTTGGAAATGTGTCAATAAATCGAATATGTTGATAGCCACTAGAAACTATACAGTTGAGGACTGTAATTTGTTCTCCTTGTAGACTTAACATTTCTGTGACTTTCCCTAATGTGTTGTTACATGTGTATAGCATGTCGAACTTGTAATATTCATTCGAAGTATTGTACATTTAGAATTGTTTTTACGATTCATTTAAAGCTGTCTATTTATATTTAAATATGGCTTAAGTTATTCGTGTATACAAGATGATTATGTTCTCGTAGTCTTTATAGCAAATTTAAGATATTAATATCGGTTTTCTTTCAAAACCGGTTTTCGTCCCCCCTTCCCTCTTGTCCCCGTGTGATGTCAAAGACCGGAAAAGCCAAATGTGCTAATTTTTTTATAGGTCTATTTGAAGCATATTTAAGACTTAATTATAGTTACCAGGGGGCAGATTTAGTTTTCCAAGGGCCCAAAGCCGACTCTTTTAAAAGAGGTTTGCTTTATGGATACTTTATTTAAAGAACGTTATCATTGTTTTCAATAGGCGCATTCATATAACTGAAATGATGGGGGTGGGGGGGGGGGTGAGGGCTTTTTATGACGCCCTTTCAACCTATCCCTCCTTCATTCGCCCCTAAATCTCTCTGTTCCATCAAACACAAGAGGACAGAAGGGCGAAGAGTAAAGTTGTAATAATACATAAGGCATTAAGCTCTAATTTAGAGATACAACCCAGTAGCGACCTGTTGCATGTGGCAGCGCGTTCGACTGGCATTACGAGGGTCCTGGGTTTGAATCCTGGTGGAGGCTAGGATTTTGTTCCCAGGACATGAGGGTGTCCCTGAGTCTACCCAGTCCTGATGGGTACCTGACTTTAGTTGGGGTAAAGTAAAGGCGACTGGGCATTGTGCTGGCCACACATCCCCTAGTATGCCGTAACCATAGAAACCGGTGAACGCTGCTTCACCGGCCCAATGATCAGTTTGGTCCGAAGGGTACTTTACTTTTAGCAACCTGTTGCAATGCTCAAATAAACATAAGGACAAAAAAAACTTTCCTTATGCCTTATGCAAGATGAAATGCATATAAGTACTCTTTCTTTCAGAGTGGCATCCGGGCATGGAATGGGTTGCCTGAAAAAAAACTAGAAAACCAGTAACTTTACATCATTAAAACAACAATATAAATGCAGGACTAAACTCTAACCACGGATGTGCGTAGGACGCAATAACCTTCTTTATAGAAGAAGTATCTGTAATGTATAAGATAAGATTACTGTTTTTTTAAATATAAATATAGCAAACAAATAACTCATCATTTTTTTGTCTGCTCCCTCTCCCCTCCCTGTTTCACGTTGTGCAGACTGCCATTATACGAATTGGACTCATTGATTACAATCGTAGGAAGATTAGTTTATATATAGTCGTCCAATAATGGGGCGCTATAATGGATTTTTTAAACCACTATTTCAAGCACATTCCATTCTACTAGATAGTTAGCAGTAAATAGCATGCATAATTTTTATATTAGCACTGCTAGCGTGTACTATTTCATTATCAAACCGTATCGACCAGCTGTACTGAATAATATTATTTTCAAATATATATGACAGAAGCTCTTTCTATTAAGAAGATTACTGCGTCCAGGGTTTGAGTCTAGTCTTGTATTTTTATTAGGGTTTTAAATGATGGTTGGTTTTCCCGGTCAAACCTGGCACGCAGAGCGATTTTTAATGGCACGCGAGAGACCTCCAAGAAGTGTTTTAAATTAATTAAAACAAACATTTTCCGGTTCTGAATGAGGCAAAAATGAGTGTTGAATGCTATTTTTCTGAATGACATAGAGACACATTTCATAGAGTTGAACTTGCATTTACATGGACCACTGGAATGAATTTGCATTGAAACTAGACATATCTTGCCGTGAAATCAATTTAAAAAAAAACAACTATATGTACATCCCTATATTAAGGCATACATTGAGATAGATAGTTGGGCTTTTTCAGATGTACATCAAAGCACTCAAATCGGAGTTTTCTAAACAAAGGCAAGACTTAAGACTTTCAAATTGATGGACTCATTTTTTCATACCACATCAAGACTGATTGGTCTGATCTTACTACATGTTAGATTTAAATATTTTTTTAAGTGGAGAAATATTGGGGATTTTAAAATGAAGCAAGTTGAATTTTAAATATTAAAATAAATGGGCATCCTAATTTTAATGTGCTCATTTGCGGTAAAAATCTGGAAGCAAGCTTCTTAGGAAAGTCATCTGCTATTCTCAATGGCTTGGCATTCTCTCTTTTACTTTTAGCTTTTCGTTTAACTTACACTTGTGAACAGATTTTTATCGCACATGAAAACTGTTTTAAGCATACAAAGAGGTACAGACTAATTACATTTAAAAGAGTTTTTATGCTCATCTTCTTTAATTAAACATACATATAAGTAATTCTAAAACAATTTTTTTATATTAAGATCTATTCATTTTATAAATATAAGAGACTTATTTAATAGCACTATATTGTGTAATTTCTGTAATTAATTATGTTTAATAGATAAACTACTTAAGGTTAAATGTACAAACAATTAATGCGGGAAATGTTTATTTCTAACTGTTTAATGTAAATTATTTTAATCCTTTAATAATTAAATCTGGTAATGAATACCATGATGTTGGATTTATATAAAGAAATAATAATTAGTCAGTAATATTTGTTATAATAAAAAACAGAACTTTTAGGGCACCAGTATTGAATCAAATGTGGAAACATTTTTTTTAATTAAAGGGAAATAGTTAACCCGTTTTTTAACCTTATTTTTCTAATATGTTTCTTTTTTTTCCTTTATAAAAGAATAAATAACTTAAAATTTAAAACTTTGAAATGATCAAACTGTAAAAAGTATTTGAAAATTATATACATATTATATGAATAGAGAATTCATATTTTCAAACATTACATTCACTACCCAGTTTGTATGATTACAAAGTATCTAATACACTTAATGAATGTATTTGGAAAACAAGACATATTAAAGGACATCTCAGTTAAACTGAGATCAAAATATTTAATGATTTTAAGTAGGGATGTTAAACGAAAACCGGAATACCGGATTCCGGTTTTGATACCCAAAACCGGTTTTGATTTTCAAAACCGGATTTCGGTTTGTTGGTTTGAAGGTAATCACTACTTCAAGAAGCACATTTTTTTTTTTTGGTTCTGATGGAAATAATTTTCAAAAATAATGTTGGATTCGCACAAAACAATTCTTGAAATGCCTTGCTAGTCTTAGATATTGTTTCTTTTTTTTTCCTAATACGAACTTTGGCTTGCGATAAAAACAACATCAAACAAAATGTTAAGTTACAGTTACAAAAGTTACAGTTACAATTAACATGATTTTTTTTTTGCTTGTCGGCTCATCTTTAAGATGTGCGCTCCCCTTTGATGTACACAATAGAGAGACGCAAACTATCCTATCCCAGTATTTCTGTGACCCTGAACATTTCGGCTAGACACCACGTCTGTGATTTAATATTAACGGCACTATAACATTCATGATAATGTTAAGTCAATAATTTCCATAAATAAATGTGAAGGTTTAGTAGCAAAGTTTTGTGTTTGATATAAATGCAAATAAAAAGGATTAAAATCACAAAAACTTTAATTTCTAATTAAATATAAAACGCTTTAACGATTTTCTCCATTAAAAAAAACTTTTTTTTGGCCTTAGTCTTGCTACGGAGTTAAATTATTTGTCATATAAAAATAATTGTTACAAAAGTATAATAAAGCAGGTTGACATTTAGGCTGTTTGCACGCTGAACGATTTAGAAATCCTAGTTTGGCACATTGTTAGCTAAAGGTTGCCGCCCTCTGATCTAGCGTATAATTGACAGGATTTTTAATCCTGATTTTGATGGTGTCCCTTTTTCTACCCAGCTCTGATAGACCCACGACATTACTTCGTGGAAATTAAACACGGTTGGGCATTATCCTGGACACACAGTCACCCTAATAAGCTGTGGCCAAGAAAACTGGGGAAATGCTGCTTCCAAATAATGTCCGAAGATATTTGTATAATGTTCCTAAAAAGAAGTAATTCAATAGTTAAGATTGTTTTTATCTGGGTTTAATTACATTATTATATCTTGGCTCACTTTTTCTTTCTAGCGTAATCTTGTTTTAATTTTACTCTCGTTCTTACAATTCACCAACGTCTATGTATTCTAAGAGTTTCTAGTTAAAATATTGTATTCATTCTTTTGAAGTGTCTTTTTTACCCTACAACTGTCTTTGGGTCAACCAATCAGCCGTCGTTAATTGTACCACGTGGTTGCCTAAAGACACCAATGACTGAGCTCTTCTGAGTGAAGAAATTCTCTGAGGACTATGACATTAAAAAACCGATATAATTTTTCTTTTTCTTGATTTCAATTAGTAGCATAATAATGTAGGTTTGTTCATTCTATTATAAAATTTATTCTGAGACGAGGATGTCTTGGGACATGTGCTTGCTATATTATTCTCTGATTGGCCGTTTCTCGGGGCCCGTGTATATGAACACGTGACGAGCTGGCGATCACCAATAAATATCGAGTCGGAAAAAAAAGATGACGGAATATCTTAACCGACTGTATTTCATCAACGTCATATTTACGTCATCAATATGTCGGACGGATGAATGTTTAATGAGATTCCGATGTGCGACTGCTCCTTGGGGGGAACGACGGAAGAGTAAATATTTATCACGTTCAGGAGAAGGAAGAAGTAAACGATCATTTAAATGTATCATGTTACATTTGAGAATTTTCATAGTTTTGATATTTGCTTTGCCTCTCATTAAATTCGATGCGCTAAACCAGTCCTACTTTTTAAACTTCATTGCTTATTAATTGCATAAACGTAAACGGTTAAAAGTTGTAAAAATTAAAAGCACAGTCAATAACACAAAAAAAAAAAATACAAATTATGTTGTTGTTTTAATGACTATTTCAGACAGTTCATTTAGTGCCTAAGTGTCATTAATTAAAAATGAGAACTTGCATCAATTTGTAGTTGTTAATTGGAAACAGGAAAAACAAAAGTTGTATTTCTAGGCTTTGTTATTCTTAGTATTTATCTTATCTTATCCTATACATTACAGACGCTCCTTCTATAGAGAAGATTATTGCGTCCTACGCTCATCCGTGGTCTGAGTCTAGTCTTGCATTTTTATGAATGTTTTAAATGATGTTAAGTTACTGGTTTTCCTGGTTTGCTCAGGCAACCCATTCCAAGCCCGAATGCCAATCGGGAAGAAAGAGTACTTCTATATATGCATTTGTTCTCGCATAGGGGATAAGGAAAGTGTTTTTGTCTTTATGTTTAACTGATCTTTGCAACAGGTTGCTAAAAGTAAATTACCCTTCGGACCAAACTGATCATAGGGTCGGTGAAGCAGAGGTTGTATTTCTTAATTAGAGTTTAATGCCTTATCGTATCATTTTGTTGTATTTCAATGATAGATTTTAAACTATTTTTACTGCTGCATTTAATTTCTGATGTACTTTTCTAAAGCATATCTAAACATAACCATTTCACTGATAGTGTTTTACGCTTTTATGGTTGTGATTTTGAGTTCTATGTATACAATCAATATAGAACTTGTTCTATGGTTTAAGAGTCGGACTATGTCTTGAATATAAATAACAACACTGCAGTCAATAAAACGACAGCTATAGCACAATAAATGAGCTGTACTCTAGTATAATAGTGAAAGACTAACATGCATATTATATATTGCCATTTAGTTATCTCTACTTTATCACTACTTTGTATCTTCTTGAGCACAAACATTAGGGTGGCACGTTGACCTAGCCTGGCAGGGCGTTCGACTGGCATTCCGAAGGTTCTGGGTTCGAATCCTGGCGAATGTTAGGATTTGTTCCCGGAACTGGAGGGTGTCCCTGAGTCTACCCAGCTCTGATGGGTACCTGACATTAGTTGGGGTAAAGTAAAGGCGGCTGGGAATTGTGCAGGCCACACATTCCCTAGTATGCCCCCTGATCAATTAGATCCGAAGGGTACTTTACTATCCCTTGGACTGCCACTCCAAAAGCTATGGATATACACGTCCAGGTATGGCGTAGGGACTAGGGCTGACCTTAAATCGACCTACCTCTAACTACTACCTGACCATAGTTGGTGAAAGGAAGCAAACACGACTGACAATTCATTAAACATTAAATATAGTGGAAAAACCAGGCGACCCGCACACTGGCTAGACTTTATAGCTCATCAACAAAGAATTAACCAGAGGCTAACTGGGGACCACCAGCCCACACACGACATTGGGCAATGTAGAAAGACGACACATAAAAAGAACAACACCCCCGCCCCTTTAAGCCTTCCAGTAATAATTAGAGCTTGTTTTCGAGGAAGTCACCGACATGATGGTCCATGTTGGAAATGGAAGCTCTTGAAATCACTCGATGCTAATATCGTGGACTGTTATATATTGGAGGAGTACTCAAGCAGGAGTGCTGGAGGGCAAAGACATAAGTAGTCGCATAACTTCTGACATTCTAGGAGCTATTACTTGTAGTGGGACAAGCTTATGCAATTTTTAAGAATTGCCTCGATAAACCAATTTGTCCACAAAGTCACTCAGAGCTAGCCACCAACGCTATCATTTCCTTACGTCGTCGTCTGTGTTTTACATTCGTGTCCATGTTATCTGTATACTACTTTTTCAGTAATCCATTTAATCGTTTTTATCACCTATAAAAGTCTATAAGTAACTTATAATTTATACAATTCCACACCATATTTCTTTCTTTTTTTAACTTATACATTTCCACACCATATTTCTTTCTTTTTGTTACCTGGTTAATTAAATTCTATGTCCTAACACCGGTTCAAGGCCCGGCATTCGGATAACTCTGGTGTTCGCTATATCGTCCTTCTAAATGTCATTCATACAAAAAGTCAAACTCTATTTGACTCGCAATAACTTTTCATTACCTTCTATCAATTTGTAAACTATGACAATAACAAATTCTTCTAGGTACTTCATTGCTTGTCAAAAAAAGTGTGACGCAGAATAGGACGAGAAATACACGTGCCGTTTGAAGAAATCAATCGTTCCGCATGCCGCGCATAGAGCGCGTGCTGGAGGATGGGATGCCAATCCTATTTATAATTATATATTAGTAGATCGTATTTTAGTTGCTAATGTAGAAAACAATTGATTTCATGTCATAATTTTAGTTTGACTTTTTTTATGAGTCCCCCGTGATAGCCTTGTAGCATATAGATTAAATTATGTTGTACAGTGTGTCTAAATTATGGCCCTCGCTAAAAGAGAACTGATTTAGAACACCACAGGTAAAGTTATGTTGTACAGTGTGTCTAAATTATGGCCCTCGCTAAAAGAGAACTGATTTAAAACACCACAGGTAAAGTTATGTTGTACAGTGTGTCTAAATTATGGCCCTCGCTAAAAGAGAACTGATTTAGAACACCACAGGTAAAGTTATGTTGTACAGTGTGTCTAAATTATGGCCCTCGCTAAAAGAGAACTGATTTAGAACACCACAGGTAAAGTTATGTTGTACAGTGTGTCTAAATTATGGCCCTCGCTAAAAGAGAACTGATTTAAAACACCACAGGTAAAGTTATGTTGTATAGTGTGTCTAAATTATGGCCCTCGCTAAAAGAGAACTGATTTAAAACACCACAGGTAAAGTTATGTTGTACAGTGTGTCTAAATTATGGCCCTCGCTAAAAGAGAACTGATTTAAAACACCACAGGTAAAGTTATGTTGTATAGTGTGTCTAAATTATGGCCCTCGCTAAAAGAGAACTGATTTAAAACACCACAGGTAAAGTTATGTTGTATAGTGTGTCTAAATTATGGCCCTCGCTAAAAGAGAACTGATTTAAAACACCACAGGTAAAGTTATGTTGTACAGTGTGTCTAAATTATGGCCCTCGCTAAAAGAGAACTGATGTAGAACACCACAATGTAACCACAAATTCTCATGATTGAAATGAGCTATCATTAAAAATCGGGGAAAAAATCAAATTATAAATAAATCAAGCAGTAAAAAAAAAAAAGAATGCTATTAACAATCTCTGTTTCTTCTTCCATTTCATTTTTTTTCTTTCATTCCATTAAAACTACATTTTAAACCAAAGGATGTGCAAGATAATTTCTTGTTTTTATTTTGTGTTTAGCGTTGTTGTTTTCGGTTGTGGTGGCGCAGTGAGGATGTGGGGGAGGATTTCCAATTGGGTCAAAATTTTGTTAGCTAAAGCTCCAACAAAATTACTGCATCTTTATTTTTTTATAATAATTACGTGAATTTTTTTTTTTGCAGGGTGACGAAAATATCTGTGTCTATCTTATCTGTGTTTTATCTTATCTGTGTTTATCTTATCTGTGTTTTATCTTATCTGTGTTTTATCTTATCTGTGTTTTATCTTATCTGTGTTTTATCTTATCTGTGTTTTATCTTATCTGTGTTTTATCTTATCTGTGTTTATCTTATCTGTGTTTTATCTTATCTGTGTTTTATCTTATCTGTGTTTATCTTATCTATTTTATCTTATCTGTTTTATCTTATCTGTGTTTATCTTATCTGTTTTAAAACAAAATGGTCTTCTGGTTTCCCGAAAGAGAAACAAACTGTTGCTCCAGCGTAACAATTATTTACTTGAGTATTACCATAAATGACGTCAGAGGCAATTTCAAGGGGAGCTACTAAGAATTTTTTGTTAACTTTTAACACATTATATAAACCGCTACGAGAAGAAGGGTTCATTAAGCTCACTGTATAATTTGACTGTTGTAAATCCATTAATTTAATACAGCCAATGACATCTAGTGAAGTTAAGTAAGTGCTACACAAAAACAATTTTCCTTTCTACTAGTTCTCAATTACTTATAATAATAATAATAATAACAATCTATTTCCGGTGGAAAACTCTAGATAGAACTGATCTTTCGAGGAAATGACGTCACTGAAGGGAAGAAACAAAGTGTTTTTTTCGCCCCGCCTAGCGTAATTTGTATTGTTGTAATGATTCTAACGTAAGAGTTCGAGGGGACATAACTCTTTTAAAATTAGTACTAATCCAGTCCGATGTATATATTATATAAGACAGTACATTGTGATATGTTTTGCTATTGTGATACATTTAGTATAACTGTTCATGTAAAACTTCGGTGAGTCGATGGCAACTCTGAAACAAGTGTTCACTATAGAAATGATGTTTGTCTATCACGTCTAGGGAAGGGATTGCCAATTTATTTTGTTTGACGAGTTAATTCCATTCACGAGAGACTCTGAAATCAAGAGGGGAAACTTGAAAGTCCCACCGAGTTCGTGACGTAGCAGTGATTCGATGTACGTCATCGTCGTTACGATTTCAGCCACAAATTTAGAAGAAGAAAAACACACGAAAAAAAAACAACAACTCTAAAGACAAACCCAAGACAAAACTAACCACACACCCACACACTTTCACACAGGACTATACACACCACACACTTTCTTTCATACACAGACACAAAAACGTGTGGTTACAATGGCACTCAGAGATACTAGTTACCGAAATGTGATTCAATATTTTGAGGAAGTAACTGTTTCAAGGACTACTTTCCCAAAAAGAAAAGACACACTTCTGGCGAATTCATCTGGAGTTAGTTTTGGGATGTAATTGGGCACGAATTTCGTTACATTAAGCCTTTACTAGCGATACGATATCTGTTTGTGGAGAAGGATTAATACTTTTTCAACGCTACTTAAGCAGGCACCTTTTTTTAAACATGGAAAAAAAGAAAGATAAAAAGATAGACTGATAGAGAAAGAGAAAAAGATTGGTTAAAAAAGTTAGAAAAAGAGAGAGAAAGAGAAATAAAAAGAGAAAGAGAGAGACACGGGGGAGAAAAGGCAGAAAGAGAATGTGAGAGAGAAAGGGAGAGTTATTAAATTTGTATTAATAAAAGTTACACTTCTCTAAAATTACAATTTTTATTAAAATTATTCAAATGAGAACATTCCGAAATATAGGACTTGTGAAGCATATCTCACCACTTTGTCTAGCCATCTATTACAATCTAATACAATGATATTTTGTGGTCAGAACAATGCCCAAAAGCTTTCCTTTCCTCAACAGATTTCTGCTATAACTAATAGTCCCATGTAGACACAGGCTTTTCCAAGAATTTCAGGTGCTGTGTAGAATAGAAATACGGCAATAAACAGTCTTATTCTTCTCAGTGCCTTAAAAAATATTATTTTTATATATTTTTATATTTACTTTCATATTTATTTGTAAAATCTTCTACTGTTCCATTTATTTAAAAAAACAAAACAATTTAATAGCATCATTTAAAGAAAACAACTCCGACCAATAAAAATGCTTATTAAAACCAAGGCTGCCTTAGATAGAGGTCATCGACTTCGTCACCAATGCAATAACCTGTTGATTCGCTATAAATAACTCTCATATAAATAATCCCACCCCGCACATCTGCACCTTTAATTTTTCTTATTGACATGAATGCTTTTTTTTTAAGAGACGGAGTACATCTATTTCTTCAAGCATAATTGGCTTTATTTAAAGTTAAAATGTTCTTGTGAAAATACAAAAAAAAAAAAAAAATGTTTACTTCGTTTTGAAGGTTATTGAACTCGTTATGGATACATCTAGTCTTTTCTTATATTATATATTACAGACGCTCCTTCTATAAATAAGATTATTAAGATTTAAAAGCGATATAGAGTCTAGATAGTTTAATAGAAAAAGGTCTTGTTATATTCTAAATGAAAACCTAAATTGTTGAATCTACATGTTTGGAGGTTGGGATCTATTAGCAAATGGATTTTACGAGATAAAACATTCGGTTAATATTCGACAGATTGCTTGTAAGAAAGTCGATTTCTATTTTCAATAATATAATAATTAATCTCAGCCACTGATAACTAAAGTGTGGCACAAAAAGTCGAATATCTCATTTCCCAAAAAAAAAAATGGAGATACCGCATTTTGTAATGCTATTTTAAAATAGCGCGTAAGCTGTATACAATTGCCTGTTGGACGTTAGAGTTGACTCAGTCCTAATTATTCTGTTTCTGATCAATGATTGAGTTTTTAATATCAGATATTCTGATTGTTGCTTTTTTTTTTATTTTGCTTTCTTTAAAAAAAAATTTTTTTTTGTCGCTGTCCACCCTAATTATTTTAGCATCAGAAGATAGCCTACATCCGCACTCTGGACAGTGACCTACTTATGATAATTTTGACTTAGAAAAGTGGGGATGGGAGTAGGAGAGGTGGAGGGCGGGGATGTATAACGAGCCTTCACTGGTTGAAAGAAAAAAAATTGGCTACTTTTTACAAGATAGTGACCTAAGCTGATTAGCGGCATCCCCCAGCAGCAGCGGGCAGAAAGCCTTGATTGTCCGGGAGATAACGGACATGAAGCCGTGGCGATGCCCAACTCCAGATAAGTGGCTCCATTGAGGATTGAGCCTTTCTAGCCGCACGCGAAGTGGCACGTAAGCCAATGTCCATAAGCCCGTACAGCCTCCAGGGGCATTAGCTAGGAGTAGGGAAGTTAATGAAATAATGCAGTGGAAGATTTTAAACTCAACTGGTAACCATTCAAATTTAATTGGAATAAAAACAAATTAGATCACAAAGAATTGTGTTAAAAAAAACATGGTTTACCATTGTATTCAGTGTTTCTCAATAAATAGAGTTAGTTAGTTAATGTAGTATGCTTGTCAAAATGTTCGCAAGTTGTTGGCTAGCGCTGGCGTCAGCAACATTTTGATGGAAGCCATCAAAATTGCCACCGAAGCAACTGGAAAAAAAAATTGAAGATAGGTGGGCAGCTCTAGCCAATGTGGCCATCTTCACTGGCGCGCTTTCAGTCCTCCGGGCAATCGATGGCTTGGGATCATGACCGACCGAATTACTTGACTGCTTCTGACTGTTTCAGACCTTATCCTTAAGTACAAAAGGATGGTGACTTTGCAGGTGTCCTTGCTAACGAGATAGAGGGATTCTTTGGCAATAATAAGTCCTTGGTGTTCGCTCTTGGTGGTCCGATTTGAATCGATAGCGCCCACAAATTGATCCGTGCATGGGAGTCTGAAGGGCCAAGCTGAGAGGCAGCAACTAAAACGACCATGTTGAGCTAACACGTGATGGACAATCCGTAGAAGGGATCAGACAACAGTTGCCCGATTTCGTACATGGTACTGCCTTCTAGGGCCCTATTTCAGCAGATTGAGGTTCACCTGGAATCACTTTGTCGAAAGTGTATAGAAGCAGAAGAGACGGTTGAGCAGGTGCCGGAGGAGTTTAGATTGGATGCGAAAGGTCAACCTTTTGCACCATACCAATATGCTGACCTGGCTACACTGCGTAGCACAAGTGTGTGTTTTTCTACTCCAAGAGAGTTGTCTTGGCTTGTTTTCTCATTTTAGAGATGTAGGGTTCACGTCTGGTGAAAGAAATCAGAAAAAAAAAGACAAAGTCAAAGGCAATATTACTGTCGCAGTACCGTACAAACATTTTTTTCTACTCCACAATAAAAAGCAATATCAAGAAAAAGACATAACTGTCGTTGTCAAAAGTCTTAATACCAGAGCGACGATTTCCTCGCCAGGATCAAATGACAAACAGCAATTTCCTCTGGGCTCAAAGTTTGTCCAAGAGTTTGTTGTTGTTGTTTTTTCTTCCGATTTTATGGTGTGTTTTTTATTCTCAGGATTAAAATAGAAAGACAGTTCCTGGTCCCATCTATAAATAGCACAAGTATTCGATACAAATATTTAGATGATCCTGCACATTCTTCCAATGATTGCGATTTTTAGTGCATAAAGTTTCTGAAAATCTCAAGGTTGTGCTATTTGTTATCGTTGAATTCTGATCTCATAAACAGATATGGTATAGTGTTTTTATGTTGTTTTTTTAAGCTCCTTTAGTTTTGAATGGATTTCCTTTTTTTCTTCAACTTTTTCATTTTGAGGATTTATAGTTTCATAGACTAATTTTTCTATAAAGAAATCAGAGATTGTATATCTTTTGATTATGCTTGTGTGTATGATTTTTTTTATACAAATGCCAGCTAAGACAATAGATGACGGAAGACAACTCTACTCTGCCGTAGTGTCTTGCTTAAGTTTACACAAAAATTCAATTAGGAGTGAATGTCCCTGATTATCGAACGTGATTAGCAGGCGATCAGCATCAGCTTATGTTCTTTTTTGTTTTAAGGACTACTACATTCATGAGGTCAGCTAATATACTAACACAATATAACAACAAAATAGATACACAACTTACAAGCACGATATATAAACACAAGAGACGAACACAGTAGTATAGCCTACAATCATTTATACGAACACAATATAATAGGCAAACACATTATGCAAACACAATATGCAAACACATTATGCAAACACATTATGCAAACACAATATACAAACAAAATATGCAAACAAATATAAAAAAGCAATATTATACAATCGTGATATGCAAACTTTATATCGAAGGTGTTTCAACGCACTTAATGCACTCCTGTTAAGCCAAATTTTAATCATGTACGCCTTCCCACAATCCCCCACCATATTTTCCGGATATGCTTACGCACCATTATTGTTTTAAACCAGAAGGAAAAAAAAATACCTCCCCCCAAAGACCTATTTGTTGAATGAAAATACAACAATAGCTATGTGCGTGCTCTAATGGGATATTTCTAGAAGAGATTTACATTGCCTGTGTGTATGTATTACTTTGTATGTGTGTGAGTGTGTGTGTTTAATCCACACACAATTATTGGGTGCAGATTGTAGTCTAAAGCAATGATAATTGTGCTATTAGAAAAAACAACAACACAATAACGTAAGCTCACATTACAGGCAAATAACTTATTTTTTTAATAATTTTTTTTTATTGGAAGATGTTATTTCTAAAGAGAAAATTATTGCGCCTAAGCTCCTCTGTGGTTTGGTTATTGTCTTGCAGTTTCGTAGCATTTTTAAATCAATGTTAGGTTCTTGTGTTTCTAGACTCGTTCAGGCAACCCATTTCAATAAAAAAAAGACTTTATTTATATGTGTGAATCTATCGTTATAGGTTTATCACTATTTTTCTAGGCCATCTTGTTTGCGGGAATATTTTCTAATTGAGTTAACGATACTAGTATTTTTTACTAATGTTTTACTTGCAACTTAATGTCTGCAGAGTGAAAAAAGTTTCACGAACAATGGCTATTGATTTAAGTATCGAAACTTTATGTAGGAAAGTAATCTCGTCGGATCGAATTGTTCCCTAGAACTAGGTGATTGTGTGGTCAGCACAACACCTTGCCGCCTTTTCTCTGCCCAACTGTGTTCAGGACTATGCCAAAACATTTGTCACAGACTGAGGCTATGTACATACTACACACACATTTTACATTACCGTTTTTCTTTACGACTTCATTACATGTTAGACATTAATTTTATTGACAAATGACTGTCTGGCTCTAACGGGGTAAGTGCGTGTAAACATAATATATTGTATCCAAAATATTGGTATGTATGACTGTATGTACGCAAGGACAGAACGAGTTATAGGTAGGCAGATAAATGTATGGAGATAGATGTGTAGAAAGATAGAAGGATTGATAGAGAAGGACACGCAGATAGATAGTAAGAAAGGTGCATAGAAAGATAGATAGTCAGATCAGATAGATAGACAGATAGGGATATACATATATAAAGAGAGAGGGAAGTAAAGAGACAGACGTACAGATATGAAGAAATATAGATAGATAAAAAGATAATTAGATAGAAGTAAAGATATATAGATAGAAGGATTGGTAGGTGTAAAGATAGACGAATAGATATTTGTATAAATGGATACATAGATCGATAGGTGTATGCATAGATACATAGATGCATAGGTGGATAAATAGATAAAAAAATAGATAGGTGTATAGATAGATAGATAGGTGTATAGATAGATTGGTGTATAGATAGATTGATAGGTGTATAGATAGATATGTGTAGATTGATATGTGTATAGATAGATAGATAGGTGTATAGATAGATTGATAAATGTATAGATAGATAGATAGGTGTATAGATAGATTGGTAGGTGTATAGATAGATAGATGTATAGATAGATTGATAGGTGTATAGATAGATAGGTGTATAGATAAATAGATATGTGTATATAAAGATAGATAGGTGTATAGATAGATAGGTGTATAGATAGATTGATAGGTGTATAGATAGATAGATGGGTGTATAGATAGATAGGTGTATAGATAGATTGATAGGTGTATAGATAGATAGGTTTATAGATAGTTTTAGAGGTGTATAGATAGATTGATAGGTGTATAGATAGATAGAAAGAAGTATAGATAGAATTATAGATGTATAGATAGATAGATAGGTGTATAGATAGATAGATAGGTGTATAGATAGATTGAATAGTAATAGATTGTAAGAAAGGTACATAAAAGGATAGATAAACAGATCAGATAGATAGACAGATAGGGATATACATATACAAAGAGAGAGGGAGGTAAAGAGATAGACATACAGATATGAAGAAATAAAGATAGATAAATAGATAGTTAGATAGAAGTAAAGATATATAGATAGACGGATAGATATTTGTATAGATGGATATATAGATAGATAGGTGTATACATAGATACATAGATGCATTGTTGGATAGATAGATAGATACAAAAATAGAATGGTAGGTGTATAGATAAATAGGTGTATAGATAGATAGGTGTATAGATAGAAAGATAGATGTATATATAGATAGGTGTATAGATAGATAGGTGTATAGATAGACAGGTGTATAGATAGAAAGATAGATGTATATATAGATAGGTGTATAGATAGATAGATGTATAGATAGATAGATAGGTGTATAGATAGATTGATAGGTGTATAGATAGATAGATAGGTGTATAGATAGATTGATAGGTGTATAGATAGATTGATAGGTGTATAGATAGTTAGATAGGTGTATAGATAGATTGGTGTATAGATAGATAGACAGGTGTATAGATAGATAAATATGTATATGTGGATAAATAGATAAATAGATAGATAGAAAAAATAGATAGATAGGTGTATAGATAGATAGCTTAACAAATAGATAGATAGATACATAGATAGAGATTGATTAAAAAGGTAAACCGTTATAGAACTGTGTGTGTGTGTGAATCTGTGTTTGTATACCTATCTGGCGTAAACAACGTAAAATAACAATCTTTTCTTGGTTTCTGTTTCACAGCACCTGTGAATTGATGGTTTTGGAAGATATTGCTATGTGTGCGTTGAAGGGGTATGAACGAAGGCTGGGCAGTTGTAGGTGTGTATGGGGGAGGGGACAATATGGTGGCGGGAGGGGTCGGGGCTGGGGGTGTGTGGAGGCTAATGGTCCAGACGAATGTCCGTTATCAATCAGGTTAATCAGAGCAATGTCCTTGAATGCATGACGTGACGCTGATCGTTAAGCTCAAGATCCGAGTCGCGGAGTTAGAGGGAGCTGTTTGTCACAAAGGCGACGGTTCTCGGCATTTTGCTTTTGGACACAAAACACATACACCGAGTATCCTGATGTTGATTTTTAACATTTTCTAGTCCAGGAGTGAGCAACCTCTAATATAAGTGTGCCAAAGTATGATTTATAATTCATTCGACGTGCAAACAGCTTAAAAGGTATCCTGCTGTTTTCCTATAGAAAAGACTTGAATTATCGTTTTGGGTTCGTTTGCGTGCCATTGTAAATCACACCACGTGTCATGTCTGGCACGCGTGTCTTTGGTTGATGATCCATGCTCTAGCCCGTAGGTAAAGAATTAAAAGTATACATTTCAGACCATGTTGGTCAGCAGAGCAAGTGAAACAGCTTTCATCAGTTTACATTGGCTAATGCATTTGGGGGGGGGGGTTGTGTGGCCAGCACAATGCCCAGCCGACTTTACTTTGCCCAACTGATGTCAGGTACCCGTAAGAATCGGGTAAACCCAAGAAAATTCCGCAGTTCTGGAAAAGAAATGGCGCTTTAAAATATTTTTAGATGATGTATGTTGTTATGGAATGTGTGTTGGCAATGGCAGGTTGACGGGGATGTAATATTCGTCTGAGATTGATTAGTTGGAAACATTCAAGTAGGAAGTGGTCTACTGTTTCACGAGAGAGTGCTTAATGTCAGCTATATATTTTCTTTTACTCTTTCTAATTCGGTTATAACAAAGTGATAGAAATTATTAACACATTAAAACGATAAATGAAACATAATTAATGTTCACTTTACATTGGACACGGTGTATTCAAAGTGTAGCGTGTTTAGATCGCCACCTTCCCATGGCTAGATTCTAAGTAGAACGTCATATTTCCCCCCCCCCCCCCCCCCCTCCTTCGGGTCTGGAGTATGTCCTAATGGATCGACTCTAATGGATACTTGATATGTGTTGTGTGTGGAAGGGGAGGAGGAGGTAAAGTTGGAGATAGTATCGTGTTGGCCACACAATCCATCGAGTGAGGTGGCCAAGGAAAGTGTTGAATGTTGATTCACTAGCCTAAATAGAGCAACAGATTTGAAAAGGAATACTTTACGTTTCTTAACTTTGCAATAGCATGTTTTGTTTTGTTAAAGTTCAGAATTTCATTACCCGCATTCAATCGTGACGACATCAGGTTGACCTCGTGTAGAGCATGCTCGTTAGATCAATGTAAAAGTATTGCAAAGTAATAATGTAAGAGTATATTACTAAAGTGGGATTACAAACAAACAGAAAATATTGGGAGTTGAAGTGCTCTATAAATTTAAAAGTAAAATGATATCTAATATTAGTTACACCTAAACTAAGATGTGCATCTTTTGTTAGGGACCTATCAACTAAAGCAAAGAAAAACTTACTTGAGAAAAGAGCTGCAAGGTTCATTACTACTGAATATTTACAACTGACAAGTGTAATACCAACAGTTAAATCACAAAACATAGATAAGACTAGAGCAGGGATTGGCAACCGAAGGGACGCGTGCCAAATTTGGCAAGCAGAGCGATTTTCAATGGCACGCAAGAATTTTTTTTATTGATAGAAAAACAACAACATTTTCTGGTTCTGAATGAAGAAAACTGACTGTTGAAGCCGATGTTTCTAAATGACATAGCGACGCATTTCAGTGAGTTGAACTTGCATTTACAAGGACCACTAGAAAGGATTTGCATTGAAACTGGACATATATCTTGCCGTGAAATCAATTTCAAAAATTTAACTACATGTACATCCCTATATTTAGTTAGAAGTACTCAAAGCGAAATTTTCTACCCAAAGGCAAGACTTTCAAAAACTTTTTAGAAATCGGCATTCAAATGTGCGCATTTGCGGAAAAAATCTTAAAGGAAGCTGCTTAGCTTAGGAAAGTCATCTGCTATTCTCAAATGATAGGCATTATCTCTTCTACTTTCAGCTTTGGTTCAACTTACACTTATAAATAAATACAAATAAGTCAGTAATATTTTTTATATTATAAAACAACTTGTTTTTCATCACTATTGAATCAAGTGTGAAAACAGTTTTTTTAATTAAAGGGAGATAATAAATTTTTTTATTTGTGCTAATAATTTTAGTTGGTTTCTTTTTATTTTATAAAAGAATAAATGGCTTACAAATTATAACTTTAAAATGAACAAACTTTTAAAAGTATTTGAAAATTGTGAAAACATTTATTTCATTTAATGACTAAAAAATTTATATGTATATTTTCAAACATTACATTAACTACCGAGGTTGGCTGATTACTACGTATCAATTTCGCTTAATAGTAATAATATGCAATGGTATTTGAGCCATAAACACATTAAAGGATATTTCAGTAAACTGAGATCACAATGCAAATAATATTAGTAAGTTTTAATAGTAAGTGGTAAGTGTTAGACCTTCATCTTGAGTACCAAAATAATGTTTAGACTTATTACAATAATTACCATAAATTTGAAAGTTAATTTAACTAGTCTAATAAAATATTGTGTTTGATATAAATGCAAATAAAAATGATGATAATCACACGCACGTTAATTTTTTTTTTTGAAATATAATACGATTTTCTTCATAAATAATCTCCTTTTACTTTTGGCCTTGGTCTTGCTACGGATTTAAATTAATTGTCCTATAAAAATATTTTTTTAAAGTATAATAGAGCGGGGTTGACTCTTAGGCTGTTGGCACGCTGATTTATTTTAAAATCCTAGTTTGGCACACGGTTAGCAAAAGGTTGCCGATCCCTGCTCTAAAGCAGGGATCGGCAAAATTTTGATAATATGGTGACAAAATAGGATTTATAATTAATTCAACGTGTCAAGAGCCTAAAATGTTTCCTGCTCTAACACTAAATTTCTCGTTGAAAAAGACTTTAATTGCCTTTTGGAATTTATTCCGCGTGCCATTGAAAATCGCTCTGCATGCCGATCCTGGCCGCATACCGTAGGCTAGGTTGCCGACCTCTGCCTAAAGGAAAGAATGGCAAAGAACAAAGTAATAATATTTATTAAGCATTAAATTCTAGTTTTGTAAAAAAAAAGTTAAAGACTTGACTAAATGAAATTGGAAAAGGAACACTTTACCGATGACCTGTTTCTGGAACCTTGACATTGACATAACGTTTACATCCCTCCATCCACACAGATAACAGTTTACATACTTTACTTTTGGCGGAGATTGCGTCTCAACCAAATTTTTGCTGTGCACAGGACTTATGAGATGGCGGCCTTAACAGTACGCGGGGGTCTTAGGTGTTTTTTATTAGCTGAACCGCGATCTGCAAGGCGAAATACCGTATTTCGGCATAAAGCGGATTTACCAAAATATCTACTTTACTCTAAGCTACGGTAAACTAGACTGTTTTGCAGAGACACTGCAGATTTATATGATAAGCTACGGTGACAAACAATTTCCCCATAGTGGAGCCCCAGTCATTCGCAGGGCTTAGGATGGTTGCCCCAGTTGCCACCTATGAAGTTAAAAAATGGGGCCGATAAAGGGGGCAGCATATGTGCCATTATCGTAAAACCACATCTTTTAGCATTTAAAGGTGCCCAAATGTCTCATTAGTTTGCAGACGTTACCTCAAGACAGAAGATTATTACTTCCACTAGGCCCAAAACTCCTGCAGGGCGGCAGGGATCGGTCGGCGGCAGGGATAGAACCCGCAAAGTGTTGGTCGACAGTCCCGCGAACTAGCCGGTCTCACAATGCTATGCTTCAGCATAATATTACAGTCCTTTTAGCTGCCATCGCTGTTAAATATCTTTAAAAGAAAACAACAACATATTTTCAATTTCATTTTTAGAACATACTTGCATATGTTTATTTTATATTCTTATACACCATAAGAATCATTATAGATATTTTAGATAAAGACATAAACTATTTGGACTCAATATAATGCTTTACCCGAAAACCACAACACACACACACACACTATTACATTTAAAAACAACAACTACTACCTCCCAGGTTTCTGTAAGTCGCGTGCTTCAACTCAAGCATGACCTCTTCACGTCATTGTATAAGGAACGAATTATTGATTGTTACTCTGGTTACATTCAATCAATTGTGTGTGAAGCTCAGAGAAAAAAAAATGTCTACAAGTTGGACTTTGCACACGTTTGATATGTACCAATTTATATATAAGAAAATAAAAAAAAAAATCATTTTTGATGCCATTAAAAAAAATGCACTTTTTTTTGTCTTGTTGATTTTTATATAGTTTAGTTATAATTGATACATTTTGACGAAATTGTTAACCCTTCCCGTACCGACCTACTTCTATCTATGCTGCCTTCAGTTCCGCTATATACGCGCCCAGGACTGTAAGGGTTAAATGTGGCATAAAATCTTTAAGCCCCACCCACAATCCTCAAAATGTTCCTAAAATTGTATGCTAGTTTAATAGATATTCTTAATGATAACTAACATAGTTTGAGTCATTAATACAAACATTATGCCATACGTACGCAAATTTTCGAAATCCCCTTGCCTAATTTGCATAAAAATATATAAGCGTTTGCTAATGACGTTAAAGTAACCCAGTGAGATCAAATTAATTCATAGGACCATTGAAGCAGCGTTCATCATACTAGAAGATTGCGTGGCCGGCACAATGCCCAATGCCCAATAGCCTTTACTTTTCAGACGCCAGGTACCCGTTAGACCCCGACGTTTGATCTGGATAGACCCAGAGACACTCTTTACACACGGTAAAAATCCTTAATGCTTTCTGCAGAATTTAAACCCAGGAAAAAGACAATTTAAATAATCCCCATACAGTATCATGTATGGCCATTTAGTATCCTTGCATAGGACAATACAGTATCAACATATCATTGCTTAGGACAATACAGTATGAAAATATCATTGCATAGGTCAATACAGTATCAACATATCATTGTATAGGACAATCGTCAGCATTTTACGTCTCGTGAGACGACCCATCTCCTTTGCAGGCCCTCATGTAGCTAAAGAGGCCAATCCTGGACGCACATGCACGTTCACACTGGCTGCAGGTGAAGGTAGCGGAGGGGACCACACTTTTCTCCACCCTCTTGTTCCTGGTGCGTTCCTCTCCCGCAAGCCTGGGACCTTCTTGGATTCCTGTCCTCCAGGTGGGCCTATCCTGAGCCATGATCCCCAACTGTTTGGGTCAATTTGGAGGTTCTTCATATCTCTTTTGCAGACATCCGCAAATCTCAGTTTTGGACGTCCAGCAGGTCTCTGTCCCGAAGCTAATGCTCCATAAAGGATGTCCTGTGGAAGTCGACCCTGTGGCATTCGGCGAACACGACCTAGCCAGCTGAGACGTCTGTTACTGAGAGTAATACGGATGTCTTGACACCCTGCACTTCGTAGGACCTCTGCATTTGAAACCCTGTCCTGCCATCTTATATCTAAAATGCGCCTGAGACACCTGAGGTGGAAGGTGTTCAATTTTTTCTCCTGCCAGGAATATGTGCTCCATGTTTCACTGCCGTACAGCAGGGTACTCAGAACGCATGTTCGATAAACTAGTGACTTAGTTGAGCGTGTGAGCAGTGGGTTCATCCAGACTCGTTTTTTAAATTTTGACATAGTGCCCATGGCTTGAGCTATTCTACTATTGATATCCCCATCTCGGAGCACATTGCTTGAGATTTTAGCCCCAAGGTAGCAGAACACGTCAACTACTTCTAGTGGATGATCACCAATAGTGATGCATGGCACAGTTGCAGCGTTTTGAGCCAGTACCTTGGTTTTGTTTTGACTAATGCTGAGGCCGAATTTTTGGGATGCATCATGAAGTTTATCAATGAGCGTCTGGAGCTCGTTTGCAGATTCGGCATCAATAGCTGCATCATCAGCATAGACAAGTTCCCTAACCAGTACGCTCTTAAGCTTTGTTTTGGCTTTGAGCCTGTTTAGGTTGAAGAGCTTTCCAGATGTCCTTGTGTGAAGGTAGACATCCTTGTTGCAGTCTCCATAAGCATAGTGCAGTAGGCACGAGAAGAATATTCCAAACAAGGTGGGTGCAAGTACGCAGCCTTGTTTAACACCGCTGCGGACTTCGAAGGGCTCTGATTGCGCTCTATTAAACCTCACTGTACACCTGGTATTCTCATGAAAACAGGCAATGAAAGAGAGCAGCTTTGGAGTGCATCTTATCTTTGCCAGGCGTTTGAGGAGTCCACTTCTGCTGACCATATCAAATGCTTTAATTAGATCGACGAAAGCAATGTATAATGGCTTATTCATCTCAAGGAACCTCTCTTGTAGCAGTCGAAGGGAGGAGATCATGTCTATAGTGGATCTGCCGCTTCTGAAACCGTACTGGGACTCTAGATAGATTCTAGATGTCAGCACCTGCATCCTTGATAGTGCCACTCTTGCAAAGATCTTACCAACTATGCTCAAGAGGGAGATGCCTCTGTAATTGTTGCAGCCGCTGCGGTCCCCTTTGTTCTTATGTAATGTAACGAGACTTGCGTCACGCATATCTTGTGGCACATAGCCAGATTCCCAACACAGGCATAGGACAATACAGTATCAACATATCATTGCATAAGACAATACAATATCAACATATCATTGCATAGGACCATACAGTATCAAAATTTCATTTTATAGGACAATACAGTATCAATATATCATTGCATAGGACAATACAGTATCAACATATCATTGCATAGGACAATACAGTATCAACATAGCATTGCATAGGATAATACAGTATCATCATATTATTGCATAGGACAATACAGTATCAACATATCATTACATAGGACAATACAATATCAACATACCATTGCACAGAACAATAAAATACCAACACAACAAAGAACAGAACAAATTAGAAAGCCATATAATTTTCTAAAAACTATACAAAACATTGTAAACTCATTTTGTGTACAAAACTAATAACACCACAAACGTAAACACGCGTATTAATGTTCACTTCATACCTATATAATAATATATAATCTACTTTAAACTAAATCTTCACATCATGTTCACAACAATCCCACAGCTTTGAACTAAATCCTTACAATAGCCCCACAGCTTTGAAATCAATCTTTAAAAGGCCAACATAGCTTTGAACTAAATTTTCTCGCCTTCACAACCCCCTCCCTTCCTCCCAGCTTTGAATTAAATCTTTGAAACACCACCACACCTTTGAACTCAATCTTTAAAACACCCTTACACCTTTGAACTAAATCTTCTCAACACCTTCAATAACATCCCCGCTTCCTTCATAATTAATCTGTACCGAGACGAACTCCAAAATATAAATGCCGAAGGGAAATGAGTTTATTAAAATAAACAAAAAAATGAAGGATAGACATATATTGGGTTCAATTTTTTATTTCTCGACAAATACTTTCTCAACATTCCCAAAAGACATTTTGTTTGACTTTTTCTTTTTGTCATCTACTGAGTTACCCTAACAATTTATTTCAGATATAGTGGGGGGGGGGGGGGGGGCAGGGGGGGGGGGGTCTTGTCGTCTTTTTCTTCGCTTCCTTACCCAAGAAATCTTTGTTTATGAAAGCTAGTTAATAAAGTTTTTTTTGGGTTGATACTAGAATAGTGATCGATAAGTTCCTCTGACTTTCGATTGTTTTTTCATTTTGAGTTCTAGCTGTGAGACTATGTCTATAGTTTTTTGTTTTTTTTTACATTTTCGTTTTTCTATATCTTGGAATTTGTCATCAAGAATTTGTAGATTTTTTAAAGAAGTCAGTTTCTTATAATTATTTTTTGTGTGTGTTGCTTTTACTGTGAAATGTAGATTTTTTTTTTTAGCTTTGGATCTGTCAAATTAATAAACCTAGAAACACTAGAGCAGGGGTCGGCAAACTTTTGATATTAGTGTGCCAAAGTAGGATTTATAATTCATTCAGCGTCCCAAAGACTTAAAATGTATACTTCTCTAGCACTTAATTTTTCGTAAAATAGACTTGAATTGCTTTTGTGAGGGTCTTCCGCGTGCCAATGAAAAAGGCTCTGCGCGCCAAGTCTGGCACACGTTCCGTAGGTTGCCGACCCCTTTCATAGAGGACAGAAGGATAAGGGAGAATAATACATAATTAATTCAATTCTAACTTAGAAATACAACACAATAACAATCTTTTACAATGCTCAGAGTAACATAAGGACAAAAACACTTTTAAATGCATTCAAGTACTCTTTCTTCCCGAGTGGCATCCGGGCATGGAATGGGTTACCTAAGCAAAGCAGGGAAAAACAGTAACTTAACATCATTTAAAACACTTATCAGAATGCAAGACCAGTCAAAGGCCACGGATGAGCGTAGGACGCAATAATTTGCATTATAGAAGGAGCGTTTGGGATATATAAGATAAGTCTTTTTGATCTGTGTTTGTTGCTTCTGGGTGTATTTAATATTGTATTCTCTCATGACGCACGCATTTATTTTTGTTTTTGATTTCAAACCTATATAGTCAATTACATGAATCTCCAATAGCCTACTGTAATATTATAAGGCATGGTAGTCTAGTAGTAACGCGCTTAGATTGACTTTTCAAAGGTATATTATGGTCGGAATCGAGGCTAACGCTCTAGATACTGGGGGGATTTCTTGAATCTACCCAGCTTCGATGGATACCTGACATTAGTTGGGGTAAAAGAATAGCCGTTTGGGCATCGGCCACCCTACCCCATTGAATGTCAGTAACCCATAGATCAACAGACGTACTTTATTTACTATTTATATATGTCTGGTCTATTTGCTCTCTGGGTCAGCTTACGACGAGCGTCAAAAGTTTTACAATTCTATTGACTTCGTTAAGACTTCACTTTCGTTAATCTCTTTACTCGCAAACCACCCTTTTTCTCTGGACCAAGTACATTTCAGTAAAAGTAAATTAAGTATCCATTGGACCATATTGATCCATAGGATCCGGTGAAGCAGCGTTCACCAGTTTCTGTGGCCATGGCATACTAGGTGATTGTGTGACCAGCACTATGCACAGCCGCCTTTACTTTACCCCAACTAAGGTCAGGTACCCATCAGGGCTGGGTAGACTCAGGGACACCCTTCAGACCCGGGAAAAAGTCCTAGCCTGCACCAGGATCAGAACCCGGGACCTTTCTGTACGCCAGCCGAACGCGCTTCCGCACGGCCACCGTGCCCAGACATTTCATTAGATATTCTAATATGATTTATTATTGATCGTGGAAATGTGATACTATATTGCTATCAGGCTATGAATTTACAGGACTTTGATAAAGAAAACTAAATACAACGTGAGTCATTGTTTGTACTATTACATTTCTTTATATGTAAATGTATACATAGAAAAGTCAGATTCCTTAAGTCGGATACAAGAGTCCCTGCTAGAGTTTACTCCGTACAAACATTCCACATTCTGGTAATGGATTAGTTTTCTTATCGCCAGAGAATTATTTTTTTCACATTATGTTTTATCTCTGTGGCTGTCCTTCCAAACTAGTTCAACGTTCGAAGATAAATCCACGCATCTTACCATAAAACTAATTATGATAATATTTACTTAAAACGAGTAATTTTTTTTTTTTGTTAGAGGGGAAAGAAAAAAACGGGTCTTTTATATTTAGACTTATTGGCTAGGAAATATTCATTTAAAATATGTTTTTATAGAATATTTTATATTACAATATTTTATATTATAAAAGTTAAATTCCCCGGCGTTGTTCGGGGGGGGGGGGGGGGGGGGGAAATAAAACAGGCCTGCATAAGCTACAGATTAAAACAATTGACTACAATGGACAGAAAGCTATAGGTCTAATATTTTAAAGAAAAAAAATTATTTTGTTTGAAGACATTTGGGAAAGTCATTAAAAGTAATATTGTAATTGGGTTCAAAATGGGCAAGTCTTTTTATTTAACAAAAAAGCTCAATCGCCCGGTGGTGCCCGTGGAATTACAATCTTTTTTTAAAGTAGTATTAATTGAAATGTAAAAAAAAAAATGGTATACACTAGCTGGAGAATCGAACCCAGGTAGACCGCATGGCAGTCCAATACGCTATACAATGAGCTAGCGAGTCAAATTGCAAAGGTAACAATAAGGTCATTGACTTTAAATAAATCCATTTGATTGGTAAAACACACACACACACACACAGAGCTTCTTATATATATTATACATAGATAAAACGCTTTTATTACTAATTAATTTAGAAAGTGGTAGGTCCTGTAATAGCCAGGTAAAGTCGTTGTCTGTATAATAGCATGAACTTGTAGTTTTCTTGTTTGTCCATGGTAGATGGATGAAGACCAGGGGAAGATAAACCTAACGACCCTAATACAATCACTTCTTCTCTATAAGAATCTAAAATGCAATAAACTAATTAGATCTCCGTTTACTCTACTGTATTTAATCTCAGAGAATCTTTAATTGCCGTCAAGTCGAGTCTATATATGTGACATCTACGAGTTATTTCACTTTTTTCTTAATGTTACGTGTTCTCCCAGCCTCATTCTTCGTATCTTTGCATATATTTTAGATTAACATTTCATATGTGTACATTCTGGTTCTTCACATTTCACAAAATGTTCTGCGGACAGACAGCAGAACTTAAAAGAAAGGGAGTAAAAATGCGACACAGTCAATAGAATCACGAAATTTTGAAACACCAAAGGGAAAAAAAAAAGATGAAAAGCAAAAAAAAAAAATACGTAAACCATGACATAAAAATAAATGAAAACATCAGAAACCTTGAACTCTCTCCAATAGTGCTAGACGCCGCTAAACCAATGGGTCTGCGAGCTATTATATTCTCTGGCCTTTTTCAACGTAATTTGAGTCAGTGCTATATTACCGGTAAATACACTTTTAGCTCCAGCGTAAACAAACCGCGTATCATTTTGCATATTACCGTACTTATCCTGGTAATTACATAAACCGTAAAGTAAACATGTCAACAATTAATTGGAGATAGAATGACAGAAGCTAAAAATGAACTGACTGGAAGGTAATACACTCACAAAATTATTCTTCGTTTTAAATAATTTAAAATAACGTATAAAGAGTTAGGGTTTCGCTGGTTTGGAGGGGCGCTTCTGTACCCATGGGACTCAATGACTGGTGAATTGTGTAAACTGTCGATACTTTCACATTTAGAGCACACGGGCGAGCTAATAGCATGGGGACAACCCCTGTTCCGCGTCCGAGGTTCATTGCACCGCTGAAAGGCTCGAAGCCTCGGTGAGGAGGACGCAATGAGCGCATCATTCCGGCAGGGGTAGCGGCCGCTCCCCCTACGACCATTTTCGAAAAAAAAGGGCCTTTTCGGGAAAAATAATTTAATAATTTTAGCAAGCCATGAAGCACAATTTATACTGTTTCTAATATTTTTAAAAATTAAAATTGCATTTCAACAATTTAATTTGTTACAATATGATTAATGAACCTTGTTAGATCTAGACCCTTTAGTTAATTTTAGTTTAATTTAATTTGATACGAAGTGAGCTTAGTTAAGGTCACAATCTAGTGCAGGGGTCGGCAACCTTTTGCTAATGGTGAACTAAACTAGGATTTCTAAATCATTCAGCGTGCCAACGGCCTAAAAGTCAACCTGCTCTATTTTACTGGTTTTCTTATAAGACAAGTAGGTAATTTAAATCCGTAGCTAGTCAAAGGCCAAAAGCAAAAGGAACTTTATAGAGAAAATCGTTAAAGCGTTTTATATTTAATTAAAAAATAATGTGTATGTGATTATCATCCTTTTTTACTCCCTTTATTTTAAGTTGCAATGTCTGCAATCGTCAATCGTCAATCGTGCGTGGTGCAAAAATTGGCTTCGATTTTTCGACCACTTCCCGTGGTCCAATCGAGCTGAAATTTGGACAGCAGATTTGGGGCGCCTAACAATACATCCTATCGAATTTTCAGTTCAAACCACTTAATAATACTACACTTATGACAATATTCATTTCTTAAAAGGAAAGTATAAGAAATATTTTGATTTCGCGTTAAAAATGCCTGTGAAACTTTTTATACTTTTTCGGCGCAAAGCTAGAAAAAAAAAATTATGCGCTACGATTATTTTTAGAACAATTCATACGGAGTAAAGAGATATTTTTGAGATTTGCGACACAGATATTTTTTCTGTACGTTTCATTTGCAGTAGTCAAACAATTATTTAATTACATGATGGTAAACTTAGTTTGCAAATAAAGGGAGTATAATAAAAACTTCGTTTTTATGGTTTTCTTGTTACTTCCTTTATTTTAAGTTGCAATTTCTGTCTGTCTTTCTGTCTGTCTGGGAGCAAAACTTTGCTTCGATTTTTCGACCACTTTCCGTGGTCCGATCGAGCTGAAATTTGGACAGCAGATTTGTGGCGCCTAACAATACATCCTATCAAATTTTCAGTTAAAACGACTTAATAATACTACACTTATGACAATATTCATTTTTTAAAAGGAAAGTATAAGAAATATTTTAATTTCGAGTTTAAAATGCCTGTGCAACTTTTTATAATTTTTCGGCGCAAAGCTAGAAAAAAAAATTATGCGCTAAGATTATTTTTAGAACAATTCATACTGAGTAAGGAGATATTTTTGAGATTTGCGACACAGATATTTTTTCTGTACGTTTCATTTGCAGTAGTCAATCAATTATTTAATTACATGATGGTTAACTTAGTTTGCAAAAAAAGGGAATATAATAAAAACTTCGTTTTTACGGTTTTCTTGTTATTAGCATTTATACCAAATACAAAATTATATTACTTAATTTTTACATTTATGGTAACTATTTTGTAAAGGTTATCATTTAGTTGTCAAGATACATATCTAGATTTATGAACTGCTAATATTGATTATAATATATTGTTCTCAGTTTGACTGAGATGTTATATAATTTATGTAAGCCAAAGTTATAAGAAGTATTGCTAAAGTTATCATTTAGCAAAATTGATACAATGTAATCATACAAACTGGGTAGTTTATGTAATGTTCAAAAAATGTGCATGTATTGTATTAGTTATATAATATTTATATAATTTTCAATTACTTTTTGACAGTTTGGTCATTATAAAGTTAAAAGTTGTAGACCTTTTAGTCTTTTATAAAATAAAACTTAAAAAAAAACCAATATAATATAAGAAATATTAGCGGAAATAAAAGTAGTTAATTATCTCCCTTTAATTAAAATAAAGTACTAAATTTGATTCAATAGTGATGCCAAACAAGTTATCTTTTGTAATATAACAAATATTACTGACTAATTATTATTTCTTTACATAAACTAGCGTTGTGGTATTAATTACAAGATTTCATTATTAGAGGTATAAAATTAATTTGTGTTAAACAGTTGTAAATAAACATTTCGTCCATTAATTATTTGTCCATTGAACCTTAAGGAATTTATCTCTTAAACAATTTGGCACATTTCATTAAAGGTTTAAAATTCAACTGGCTACGTTTTAAAATCGCAAATATCCCTACACTAAAAAAAAATATATATACATCTAAGAAGGTCGTAGTAAGATTAAGCCAGTTATTCTTGATTAGGTATGAAAAAATCAATTTAAAAGTCTTGAAACTCCGCTTTGAGTGCTTTGATGTGCTTCTGAAAAAGCCCAACTATCTATCTTAATATATGCTTTTGTAAAGGGAAGTGCATAATGGTTAAATCTTGTGAAATTGATTTCACTCAATATAAATATTACTGGAAAATATAGATGTTTTTGTTTTCATCAATAATAAAACGCCTCTTGGAGTTCTCTCGAGTGCCATTGAACATCGCTCTGCGTCCAAGTTTGGCACGCGTGCCTTAGGTTACCAATCTCTGCTCTAGTGTATACCAGGTCATAAGCAGGAACTTGGAGTGGACAGGAACGGCCAGCCGTTTGTGCCGTACTTTTACGGTGATGTATCAGTGGTGCGTAGACACAGTAGAGTTAGTTCTCCGAGCCCTAAAAGAGTACGCTCGCTCACATTCTAAAAAAAGGTGGGGTTTAAGTCTGGTGTACTCACCAAAAAGTAATAATGTGACTTTAAGCGCGCTGGCTTTCTCCTTCTCGGCCGTATACGTGAGGTGATCGAAAACATGGTTACATGAACTTCGCAAAAAAAAAAAAAAAAAAAAAAAAAAAAAAAAAAAAAAAACCACAGAATTTAAAAGAAAGAAGAAAAGAAGAGAAATAACTTTTTTTTCAAAGAAATTCCGTTTGTTAAGGATGTAACAGTCGGACGTGGTGTTTTAATAGCTGAGAGGGAATAAATTAGAAAAGAATAGAGCGTTCCTATAAGGTGTCATAGAGATTTATCTCGTCTTTCAAAATTAAAAGAAGAAGAATGCAGTCCTATAGAAGCATTCGCATTGATTCTATAACTACTTTTCGACACTAGATGTTCATCCCGAAAATGAGCAGTAAATGCAATTAATTTTGCAGAAATTCCCATCACTAATAGTTGCTAGTAAAAATCGTGGATGGTTAAAAAAAAATACTGCACAATTATACAGTGCGTGTATCCTGAGGCACAGGGTAGGCTTATCCTTAAAACACTTGATACGTACGAATTCTTAGTTCTTCTATTAATGTGGAAAAATTGCTAAAAGTGGGGCCTTTTTCCAAAAAGTTCGCTCCCCCTAGCGTCAAAACCTGGCTACGCCTCTGACTGGGATTTGTTCTAATGGGCGACAGTGCAGCTATACGAGCGAGTCACCGCGATAATGATCCAAGGGGAATAACGCAGGTGGGGAGTGTAGTGTAGTGCATGTACTGCGATACCATACACTATGTTACGTGACACGCCTTATCGGTGTGCCGCGGGGTGGCTAGTCTCGGACAGGTGTCCACGGCCTACTCCTTCACATCGATACGCTCTGGACTAAATAGCGTAGGACGCAATAATTTTCTTTATAGGAGGAGCGTCTGTACACGATAAGATAAGATAAAGAGCCGGAAAGCTTGCCCGGTTTTTGTAGAGACATTCTAAAATCGGTTTGGAGGGAAGGGAGAAATACGAAAATACAGCTGGCTATCCCAAATGTGTAGTCTAGTTGATTTTGTTTAAATATAATTTTTACTAGTCGACCCGCGGACACAATGTGTACATACAAAGGTTATGAATGTGAAAAAGAAAAAATTAAGAGAAAAATAAAATAAAAATAAAAAAAGGAATCGTATCTTAGAGTATATACACCTACAGTTTATCAACAAAATGAAATGCATAGCGTTTTAAACAAGGAAGTTTTCTGCCAGTTGCGAATAAATCAAGTGAAAGCTTAGTAAAGGGTCAAAACAAATCTTCAGTTCTGTTAAACGTCAAGCAAGCTCTAATATAGTGAAAATTTATTTGTTTGTTAAACTTCAGTCTACAGTATGATGTATGGGCATAATGGGCGTACTTTTATTCACTTTGAAATCAACAAACTCAGAGGCATATGTCATATTTTAAAATGAACATTTATTTTGGATGAAGTGCTTCTCAGTAAACAAACTTTTGGTCCTATCGATCTTGAGGTCTAGAATTATAGCGTAAGCAAACAAACAAACAGACTGACAGACATATATATTATATAAACTTTAAGCAATTAGTCCGTTTTGAATATTTGAAGTATTGAGTTACCAAAACAAACTCAGTGATGATTACCGTTAATATTTCTGGAATGCTTAGATCTATGATGGTGTGGGCTAGAGCAGTAAACAGAGAAGTTGACAGCAAGTGTTGGAGTTAATAAATAAATAAATAACTTTAACATTTTATTGCTCAATATCAGTAGAACGTTTTTTTTCTACCGACAGTAATAACTGGTTTGTACTGACGTCTCTGAAGTCACCTGTGTTCAGTGGCGTAGCTAGGGGAGGGGGAAGGGGGGTCCAAATTCGAAGGTACCTCCGGGCCCCTGTTTGAGGGGGCCACCCCAAAAGAGTGTCCGAATTGTTTTTTTCTTATGTCATAATGTCGAATGTCAAAATGCAGGGGCCCCTAAAGAGACCAAGCCATCCGGGCCCCCAAATCCCTTGCAACGGCACTGCCTGTGGTTTAGTGTTACCCATAACTCGTCATAGTCCGTCCTTCAACTTTCACTCACTTCATAACCACATCACTATTTATTTATTTTTTGTCGATGATCGAATCAGGTCCCACAAAAAAAGTACCACATTCCCTTAGGCGTGTTGCATGTGACCATTACAGACCATTACAAAAATGTTTCTAAGAAAATCATATTTCTCTGTTCAATGTTAAAAAACCGTTAAGGATATATTTTCTTTCTTTTTTTGGAATATAATCTTAAAGAATGAAATTTAACTTTACTTAGACTGGGTTTTCTAAAAAGAAAAAATGATTTTTTTTGTCTTTACGAGGTTATTACCCTTGAATAGAAATACGGAATACTGGATACAAAAATTGTTGCATCAGGTCACCAATCACAATGTACAAATGTAAGCAATGCATTGACTTATGGGTTGTATCAAAGTGCACTAGCAGTGTATAACTCTATTTGGTGAGCTGTATGAAGAGCCGGATTATATCAACAACACAAAGTGCAATTCTTTTTAATGAGTTGAATTAGAGATTGCAGGAAATTAACATCACAGTGAACAACTGTTTTTAATGAAGTGAATCAAGAGAGCTTCATCAAATCACAATGAAGTACTCGTTATAATAATGATTTGAATTTTCAGCTACATTAAATTACAATGTACAACTCTATGCTAAGAAGTAAACAGAACTATTCTTACTATTAATCCTATCGACCTCCAATCTTTGCCAACTTTAGTAAACTTGCATTAAAAGCTAATGGAATCTACTGGGGGAGCTAAAAAGTTCCTTAATGCTTCGCTGCAGATAATGAATCTGATTTACTTCGAGGCCTTCACTAAGTGATGAAATGGAAGGAGAGAATGAAAGACACGGAAATATAAAAATACCGCTTTTTTCTTGGATAAATTTAGTGAAGAGTAAGACGATAACTCGCCCTCGAGGGGTAGAGTGGGGTGGGGAGGGGGATATTTTTATGTTGAGCAATTATGAAATTATTTTGAGAGAGAAAATTGATGCAATTACGGGCTATGGTGTGACGGAATACGTGAACTTTAGGGGTCAAAGGTTTGTGTGATGTTAACGAGAAGATTTGCTGAAGCTCATTACGAGGGTGGAACAGAGGGAGTTAATTTTTTTTTAATGGACTTGAGGGCGCTGAATGAATGGGAGAAATGAGAGTGGGGGAGAAGGGACAGGAGGGGAGGATGAGAGTGCGAATAGACTCGGAGCAAGAATGTCGTTGTGTATTTTGTTCAAAGGCTAATTGGAAATAGGAATAGTGAACCTGCTATAATAAAAAGAGTCTGAATAAAGATATGGTATATGAACAGTTAGTTGATGGAAATAGTATTCTGTAAAGAACTCATTGTTTTGAGTAATTCACATAAATGCCTGCAGTCAGTGTGTCTATAGTTGTTTTATTGAACACTGGATATTTTAGGTGTCATTAAACGTATTCCTATATCGTTCAAATGCCTTGTGGGATTTGCAGACATGTAAATCAATTTAAGACTAATGAGTAGGTCTGGGACAGACATCCTCAATAGCGGGCCCTCAAGAAACCATTATGGCAACAATCAAGCGGCGCAAGCTGACATGGTTCTTTCATGTGTGTTACGGCATAATAACCCGCCAAAAACCATCCTTGAAGGTCACCGTAAGAAGGTGGATGTCGGAGAGGCCGTCAGCGGAAATGCTGGCTCGACAATATAAAAGATTGGACAAAGCTGCAAACGACTGATCTTTTGACAGCCGCTCAAGATAGGCGAAAATGGAGAAAGTTGACTGCTGAAGTGTTCATTTGATTTGTCCTTCCCTCCCCCAGCGACCATAACCGTTAAGGATTTAATGATGATGATGAAATCTATTGAAACCATCAACTAAATAACAAAAGGCATCAAGCTCGTGCAACTATTTTGGCGATGGCGAGGCTTGTACATTTTAAGTCGTTTATAAACAAGCCAGAATAATTGTCTTAATCTCGAGTTTCGAAATATAGCCGTACAACTTCTTTATGCCATTATATTATCTATGAAATTGAATGATTTGTTCTTCTCTTCTCTGTCTGGAAAGGGTTTAGGTTACAGGTTGTCCCCACTGGTCATTTAATTAACAACCGTGGGAACAGTTTGTTCCTTGTCAAGGACAAAGCAGAGCGATTGATAACAAATGAAAGTCAAATATCCCCGTCGGAACAATTTGATTCATAGTTTCTGAGGGCGCGGCATACTAAGGGATTGTGTGGCCGCCTTTACTTTTCCCAAACTAATTACTAGTACCCATTAGAGTAGGTAGACGCAGGGACACCCTTCAGACCAGGTAACAAACCATAGCCTTCACTAGGATCAGAACCCAGAACATTTCGCCAGTCAATCGCGCTGACGCTCGCCCACCAAGCGATAGAGAATTAATTCGGAAAGTTCGCAAACCGTTCGTTGAGTCGCTTTTTTCCAAGCAAATATTTAATGAGGAAACGATAAGCTCCCCCCCCTTCCCTCCCCCTACCTCCCCCATCCCCCAGCCATGGACCGTCCATTGTGATGTAAACACATAAAGTAAAACGTCATTGACGTCAGACTAACGGAACGATTGGGACGTTTTGTACTGAATACATGAACCAACCTGTCTGGCTGACTTTTATCCACCCATATCTCCATCCCTATGGGGGGACTGTCTGGGATTATCAGATCCAGACGTTGTGACCAAGGTGGCCTGTCACGTGACAATAACTTAAAGCTACTTGCAGCGTTGGAGTTATCTTAAGAAAAACAAACCGCGTGTTTTTTGTTTTTGTGCTCTTTAAAAAAACATCACTTGGCCGAGATGTCAATATGTTACAGACACTCCTATATTGTTATGGCTAGGTTTATAAGAACTCTTGAATATACTATATTACTGTATCCAAAACATCGGCTAGCTCTCTCTATCTCAGGGTGCATAATAAATGAGGTCTATGCAGAAGTCTTTTCCGGTCACGTGATCATTGTTAGACATACTTGATAAACAATGAATTGAATGAGATGGGCACTTACTGCGCTTCTGTTGGGTGCGCTAATTCTACCTCTAAATTATCATGTAAATAATCTTAAATCTTTCCATCGATTTCCTTTGAAAGATTAACAAATAGCTGTAGTCCTTTAATAATTGTATGTCTATAATCATTGTTGCTTCCGTGATCATCATTTATAATATCACAATATTCAAGGATATGTGAAAAATTAAAATTTTTAATAAGCATAGGTGCCATTAAGATCAATGTAAAAGCAGCCATTTTTTTTAAGTTTACATCGTATCAAGTGATCGATTTTCTGTCTCTAAGGAATTGTGCATAGACCTCATTAATATAACAAGCGAAATCTAGTAAAACAAACTGTGAAACTTTAATTCATAACTTGTGTACAGAGAGATTTATACTGTTCAATATTATCGGCCACACATTCAATATACTAATATCTATCTCTGCTCACACACATCATTCCTCAACGAGAGACCAGCCTAAGCTGACTAACCGTTGTTTTCTCACGTCAAAACTTGCGTTCCCCCAGAACAACCTACGTCATAATTTTTGTGTTCATAATGTGCAGTCTTTTGCGCACCAATATGTATCGAAAAGGGGATAATGTAGCGTAAATGTGCTTGGAAGTTTTATTTTAAATATTTAATTTCCAGGTTAGCATTGACAAGTCTTAACGTGAATGCATGCATAAAAGTTCACAAGAAAAAACATTTCCGGTCGAATTCGATCATTTTATTCGAAACATGTCTGTGTGCTGGGTTACTGGTTGTACGAACATTTGTTGGGGATTAAATTTACTTTCATTTCCAAAAGATGTTTACAAAAGAAAACAATGTATTGTGAAAGTCAGAAGGGAATAATGACCTTTTTATAATATCAAACTTATTGCTTAATGCAAAAGAATTTTTGATATTCGTTTTTATGAATACGAATTTTGTTTTTCAAGAACCAAGAAAACGCAACTCTTGACTAATTTATTTTATAGACAAGCTACATGCGACTAACACTTGAGTATTAATTATCGCCTACTCACTTTTGATGTTAAAAACGGATTCCTCATAACTAATATTGTATCCTTTGTATAATTCTAAAAGACTAGAACTAGCCGTCCAGGTTGAAATCAACTGTCAATAACCATCAAAAGCATGCTTTTTTGTTTACGGAAATGCCTAAAATAATTAAACATTTTAAAAAATAACCGGAAGTTCACGATCACACCAGTTCAAAAGGTCACGCCTAATTAAGACTTGTCAATTCGAGCCTCAATAAATTAAACATAGGCCTAAAATTTATGGGAATTTATTCCTTTATTCTTATTCGGCAGACGATGTTAATATTTATGTAGAATATTTTTTATTAAATCTAAAACAATTTCGAAATTTTCTTTGATGGCGATAAAAACACAAAAAAAAAAAGAACTGCTCATAAACAATTAAACAATGGAGAACAAATAAAATTAGAATAGCTATAATAAACCTCTTTTCTACCATCAACCAAACTAATCTAGCACAGTGGAACAGTAGAGCTATAAACTTAACACATACAGACACACGCGCGCGCATGTGGCTTTGGTTGCACAAGGGCAATAATCTCAGAAATCTAAAATAAGAGCAATAATCCGAATGTTTTTCTTTGATCTGGCGTTCAGCCATACTCTCTAAGAGATACCTGCGCATCGCGTCATTGCTGGCGATGACAAAGTTCAAATCTCCAACTCAATTATAATATCACCTTTCGTTGCCGTCGAATCCTTAATAATTAGATTATATTAGTTTCCCTGAAATTCGGTTTTGAGCTTTGTAGTGGAATAGAACATACATATTGTAAACTAGAGTATAATGTATAATAATCCACTCAAAATATCGTCCTTGTGTACGCAGATTAAATTGTTGTATGTTCTTTGTTGTCGACAGTTCATTTCTAATTTTTTATAGTAGTAGAGAGAGAGAGAGAGAGAGATCACCAAAAAAGAAAAACAAAACATATTATAGTTGTTGTATAGAATCTATACATAAGATCAGTGGTTCTTAACCTTTTGAAGTCGGGGAGCACTTTTGAACATGACAAAAATTTGGGGAGCACCAAAATCAAGGAGTAAAAAAAACAAATACACATACGTACGACTTTTATTGAAAATAAAAGATTAGGCCTATAACATAAGAGTTTAAAATTATAACATGACAAACACATTTTTAATAAACATAAACTTTGATAAGTAAAAAAATAACATTGAGCAAAATTTAATTCAGAAAAATAAAAAGATTTAATGTGAAACTTGAGCTTGACGGTTTTTACAAATTTCAGATATATTAGGCCTAATTTTAGAAATAGCTACCCTCAATTCTTCATCCAAATTAGTAAGTGTTGCTCGTTTTTTAGTTTTTAGGTGACTATCGAGAAACCGAGTTCACACAAATATGATGTTGAAAATTGCAACAAGATTTAAGTGCCTTCATGGAGAGAGCTGAGTATTCTTCTTGCACAAAGATCCAAAATTCCTCCAGAACAATTTCGGAAAATTTTATTTTAGTTGTACGATCCAATGATAGGTTGATTCTTCTTCTTCTTGGTATGACAACTTACTATTTGATGTATCAACCGTGGCAAAGGGATTACGTATCCAGTCATATGTTTCTACGTTTATTGATGGAAAATAAAATTAAATCTTTTCTTCTAATAAAGTTAAATGCTCCGTTACTGCTGAAATAATTTCGTCGGTAGTGTTATCATTAAGAGAAGGAAAGATATCTACTTTCTTTTTCTCCAACAAACGATTTAAAAAAAAAAAAACTTTTTTTCCGAAAGGCTGTCAATTTGTCGGTCGATGTTACATTTTCTTTTCTTCCTTGAAGGCTGGTATTAACACAATTTAAATAATAAAAAATATCAGCTAAATGTGCCAATTTAGCACACCAAATGTCATTTTGAAGATATTCCACAAAATCATCCATATTTTCATTTTGGAAAAAGGTCATCAATTCATCCTTCAGTTCTAAGAAACGACGGAACACTTTTCCTCTGGATAACCATCTCACTTCAGAATGCAAAAGCAAAGATTCGTACTTGGCTTCCATAGAGATGCGAAGATTTTTAAAGACACGTATTTTCAACGGTCTCGATTTTATAAAGTTACAAAAACAGTAAAAAAAAGGCAAAAATGCCGATTTTTCCCCGTTTGGACTACCTATTATAAGAATTTGTTCAGCTCAATCAGATAGAGTAAGTGAGTGAACATTAAATTTTGAGTTTCATAATTTCGCGGAGCACTTGCAACTACCTGGTGCTCCGCGGAGCACCGGTTAAGAACCACTGCATTAGATGAAAGCAATAGAAAACTATTTAATCATGGAGAATTAGAGAGTTTTAGGCAAACTCAAGAACACTCTAACATCACACATATCTATATAACCTACATTTTTGACTCAAACTATATCCACTTCAGTGTGAGAGCTTACAAAATCGGGATAATGATGTGTAAGGATAAATACATAGGAAGGATGTGGGTAAACTAATGATGTTATTTTTTCATTCGCAAGAGCTCAGACATTATAATTCTTTGTTCCGTTGCGCTATTCAAGCTTTTATGTTTTGTTTCTTTAAACAGTTGAAGGTTGTTTTTAAATTTTTATGTCCTAAAAATATTGATTTCCCGAAATTTAAAAGGTGCTATAAATATTTGACCCCTTCCCCTAAAAAAAAACGAAAAAAAAAACACAACCACAGAACAACAACACAAAATTTCGGCCTATTATAAATCTAGGTTAATACTTCTAAATTGTTTCCCTTTTTATAGGAGATGTTATTTTATTTTTTTCAAATATTATTATTTCAACCTTGACGTAGGCCTAAAAGTTTTCGATGTGATTTTGTTTTCAGCCTTGAAAGTTTATACAATTATCTTTTTTTTTTATAAATCTCATTCAAATAAAATGTATGTGATTAGAAATTATAAAAAAAAACACAGATTAAAGGTGTTTAAAATGTCCACTGAATTTATAGAATCTCCACGATAGACGTAAAGATACTCGACTTAAACCTAGGATAAGTACACAAACTGTCTTTTTAAAATCCTAAAATCAAACGGTAAGTCTCGACTTTAGCCAAGAATAACAGTAAAAAAATATTTATTTTAAAGCCCTAATCAAAATGCAAGACTAGACTTAAACCAAGGATAAGTGTACACACAAGGATAAATTTAGGACGAAAAGAAAATCCTCTTTAACGAAATAGCCACTGTAGTAGTTACGGATCAATAAGTTCATTCAGACGATAAGAGCTAGTTAAGCAAAGTTGACCAGTTCCAGTTGGTCAGTTAGAGGACTTATTTCATATAGTTAAGTTGGCAATTATAGATTCAAAAACGAAACAAGTGATAATGGTTTAAAACAACAACTGAAATAGAATTTTTTTTTTATAGAATGTTCGCGTTTTTGGCGCAACAGGCATACATTGTTGGACGTCCATGGTCGCGGGAACATACTGGACCGACTACATTAGTTCTTCTTCAATGTGCCCTTCTCGCTGGATCTCATCCTAAAATTCTCTCCCTTTAGCTTTCTCCCTCTAATTATCTACTAGTTCTCTCCCGCCACTTCTCTCGCTCTAGTACTCCCCCATAGGTGTCTCCCTATACTTTTCTCTCTCTACTTCTCGCCCACTACATCTCACCCCAACCATCCTTTCTCTCCCTTTAGTTTTCTCTCTCTACTTCTCGCCCACTACATCTCACCCCAACCATCCTTTCTCTCCCTTTAGTTTTCTCTCTCTACTTCTCGCCCACTACATCTCACCCCAACCATCCTTTCTCTCCCTTTAGTTTTCTCCTACTAGTTTTCACCTTCTACCCCCCCTCTCTACCTACCCCTCACTCTTGTCACTACCCCCTCCTTCTCTCATCCCCCCTCTCTACCTATTTCTCTAATTCTCTAGTCACTACCCCCACCTTCTCCCCCCCCCCCTTTCCACCATCCTTTAGAACTCTCACGTGAACTGATCAATTTGTCTTGTCCATTAGCTTTAGTACAACACTCTGAACGTCCAAGACAGTCCCTGCAGGAGATTAAGTTGACCTTAAGTCAAGGGTAGTGTGGGTCAGCGGTGGGGGAGGGTGGGGCGGACATTTTCATTCATTTGTTTGTCGCGCGCTTCGCTCCGTCGCTCTGTCTCTATCACATTATTTGTTCGTCATCTTCTGCCACGCTCCAAGTTCCAATTAATTAATCTAAATAAATTGATCTAGTCCGCAAAAGGCTATATGTATAATTTCGCAAGCGACAAAATGATTGGCTATAATTTAAAATTAAAATGGGAGTGAGTTTAAGAATTTAAGATTTGCCTACAGAAACGGAATTAAGCAGCAGGAAGAATTAAAAGATTTTACATTTGAGAATTGGAGTAGACTCATTATTTCCACTAATGGAAAAAATCCTAAAACAATAATTCTAACAATTTCACTGATATTAGATTCCATTCCTTTTTTTATTTTTCAATCTCTAAGTCTAACTGTCAGACTTGGCACGCAGAGCAATTTTTTTAATAGATGGGCATTTTTTCAGAAGTACATTGAATATTTTATAAACAAAAGCAAGAATTATAAATTCATGAAGCTCTGTTTTCATACATTAACCCTGACTGGCGAAAACTTAATAGATCTACGACCTTCTCTAATGTCGATTTTTCTTTTTAAGTGGGAGAGTATTGATGATTTTAAAATGCAGTAGGTTGAATTTCAAACATCATAAAAACGGACATTAAAATTTTCCGATTTGCGGAAAAATCTGGAAGAAACCTGCTTATGAAAGACATCTGCTATTCTCAACTGCTAGGTATTCGCTCTACTTTCAGCTTTTGGTTCAACTTACACTTGTGAACAAATGTTATCATAAATAAAAGCTGTTTTCAGCATACAAAGAGGTTACTTACACTTAGCCAATCAAAACTGACTAAAAATATGTATCTGACATTGAAGAATTAGCGAAGAGTATTCAAGGACAAGGCGCTCATTAATTGATACAGACAGGATCTAATTACATTCAAAAGAACTTTTAAGATTTAAAAATAATACAATTAATTGGAAAAATATAAGAGGCTTATTTATCGGCATTATATTATGTAATTGCTGTTATTATTAAAAAGTTATTATTAAGTTAAAAAAAATAAACTCCTTAAATCGACAATTAATGAAGGATATGTTTATATACAACTGTTTAACGTAAATTAATTGAATACTTCTAATTAAATATTTAAATGAATATCATAATGCCGGATTTGTAGAGAGTAATAATATAATTAATCAATTATATTAGATTTAATACAAAACATAACTTTTTTGGCATTATAGTATAATATTGTTGGAAACCTGATGTTAAATAAAGGGAAATTATTATCCCATTTACTCTGCGTTAATAATTCTAACTTTTTTTTTCTGTTATAAAAAGACGAATGAATTACATTTTATAACTTTTATAACTTTCAAATAATTGATCATACTATAAAAGGTAGTTTAAAATTATATAAATATTATAAAACTGAAGAATTTCTATGTTCACTTTTAAACAGTACATTAACTACCCATTTTGTATGATTACTTTGTATCTCCACCATTTGATCAATGATGATTTTGTAGTGCATTTTGTAGTCAAAATATTTCAATAATTCTCAGTTAATCTGAGATAAAAATATAATGAATTAATAGTACGCTCTAAATTACTAGAATTAGATTTATAATATTATGTTGACAACTTGACAACTAGATGAAATTAATTTTTTTACACATTAACTTCATTAACCATTAAAGTGAAAGTTTAGTAATTTTATTTTGTATTTGCTATAAATGTAAATAAATAAGAAGATAATCACAAATAGAGACCGACCGATATTCGGTTTCGGCTTCGGTTTCGGCGCCGAAAATAGGCAAAAACCCTTTTTTCGGCGTGGATTCGGCCGAAGACAAAAGGTTAAATTTTGGTTTGTTTACGGTTTCGGCCGAAACTGATATTGACTTTCGGTCATCAGCCGAATATCTATTTTAACTTTCAAAGTTCAAAATGCTACGCTAGTGTTGCATCTAATAAGCTTACTCTACTTATAGATACTTTCATTTACTTAAAACTGTTGCGAATTAACTCTGTGTGAATTAGGGATGTTAAACGAAAACCGGGAGGAAATTATTCATAATGGTGTCCCACGATTTATTACCTTTTTATCTGAAGAAATATTTGTAAACCCTGTTTGATTAGCACAAAACAATTCCTTAATATTATATTCTTTGCAAACACTCGTTTGTCAGAGGCGACTTATAGTTGTTTTTTTCGAATTCCGAATGTTGCTTGTGAATTTGCGATGCAAGCATATACAACAGATAATGCAGATGTTAACGCTAGTCGTCAGTACAGACATTTGATCTACGTATTCGAAAACAAACAAAAACGAAATTTCCACACTGATACTTGAACGCTCCTTTAACAGACAAACTGACCGATAGACGTAAGGTTGCGAGATACTTGGACTTCAAAAGGAGGACATAGAGAGACAAAAAGAATGATTTAATATTTAGTGTTTCACAATCCACAATCTGTTCAGTTTTATTACATTAGCTGTCAATAATTGTATATTAGTAAAACTGACACAACATTTTATTTAATGTAGACTGAGAAGCAACTTGGGCAATTAAAAAAAACTATTTTGCAGAGCATGTAAGGTTCTTTTCAAAAACAGTTAATTTTCTAGCCGGACATCTATAAACCCTAGATGGATGTGTCTGAGATTTTATTTATATTCTACAAATACTCTTTTAATGTGTGTAACATATAGATCTAACATCCACTGATTTATATTATAATTATAAAGATCTAAATTCATGAAACTACAGCTTTTGACTTGTGTTAATCCAAAATCAACTATGTTTTTTTTTACAAAGATTTCACCAAGTTATAAGGATCAATTGTCCTTCGTATAAATTTTTTAGTATAATCAATGCAAACTTGTCTTTTCCCAACTATAACTTACTTTGCCCAGAGGCGGAGAGGGGGAACAGAAAATGGGTAAAAAAATCAGATATTTAGAACCGAAAATAGGTGTTGAGAAAAGAAAAGGATATTAACATGCCTAATGTGAAGTAGAAGACTGAAGATAATAATAAAGGATTATTTAATCACTCCAAAGAATGGTTTACTCAAATTGAGTGCCCATAAACAAGTTAATATTACACAAAAATGTGCAGTCTTTTGAAATCATTTGTTTCCCATTTTTGGTTTATTTTTCGGTTTCGGCCGAAGTTGTAGTTAAACATTTGGTTTCGGCTTTGGTTTCGGCCGAAAGTCAATGTATAATATTCAGTATGTTTTCGTTTTTGGCCGAAACTAAAAATTTGGTTTCGGTCGGTCTCTAATCACAAACACATCATATATTTGTTTTATTAAATCTAAGACTACTTAAATATTTTTTCAATAAAACTCATTTAATTTGCCTTTTGGCCTTGCTCTTACTATGACCCTAAATAAATTGTATTATAAACAAAAAAGAAAGTTCAGCTGGTTGACTTTTAGGCTGTTGGCACGCTGAATAATTTAGAAATCCTAGTTTGGCACAATATTAGCAAAAGGTTGCCGATCCCAGGCCTAATCAATTTTAGACACACAATGACTGTGTTATTTGACTTTTTTTTACCTGAAAAGCCTGCAAGTATCCAGCTTTTTATATTACTATTTATACTATTTATATTAAAGGAAACAGTTTCTTAACATATCATTTTAAAGGATAAAAAAATCTCTATTTTTTTATCGCGACTATTCATTTAATTTAATTAACCAATCAGATTATGGTAACCGTTAGGCGACAACTGTGTACGACTTCCGGCTACGATCTAGACGTGTTTCATCTCACTTGCTAAGTTTTCTATATATTTTCCATATTTAAATAACTAACAACCATTTAAACTTTATACTAACCCCTAATTAAGTTAATATTTGGTATATATATTTATCTAAAATAGTATTAAATAGAATAATTGATCGTAATTGCGAGCTTAAAATATTATTTAGACAAAAGTTTAGGCGCTTCGAAGTCCGCCATTTTGTCTGTTTACAAAATCGGACCTTAAACAAAATCCTAGGCCTACAGTCTACTGACGAATAGACTAGGTCTAGGCTAGTAGTTAAATATACTAATATAAGCCCAATTATAATACATAGGCCTAATAAAAAGAAACTTAGACAAATAAAAACATATAGACTATTAAATAATAATATAGTAATATATATAGTAATAATATAGTAAAACTATTAGGTAGCCTAACCCTTAAAAAAAAAAATGAAACTCTTAGTTCTAATCCTAGCCCTATTTCTGGTAAGGGGACGTCCATTAATTACGTCAACAAAATAGGTGGGAGGGGGGGTCTGAAAATTTTTGACAATTGTTGACAAGGGGGAGGGGGGGAGGTCAAGAAAAGTTGACGTCAACAATGTTACTTTTTAAAAATAATACAAATTTGTTACAAAATTTTAGGCTACATTTGTCATGTGCCATTTACATAGCAGACATATATAAACATGGTTTTACGTTAATACAAATATATTAATTAAAATTACGGACGCTACATTTGACATGTCCTTTTTGTGTTCATCTTGTTAGTTTGTAGCTCTATGTATGAGTGGAAAGTGGAAACTAATGCAATTGTTAGCACGGCAAAGTGACCGACCAATTGTAAAAAACTTCACCTTCGCTGTAGTCTAGCGAGACATTGTGACTGGAATAATAAAAGAACATAAACACACCAACATTCTGCAGAGTACGTTCAGAAACAGAAACCCAGTTTTTTGCCGCTCAATAGGCCTACATCCAAATCTGTTATTGAGCCCTGAAAGGACTATGAACACCGTCCGAGAGTCGACTGCTTTAATTCAACGCCCATGGTTGAGTCTTTTCCAAGTTCCAACCCTTGAAACCATGTTTGGATTAGCGTTAGCAGGTCATGCACTCCGACATGGAATAATATGAGTAGGCAGGCTTTGTCCTACAAGGCGGTCGCTTGTTGGGTCGGCTTGCTCTGTTCGGATTCCCCTTTTACGAACGTACATTTGCTCGAGCCATCCATGGCTTGCCTCGTATTACTGTAATGTGGGCTGACGGTGTGTTGGCCGAGCGGATTTTGTCTGACACGGGATGTCATCCCCTCAAGGCCACCTTTGAAAGCAGCCGTTTTTACAGGACGTTTTGTATACCTTTCCGTAAGTCGCATCAGCTCCCACCCGGGAGACGCCAGAAATCGGACAGTGGGGTACCTCACAGGCCCCCTCTAATGGAAGAACAGAACAAGCCGATTTAATCTCCAGACTTGCAGCTCGGGATACCACGCCTCTCTCCGTCACTTACAGAGATGGGAGTGGAAGTATCTAGGTGACCGCTTGTCCCATGCATTAGCTCACTGGTCAGACTCGGGGAACCAAGTTAAAAGGTCTCAAAAAAATAAAACCGGACGTGCCCGTCTTGTGTCCAGGGTGTAACGTTTAGGGTTGTGCTCAGCTCTGTCCGGACCCGCTGCGGGAGCTCTCCCCCATGCGTGCGCCCGCTGGTATTCTTAATGGGAACGTATCGGCGGTTTACACACTTCGCTAGCTTGTAAGTCATGCACAGCAAAACAACGAGCCATTCAATGTGACACCTGTGATGAATGGTACCATGCTTCATGCTTACATATGAACACCCCAGTTTATATAGCGCTAGGAAATAAAGATGCCTCTTGGCATTGTGTACAGTGTGGGTTGCCACAATTTAGTTCAGGTCTGTTTAATTCTCATGACCTGGACACCACTAACCCCTACAGTGCCTTGACAAGCCCAGAAGTTAATAACTTAGACCTAAATAAACCCTTAGCTAGATCAACACCAATTAAAAAAATTAAAAAGACACTCTTCAACACTAAATACCATAAAACCCCTAATCAGCATAACCTTAAATCACTAACAATAAACTTCCAAAGCATTAAAAATAAAACCGCTGATTTGGAATTCCTAATAAATAAAGAAGAACCAGACATAATTGCAGGTTCCGAAACATGGCTTAGCCCAGATATTTACAACACAGAGATATTCAATAATAATTATGAAATTTTTAGGAAAGATAGGTCCGACAGGCATGGAGGAGTTTTACTAGCCATAAAATCTACTCTAATAGCTGAAGAAATTAAAATAGAATCTAAAAATAACATAGAGTCAGTCTTTTGTAAAATAAGTAGACCTAATTCTAAACCACTAATTGTAGGCAGTGTTTATAGACCACCAAACTCAACATCAGAGTACATGACTGATCTATGTAATCAGATGACAAGTATTGAAGCTAAATATAAAAATGCTATAATTTGGATAATGGGAGACTTCAACCTCCCTGATATAAATTGGAATAGCTACTCTATAAAAAAAACACCAAAACATAAAAGAAATAAATGAAATGTTTATCAATACCATCCAAAATCTAAACTTAAATCAAATTAATAAAAAACCAACAAGAAACCATAATATACTAGATTTATTCTTAACTAACAGACCAGGACTAGTAGTAGATTATGAAATAATTCCTGGACTTTCAGATCATGATATTGGCAGAGTAAATAACAAAATAAAAACCCAAATAAACAAGAAACCTAAAAGAATAATTTACCTCTGGAATAAATGTAACACAACAGAACTACATCAAGCAGCAATAAAATTCCAAACCAATTTTCTTACTAAATACAATATAAATAGTCCAGTTGAAGATATTTGCCAATTCATAAAAACCAACTTAAAAGCAATTATGGCTCATTCTGTGCCAACAAAACAAACATCAAATAAAATTAACAAATGTTGGTTTAACACTAAACTAAAGAAACTGTGTAAACAAAAAGAAAATCTATTCAAAAAGTTTAAGGCAACTAATTCAATTAGACTACATAAAAAATACCTAAAAATTAAACATTTAACTCAGAAACTAAGCAGACAGCTGCAAAATGAATATGTAAACAATGTAATTTCTAAGGATAATAATAAAAACTTATGGTCCTACATTAAATCAAGAAAAAGGGACACTACAGGCATAGCTCCACTAAAAGGCCAAAACAATGAAACTTATCATGATAATGAAACCAAAGCTAATATCCTTAACACACACTTTGCATCATCTTTTTCAAATCCAGGTGACAAAGAAATCTTCATAAATTTAAACAAACTAGAAAAGATAGGACATATAAATGTAGATGAAAAAGGCCTTAAACAACTCCTAACCAACTTAAAAGCAAACAAAGCTTCTGGTCCAGATGAAATACCAGCAAGACTGCTTAAAGAACTAACCAATAAAATATCTCCAATCTTTAAAATACTTTTTCAGGCCTCTCTAAACCAGGGCAAAGTGCCCAGAGATTGGAAATTAGCTAATGTAACCCCCCTTTTCAAAAAAGGAGATAAATCTGACCCCGGTAATTATAGACCTGTTTCTCTAACCAGCATAACATGTAAATTACTTGAACATATTATATATAGTAGTATAGTAAAATCATCTAGACAAACTTAATGCACTGTGCCCACACCAACATGGCTTTAGGAAAAATAGATCATGTGAGACTCAATTAATAGGCCTAATAGATGACTTGTCAAAGGGATTAGATAATAACAACCAAATTGATGCTATATTACTAGATTTTTCAAAAGCATTTGATAAAGTTCATCATTCTAGTCTACTAAAAAAACTTAAATATTTTGGCATCTCTGGTCCCTTACATCAGTGGATTCAGGACTTTCTTCTAGGCAGAGAACAAACAGTGATAATAAATGGCTCTAAGTCATCACCAATAACTGTAAACTCAGGAGTTCCACAAGGAACTGTTCTAGGACCCCTACTATTTCTAATTTATATTAATGATCTGCCAAATTGCATCAACACAGGAACAAAAGTAAGATTATTTGCCGATGATTGCATAATTTATAGAATAATAAAGACAGGAAAAGATAGTGAACTCCTACAAAAAGACCTAGATGAACTACAAAAATGGGAATCAAACTGGAGTATGTCTTTTCACCCAGAAAAATGCCAACTTATAAAGGTATCCAAGAAAAAGAAACAAATAATAGCAAACTACTTCATTCATGGTAAAGAACTAACTCAAACTAACAATGCTAAGTATCTAGGAGTAATAATAAATGATAAGTTATCTTGGAACCCTCATATTGATGAAGTAATAAAAAAAATCAAACAAAACTTTAGGATTCATAAAAAGGAACTTTTACAAATGTAATAAGAACATAAAACTAAAATGCTATCTCACATTAGTTAGGCCTATACTAGAATATGCAGCATCTGTATGGGACCCATCAACTAAAGAAAACATTAAAAAATTAGAACAAATTAAAAAAAGAGCTGCAAGGTTCATAGCTAGCGAATATTCCCAATTAACAAGAGTAACACCATTAGTCAAATCATTAAACCTAGAAACACTAGATGACAGAAGGGCAAAGAGTAAAGTAGTAATAATACATAAGGCATTAAACTCTAATTTAGAAATACAACACAATAACAACCTGTTGCAAATCTCAGATAAACATAAAGATAAAAACACTTTCCTTGTCCCTTATGCGAGAACAAATGCATATAAGTACTCTTTCTTCCCGAGTGGCATTCGGGCATGGAATGGGTTGCCTGAACAAACCAGGAAAACCAGTAACTTAACATCATTTAAAACATTAATAAAAATGCAAGACTAGACTCGGACCACGGATGAGCGTAGGACGCAATAATCTTCTTTATAGAAGGAGCGTCTGTAATGTATAAGATAAGAACTGACCAAAATCAATTATTATTAACACGCCCAAATGAAAAAACGTTTCTGAAACAAACAAAACACCTACATATTTTGATGGGAGGCGTTATTCGGCGGATCCGCCGTATAATCACTCCGTATTTTGATGACTATCTTTAAAAAATGTATGATCCAAATAATAACATACAACAAAGCATATCAGGCTATTAATTCATAATAAAAAAAAAAAAACTATTATTACTTTCAAAGCGACACATTTAGTTATGAAATTTCGATTCAACTTTCAATGGGTTGGATGCATATTATTTGCTCAAACCAGTTCTTCTATGTTTGATTTGTTTTGCCAAGGCAACCAGGTTCCACGAGGCGAGGCGAGGTCAGTAAAGTGTGTCCGGGGGCCCATGAAGTTGAAAATATGGTCATTACATCCAACAGTAGATGTTATAATATCTATAAGTCCCATCTTTTAGCTTTAGATAGCCCAAATATCAGCCTTGTTCCAGCATATTATTATATTCCTCTCGGCGGATGTCAGGGCAATTCTCGTCGTTTGTGAATTGAATCTGTTTCTGGCTTTTGTTTCGCTAGCAACCAGCGTGGAGAAAGCCGTCTCACACTCATGGGTAGTTGCAAATTAGATCAGCATTATTAATGCCATTTTCGATACTTCGGAAAAAGTGCCATTTTAATCCTAAAATTGGCCTCTTTTTTTTTTAACCCCCCATAATTTATCAAAGATATAGATAGTTATTAATTCACATTATCCTCAGAAGGCAAATTACTTCTAGGATATAAAAATAGTGAAATATTTCTTCGCTAAGAAAAGATATAGAATGTTTCATTAATTTAATCCTGTCGTCGCTGAAGTTCATTTTCATATGTTTATCATATGTTTACAGCCGTAAAATGGGTCAAAATTATCTTTTTCTAACTTGACATGCCCGCAGTTCTAGCTTGACATTTTGATAACTGTCATTTGTATATGACAGTGAAGCACTGTCATCTCTTTCACTTGCAGAAAGTGGGTTAATAGAATTCAAGGATTCAAATATGTCGACCAGAAAAGAGAGAAGACGCACATCTGAGCGTTATGCATGCAAATGTCCTCCATGGTTTATCGGCTTGCATAATGTGCTGAATTTATTCACATAGTATGAAAACTCCTTTCAAAACTTTTCCTTTGGAAAGTCTCCACACTTATGAGTGAAGAAATAGTATGTGAAACTCCGAATCAGTTTATTTGCATAAATCAGAAAACAAAAATGGAGTTGAGTGCATTCGCTTCAATCAAGTTCGCTGTTGAAATCAGGCCATCAAGAAAATTTTTCAACTTATCAGGCATGGTTTTCACCATTAAGACTAGCGATGAATAGTGCAGTGCTGTACCTAGGATCGGATTAAGACATTGATGACCTATAGGCAGAACATTTTTTTTGCTGCCCCACTTTATATAAGTAATTCAAAATATATACAATAAATAACTATACTATACAAGTTGATGTTGTTTGTTTTTTTGTGCAATTTAGCAAAACTTACAACAAGATTGAAACTAATGTTATTGTTTGTTTGTCTTTTGTGGATCACGGTTTAACTGCATCATTTGCAATGTTGAGTCATGTGGGAAATTGGACTATGGTGAATTCCTGCAATGAAAGAAAATGATATCCGTGCTGCGTCCACTTTTTCTTGATGCCCTTAGTATTCTGCTTATTTTGCTTATCGGTTATTCCAGCTCTGTATAACATTACGGCAGTTTCGCTTAAAAACGTTTGAAATCCAGAACACAGTCTAATGCATAGGTTCTCAACGGGGGCGAGTTATCGCCGCCCGGGGGGCGGTGAGAAGCTTTAGGGGGCGCTGACGTTCCCGGGGGCGATTGGGGGGGGGGGGGGCGGCGAAGGGCATCTGGGCGGTACAAGAACCTGATAATAATTTGAACACCTCAGCTATTTGAATCGATTAGTTTTTGGATGAAATGTGATGTAAACACAAGTGCTGCTAAATATCTGCTATCCCCAACACTAGGTCGACATATTATTATACTAATAAGAAATAGGAATTGCATTGACTTTTCGAATAAATATGGGTCAGTATTAGATAAGTATGGTGTGCGGACGACTCCTCCTGTGGTTAGTTCACCTGACTGTCAACCGACAGCCGGCTGGTCCAGCGGTTAGTTGACCGGACTGTCAACCAAAAACCAACTGACAGGTCGCGGGTTCTAGCCCTGCCACCGACGGATCCCTGACGCCCTGCAGGAGTTTTGGGCCTAATGGACGTAATAATCTTCTATCTAGAAGGAACGTCCGTAAACTTATAAGAAGACACGAACCAATCCCTGTCGCCCTAACATTTGATAATAATGATGATATTTTGATCTCAGTATTTACTGTGATGCCCTTTAAAGACAGTTTTTTAGATTGATAACAAAGCACAAATGTGGAATAAAAACGTAGTAATCTTACAGACTGGGTAGTTAATGTGGTGTTAGAAAGTATCCATATAAATTTTTAAATCGTATAATATTTATATATTTTTAAAATACTTTATAAAGCTTTATCATTTCAAAGTTATAAATTGTAATCCATAAAATTTTTTATAAAAGAAAAATAAACATACATGTACCGGGTTGAACGTGGCCATCCGGGGTGACTTTGGGCCATTGTGGAAAAAAATGTTTTATAGTGCCATAATTCCCAAAAAAATTATCATTTCAGGTCTTTCAATTGTATATAATACACAATAAAGATATAGGTTTATATATATTTAGCAGTTTCTCACGGTGAACAGAGTATTTTCTGAGGTACAGACATCTTTTCAAGATGGCCGTCTGACATGCGATTTTAAGCATAGCTAAGTCAACCTGTAAAATTCTTACGACCCAGAATTTTTAAGGTGATTATATTTATTTAACTTATGTTTTCTATCTATCTTTCTAAAACATACTTGACGGGGACTATTATTGAAATAAAAACTATCACCGCTATTTTTCTTAGAATAAGGGTGGCCATAGTCATCCCTTATAATCGCAGCGTTGACGGGGTGACTATGGCCATGGTGAGAAGTTGTTTTGTTCTTGGATTTATTGCACACAGTTAACATTTTCGGTTTATTATTCATTTTTGTGTTCACTTAAACATATTTGCATTGAGAAAGAACAACGCATCAGATTTTTAAAGCAACAAATAAATGAACTTTTTTAAAATTAGAAAACAATGTCTGTGAAAAATTGGCAATGACATTTTTTTTCACACAGTAAAACAATTTTATAGAACCATTATAAATACCAAATCATTGAATGTACTAAATAAAACAAATTTTGTTTATTTTAACTCACAGAACAAGTTTCCATGCTCAGGACTTACCAATCGACGCTACAATTAAACATCCATTGAGACTTGCATTAGTAAATCATAACATAATAAACATTTTTTTCAATTTTTTCAATTTTTAAATTATTATTTAAGTTTTCTTTTTCAATTTGTAATACCATATTTTCATTATTTGTTCATCTGCCCTTTTTTTTTTTATGGATATTAAACAGATTTTGCCAAGTAACTGTTTTATACTGCTGTTTCATGCTCTATACGGCACAGTCAAAAGGTTATCAATAATTTCTAAGTACATGCATTGACACATTAATGTCATTAATTCCTGCACCAATAATACTCGTCAAAATCAGACCTGTAAGAATTAGAAATCGGTTAAATTAGAAAAAAATAATAGCTGGCCATAGTCACCCCCAGGCCGGGGTGACTCTGGCCACCCTATAAAATATGTCTAAATTAAACTAAAAAAAATTCATATGAAATATATTCAGGTTTTTATCTTGAGTACTTGCCAGTCCCCTGGATTTACAACTAATTTTAGGTTAATAAGGTGACATCTGTTTAAGATATATAGAAAGATATATAGAAAGAAAGATCAAAAGTGGACCATAGTCACCCCATCTTACTGAATTAGAAATATTAGTTCTAATGAAAAGGGCTAATTATCTCCCTTTAATTAAAAAGACTTTTTAGTGTAACACAAATTACCCCGGCGGCGATGGTATGGCGTATAGTGGATTGATGTTGTAGTTTTAAAAAAAATAGTCTGTTCCAGATATATTGGCTGTCTATTGTGTGACAACATTTTTTTTACTAAAAGTCTTTTAACACCCTTCTTAAATTTTACTTCACGCAGCTTGTAGACCCCCCCCCCCCACCCCCTTCCTTTAAAGTCTTGGTTATTGTCTGTAAATTTCGGAAACTATATTGACCCTTCAACTTCCAGATGGGTGGGGGGGGGGAGTGGGTGGTAAAAAAGATTGGGGGGGGGGGACAGTGAGCGGAAAAAAAATGGTAAAAGGGGGCGGTGAGCCGAAAAAGTTTGAGAACCTATGGTCTAATGACTAATGAAATGGCATTTCCCGAATCTGATGCCATGCACCTTCATGAATATGTCCACTTTGACACACATTTCTTGTACATTTTATTGGTACTTGGTACAAATCCAATTATTCTAATAGTCATTTCTTTTAAGAAAGATGTATATTTAAAGTTAACACTGAATATTAGAATATCAATCCTCCTGAGCTCAATGCGCGTACTATATTGTGTGCAAGTCTTGTGGAATTTCTTTTCCCTCAACACAGACTTTCAAAACACAGACTTATAGCCATTCGTAAAGTCAGATAATTCAGGTTAGTGTGAGACAATCAAATTAGTTTTAAAAACAAAGTGTGTAAGACTCTAGTCCTTGTCTAGTGTTTGTATTATTTCTGTCTGGAAGTTCATATCAGAAAAGTAATCCGTACGCGTTGCATTTGAGACAGTCTCGGAGTCCTTTATAGGACCACAGACCTCAATTTGAAAAACACTGTCTAAAACAGTATAAAATATCCACGTGAGTATATAGTTATGGGAAGTTTTTATAGAATATACTTCATACAGAATACACAAAAACACTTTAGGATTTAGTTTTTAGGCCTGGTCAAATCAAAGTCTCACAAGACAGTAATGATAACAAATTGAAGTATATTGTAAAGTATATTGTAAAGTTTGGTACACAATTAATTCATGGTCAAAGCTCGTTCTAAGCAAATATAAAAACTAAAAAAAAAGGTTGGGTAAACGATGTATGTATTATTGCGGCAGAGCGTGTCACGTGTAAACAATAGTTATTTTTTTTAATTATACTGTATAGTTAACGTTACGTAAATGTTGATATACTCATTGTGCCAATAAATACGAATGACATGGCGAGGGCTGTTTCCATTGGGGGCAAACCGATTCGTCAACATACAACAAAATCTGTGGATCTTTGAAGTGAAGCAAGATTTGTGGGTTTTTTTCATTCCTGTCATGTGATTGGCTCACTTAGTGGTTTGCGATCGGGCATTTTCCCGGGGGAAGGGGGAAGGGTATAGACATGAGGATCATGGCCTGTCTTACCAGTAATGATTTAGTCTCCGATTCTACCCCACCCCTCCCCCTATGCCAACCCCTTCTTTCATCTCTCCAAGAACTAGTGCGCATGAACCAATAAGCTTAGATCAGAGTGAGCTCTAGAAAAACTCAACTGCTAAAGCTGGATACATGCAGGCTTTTGTTGATGCTTGTGTTTTCTTCTAATTTGTTTTGTTTAGTTGTCTGCATTACGGCAACAATTCAAAACACACACATACACTGTCACACACTCTCTCACACATACTCATATACACTCTCACATACAACCGATATCACTAAATGACACCGGTGTGGGGGGGGGGGGGGAGAGGACAAGTTTTAGAAAGCAGATTACATCCTTCCTGTGTACACTGCTGCAATCAACCTGGTTATGATCGTGGCCATATTGAGTGAGCTTAGTACACCCTATCCGCTCCACCCTCCCCCACCACACCAAACACGCACCCAATTTAGCAGACCTTTTAGTTCTAACAGGTTGATGATGCAGGGTTTAACAAGCCACATGATGAAGTGTTTAACAAGCCACATGATGGTCTCGACAAACACCTGCTATTTTACGCACCTGATGTTTGATGGTACCCGTCAAATCTAAGTTTACTTTCAGGTCCCAGAAATGTTGGGCTAGTAGTATTAGAAGTTTTAGTTGCTTTTGTTGATACCAAAGTAGTTCTAGGTGTTGCTGTTGGGCCATTAGTATTAGTAGTCGTAGATGCTGTTTTTGTGATAAATGTTGTTGTTGCTGTGTAGTTTTAAACACCGTTGTTTTTATTGTTTTAGCTGATGTATGCAAAAAAAATAAGTAAAGTATCCCGTCGCACCAATTTGATCCAGGGGGCCAGAGAAGCAGCGTTCACCAATTTTCTGTAACCACGGCATACTAGGAGATTATGTGGCCAGCACAACGCCCAGCCGCCTTTACGTGACTCCAACTAATTTCAGGCATCCATCAGGGCTGGGTAGACTCAGGGAAACCCCTCCATACTCGGGAACAAATGCTTTAGAGCCCCAGAACATCCAAGCAACAACCAAAAAGCACAATGTTAACAATGATATTCATTACAAGTTTATGCTTTATTTATGACTGTGAGACTAGAAGTGAATTCGTTTAATCACTGTACCTCGACTGACTCTATGTAGTTAAACCTAGACACGCAGTGCCATTATACACGATCACTGTGCACAACCTACAATAAATACAACACTTTTTGAATCCTTTTTGTTCTGTTTAAATAAGCCCAAAGGGTGTTATTTAGTTACATTGTTTTAACTACTTCTTTATTTGCTGAGTTACTTTCTTTTTTCTTTACTGATTATTTTTTTCTCTTGAATTACTATTACACTTAAAAACGATATGACTTTGCGTAATCACTAAAAAAAATTACTTATGGTATATTCTGCTATTTATAATTAATTTTGATAATTGTAATTTAAACAAGGTCCTGACAGTGCATGTTGCTAACTGTAATTTAAACAAGGTCCTGACAGTGCATGTTGCTAACTGTAATTTAAACAAAGTCCTAACAGTGCATGTTTGCTAACTGTAATTTAAACAAGGTCCTAACAGTGCATGTTGCTAACTGTAATTTAAACAAAGTCCTAACAGTGCATGTTGCTAACTGTAATTTAAACAAAGTCCTAACAGTGCATGTTTGCTAACTGTAATTTAAACAAGGTCCTAACAGTGCATGTTGCTAACTGTAATTTAAACAAAGTCCTAACAGTGCATGTTTGCTAACTGTAATTTAAACAAAGTCCTAACAGTGCATGTTGCTAACTGTAATTTAAACAAAGTCCTAACAGTGCATGTTTGCTAACTGTAATTTAAACAAGGTCCTAACAATGCATGTTGCTAACTGTAATTTAAACAAAGTCCTAACAGTGCATGTTTGCTAACTGTAATTTAAACAAGGTCCTAACAGTGCATGTTGCTAACTGTAATTTAAACAAAGTCCTAACAGTGCATGTTTGCTAACTGTAATTTAAACAAGGTCCTAACAGTGCATGCTGCTAACTGTAATTTAAACAAGGTCCTAACAGTGCATGTTTACTAACTGTAATTTAAACAAGGTCCTAACAGTGCATGTTTGCTAACTGTAATTTAAACAAAGTCCTAACAGTGCATGTTTGCTAACTGTAATTTAAACAAGGTCCTAACAGTGCATGTTTACTAACTGTAATTTAAACAAGGTCCTAACAGTGCATGTTTGCTAACTGTAATTTAAACAAGGTCCTAACAGTGCATGTTTACTAACTGTAATTTAAACAAGGTCCTAACAGTGCATGTTGCTTAGACAAGGAAGGGGGAGAGGTGAGGCAACAAAAATATTTTTTTAACTATTAATATTGGATTTGAAAATGTGAAGTTGACCATCTGGACAATCCCTTGGTGTAAAATGTTGAAGAACTTTCTTAATAAAAGCGCCCTTGGCCTCTAATTGTCCCTCTCCAAGACGTTTGTGACGACATCCAATGTGTCCAATCGGTGGCCAAATGATTACTTGTGAAGTAGGTTATGTATCAAACCTTTCAGTTAAAACATATTTTTGAGGTCGACATTGCAATTATAAAATAACCACTACAAGCATTCGTGAATATCCCATCGGTTGCTTCTATTTATCATAATGTATTAGTGTAATATTTTTTGTTAATGTTTGATTTATTAGTAAATGTCATTCTTACCATTTCTCTTGCTCTTAGTTGCTGTTATTTGCATTCCCATGACGGCCATTAACTACGTGTACAATGTCTGGGTTCTGGGCACTACAGCATGTAAGATCACCAGCTATATGCAAGGTAAGTAATTTACTTAATATGAACTGGTAGACAATCATTATATCAACTACTTTGGTGAATTTCTTGCTTTGCGTCCTCACCATCTACAGCAGGGGTTTCAGACTCGGATGAAGGCATGTGCCATTTTATCACTTGAGATGATGTGTCAAGCAGTGGCGTAGCCAGGTTTTGACACTAGAGGGGGGGACGAACTTTTAAACAAAGTACCCACTTTTAGCAATTTTTCCAGATTAAAAGAAGAACTAAGAAATCATACGTATCAATTCACAAGCAGCTAAATACTGTGCGTTCACACACGGACATAACCAATCAGAGTTGAGTTCTCCCTATCCTTTATAACACGGACATACTACATCAGAGCTTTAATTTATCGATGTGGCTATTCGGACCCGATAGACTTAGTGATAAATAGTTAGTATCGGTTAGTTTAAATAGGTTAGGGATGGCTTTGTATAGTATTTTGGTAATAGTCAGTATCGGTTAGGTTATAAAGGATAGGGAGAACTCAACTCTGATTGGTTATGTCCGTGTGTGAACGCACAGTATTGAGCTGCTTGTTATCAAGTCTTACAAGAATACACTGTGCCTCAGGATACACATACGGTATAATAATGCAGTTTTTATTTCACTATCCATGAGTCTTTCCTAGCAACTATTAGTGCTGAAAAATTCACGAAACTGATTGCATCCTTTGCTCATTTTCGAGATGAACACCAAGTATCGAAAAGTATTTATAGAGACAACGCGAAAGGTTCTATAGGTCTGCATTTTCTTCTTTTAATATTGAAAGACGAGATAAATCGCCAGTATAGACATTTTTAAAGAGATACAAAATATAGAGTTTTGAACATTTTAATTTACTGTGTCTATGTTGTCCAAATTACAAAACAATGTCTCTATAAGTTATTCTATAAGTAGTTACGCTCTATTCTTTTCTAATTTTTTTTCTTCTCGGCTGTTAAAAACCAGGCTCGACCGTTGTATCCTTAACAAACGTGATTTCGTGAGAAAAAGTTATTTATTATCTTCTTTTATTCTTTCTTTTCAATGTGTGAGTATCATTCGTGGCGAAGTTCATGTAACCAAGTTTTGGATTACTACACGTATACGGCGGAGAACAGAAGGGCAAAGAGTAAAAAAAGTAATAATACAAAAAGCATCAAACTCTAATTTAGAAATACAACCCAATAACAACATGTTGCAAAGATCAAATAAACATAAAGACAAAAACACTTTCCTTATCCCTTATGCCAGAACAAATGCATATAAGTACTCATTCTTCCCGATTGGCCTTTACGTACGGATGCATAGAGGGCATTGCTCCTTCTTATCTCCGAGAGCTTATCTCAAGGCATGAGCCATCTAGGGAAAAGCGATCTTCAACACAGTCACTCCTCAAAACTACTAGTTTGAATGGACACAGAAAGAAGTACCTGGGAGTGCGCTTATTTGAGTCAGTGGCGCCTTCTTTATGGAACATTTTATCTCAGACACTGAGAGAATCTGGGACAAGATAATCTTTAAAAAGAATTTAAAGACTTTTCTCTTTGGCTAATACATCTGCCACTGCAAATCACACCAAGATCGCACTGAGCATGCTAATTTAATAGCATGGATAGAAGCGCTATAGAAATGCCCTTTCTTATTCTTCTTCTTACTGTCACTACCTATAAGCAGCAGAGGGTTTACTTTGTCATCACTGTTACTCATCCCCTTCGAGTATTTTGGCTTGAATAGTACCCATTTTCTTTCTTGAAAGGAACCTACTTTAAAATGTTTCACTAAAAAAATATGTTAAAATAGTTTATGCTTATTATTTATTTTAAAAGCCATATTTTTGTGCTTGAAAATCTCCTTTTTACTCCCTTTATATTAAGTTGCAATGTCTGCAATCGTCCGTCAATCGTCAATGCATGGTGCAAAAATTGGCTTCGATTTTTCGACCACTTCCCGTGGTCCGATCGAGCTGAAATTTGGACAGCAGATTTGTGGCGCCTAACAATACATCCTATCAAATTTTCAGTTAAAACGACTTAATAATACTACACTTATGACAATATTCATTTCTTAAAAGGAAAGTATAAGAAATATTTTCATTTCGCGTAAAAAATGCCTGTGAAACTTTTTATACTTTTTCGGCGCAAAGCTAGAAAAAAAAATTATGCGCTACGATTATTTTTAGAACAATTCATACGGAGTAAAGAGATATTTTTGAGATTTGCGACACAGATATTTTTTCTGTACGTTTCATTTGCAGTAGTCAATCAATTATTTAATTACATGATGGTAAACTTAGTTTGCAAATAAAGGGAGTATAATGAAAACTTCGTTTTTATGGTTTTCTTGTTATTACTCCCTTTATATTAAGTTGCAATGTCCTGAATCGTCCGTCAATCGTCAATGCATGGTGCAAAAATTGGCTTCGATTTTTCGACCACTTCCCGTGGTCCGATCGAGCTGAAATTTGGACAGCAGATTTGTGGCGCCTAACAATACATCCTATCAAATTTTCAGTTAAAACGACTTAATAATACTACACTTATGACAATATTCATTTCTTAAAAGGAAAGTATAAGAAATATTTTCATTTCGCGTAAAAAATGCCTGTGAAACTTTTTATACTTTTTCGGCGCAAAGCTAGAAAAAAAACATTATGCGCTACGATTATTTTTAGAACAATTCATACGGAGTAAAGAGATATTTTTGAGATTTGCGACACAGATATTTTTTCTGTACGTTTCATTTGCAGTAGTCAATCAATTATTTAATTACATGATGGTAAACTTAGTTTGCAAATAAAGGGAGTATAATGAAAACTTCGTTTTTATGGTTTTCTTGTTATTACTCCCTTTATTTTAAGTTGCATTTTCTGTCTGTCTGCAATCGTCGTGCAAAACTTTGCTTCGATTTTTCGACCACTTCCCGTGGTCCGATCGAGCTGAAATTTGGACAGCAGATTTGTGGCGCCTAACAATACATCCTATCAAATTTTCAGTTAAAACGACTTAATAATACTTGTGGTAAACTCACTAGAAGCGCCAACCGCTCAGTCTGGTGCCATGGCACTTATTCACAATGGCTCCAACCTATAAACTACAATTAATCCTGGCTCATTGCAGTGCTCACCAATGAATGAAGAATGTGTGACTGTATTTGTATCTTGTATCTTTATTTTTGTTATATGAATGTACTTACTCTTTTCTATAACTGTTGTACATGTATCAATATATATATATATTCCTTATATTATTATACAACACTTAGTTATCTGCCCTTGTATATATTTAAGATGCTTACACCCCCTTGTATGTACAGTCTAACCCCCCCACCCTCGCCAAACCCTCCCTTTGATCCCCCTCTCGGCTACTGACCACTGGTCAAGATAAGCAAATTGCGTCTACACGCGAAATCTATTACAGTCGGCCCAGGTGGCCAGGGAAAATCCCCTCCCCCAAACTCATTCCCCGTAAACTGACACATACGCAACAGCCCTCGTCGGGGATGTAGGGTATCAAAGAGCTTTTGTATCCCCCCCCGACCGCCCTCTTCTCCCCTCTCCCCATTGCCCCTACCCCCACAGAGGGTACTTCTCGGTTTAGGATAGAAATGAAAAACGGCTATTGGGGCCTTAGACACGGAACGCACCAGTCCTGTCTTTGGTCGATCCAAATATATACTGTTTACTCTGTAAATTTGTGTTCTGGATTAAATTCTGCCATCTATCGCTTTTGCCTAAATAAACAGTATTTGAAATTCATCCCGGCATTGAATCAATCATTGTTCTTGTGTCTGCTCATATATTAGCACTCGTGTCATATAGTAGTAGAAATTACTCTATTCAATAGGCTTACGGCACCCGCCAGCCAAGCGGGTTAACGGACTAAAATATAAATAATTCTAAGGCCCAAACTTCACTGTGACATCGCAATAATCAGCCTCTACACGAGCCAAATAACCACGTAGAGTGCCCGCCACGCTACAATACTACACTTATGACAATATTCATTTCTTAAAAGGAAAGTATAAGAAATATTTAGATTTCGCGTTAAAAATGCCCGTGCAACTTTTTATAGTTTTTCGGCGCAAAGCTAGAAAAAAAAATTATGCGCTAAGATTATTTTTAGAACAATTCATACAGAGTAAGGAGATATTTTTGAGATTTGCGACACAGATATTTTTTCTGTACGTTTTATTTGCAGTAGTCAATCAATTATTTAATTACATGATGGTAAACTTAGTTTGCAAATAAAGGGAGTATAATGAAAACTTCGTTTTTATGGTTTTCTTGTTTATTATTGAAAAGAGGCCACTTTTTTAATAAAAAAAATTTTTTTATCAATGTACTTGGAATAACTAAACCAGCATGATTTAGAAAAAAAAATGGTCACGCGGCCCACTATGTCCACACCTTCAAAATAAAATTATAGCGTACATTTTGAAAGCGATATACATTTTTCGTCCACGGAATTTAATATTTCGGCCGATGATTTTGTTGATTTAATATCATATGTAAAGAGAAAAGTTGTGTAGAAAATAGCTTAAATTTAAAGGTAGTCAATTCACGTCTTCAATAGTCATTTAGTATGAATCGTATGACCGTTTTAGATCCACAGAAAGAAAAAAAAATAAACAACCATTGTCTACAAATTACACAAAGATATTATGATATTTAAGTTTACGTCAAGTTTATTGAAAAAATAAAGCGTCATATATTTTAGTATTCCTTAACAATAATACGATCGAAGCATATCTACCTTCCACAATGTTTGCCAATCCACGGAAGTTTTTATGACCCAAAAAATATGTGTATATCTATAATAGGTCGGATTCTCTCATACCTAGACCGACCTATGACCCCATGACCCAAGTAATACCAGGATTAAATCGCAACTCATAATTAATTTAAAATGTCTTAGATTCTTGATACGATCGGAGTTCAATGTAACGTAAATAAAATATTACTAAACTTCTGTCAAATTAATTCTTATACACAAAGTTATGTTTCTAGATATCTGTGCTTGTTCAATGTTTAAATATTGTTTAAATAGCCAACTGAGCCGACGCGCCAAAAAGCGTTTCGTGATGATACTAAGATTCGGCTATTCAAATAAGGCAATTTCTGGGTATCAAATGAAATAAAACTAAAATTAAGTAAATTTAGATAGGCCTAAGTGAATTAATCACATTGTCAATCATATTGTAACAAAATAATTTGTTAAATATGCGATTTTAAAGAGTACAAAATAAAATATTAGAAACAGCTTAAATTTTGCTTTGTGACTTAATTAAATAATATCCCCGAAAAGGCCCTTTTTTTTCTAAAATGGTCGCAGGGAGAGCGTCCGCACTCCCTGCTCACCCCCCCCCCCCCCCCCCCGGCTACGCTACTGTGCCGAATCCGAGATTTCCGAACGACATAGCGACACATTTCAGTGAGTTGAACTTGTATTTATAAGGACTGGGTTCAGCAGCACTTGATGCCTGTTAGACCATTGAATCTTGACATATCTTGCTGTGAAATCAATTTCAAAACATTTAACTACTTAACTTATTTAAGACATGTATTAAGATAGATAGATGGGTTTTCATACCCCATCGATCCTGACTGGCTTAATTTTACTCCTAATTTTCAGAACAAATCTCGAAGGAAGCTGCTTAGGAAAGTCATCTGCCTATTCTCAACTGCTAGGAGTTCGATCTACTTTTAGCTTTCGGTTCAGCTTACACTTTTGAACAGAATTTATCGCACATGAAAGCTGTTTTAAGCTTACAGAGAGGTCACACTTGATCACTCAGTAGTGACTAAATATGTAGCTGACATTGAACAATTAGCGAGGAGCATTTAAGACTATAAAACTAAAATGCTATCTCACATTAGTTAGGCCTATACTAGAATATGCAGCATCTGTATGGGACCCATCAACTAAAGAAAACATTTAAAAATTAGAAAAAAATCAAAAAAGAGTGGCAAGGTTCATAACTAGTGAATATTCCCAACTAACAAGAGTAACACCATTACTAGCCATTAGTAAAATCACTAAACCTAGAAACATAAGAGGACAGAAGGGCAGAGTAAAGTAATAATAATACATAAGACATTAAATTCTAATTTAGAAATGCAACCCAATAACAACCCGTTGCAATGCTCAGATAAACATAATAACAATAACAATTTCATTATCCCTTATGCAAGAACAAATGCATATAAGTACTCGTTCTTCTTGAGTGACATTCGGGCTTGAAGCGGGTTGCCTGAACAAACCAGGGAAACCAGTAACTTAACATCATTTAAAACATTAATAAAAATGCAAGACTAGACTCGGACCACGGATGAGCATATGGCGCAATAATCTTCTTTATAGAAGGAGCGTCTGTAATGTATAAGATAAGATAAGATAAGATAAGATAAGGACCCAACGCTCCTTAATTGATACAGATTAATTACATTCAAATAATTTTTATGATCACCTTCTTATTTAAACATAAATATAAGTAATTCTAAATCAAATTTATTAGTCTTCTTATTTTAATAACTATAAGAGACGTATTTATTAGCATTCTATTATGTAATTGTGGTAATTATTTATGTTAAAAAAAATCGAACTCCTTAAATCGAAAAACAGTGCAGGAAATGTTTTTTACAACTGTTTAATGTAAATTAATTTTAGATCTCTAATTAAATCTTGACATTAATTCCATAATGCTCGATTTGTATCAAGAAATAATAATCAATCAGTAATATTAGTTATATTGCAAAAGATAACTTGTTTGACATCACAACAGAATCAAATTTCGAAACTTTAATTTAATCAAAAGGGAGATAATAAGACCGTTATCTTTGTGTTAATTTTTCATACAAGTTTCTTATTTTACTTTTATAAAAAAACAAATGACTTACAAATTGTAGCTATAAAGTTATCAAACTATGAAAAATAATTGTAAACTATATAAATATTATATGACTCAATAATTTATATGTATATTTTTAAACATTACATTAACTACCCAGTTATTATGAGTACTACGTATCCTAAACAGCGTTAAAGCAATAGTTCAATCAAATATGTTAACTTATTTTTTGGAATTCTCATTTAAGATGAGAATCAAAATTCCAGGGCTGTGGAGTCAGGAGTCGGAGTCGGCAAATAATACTCCGACTCCGACTGCTACTAAATTTATATTGGTAAAAGACATGGCTTCATTTATTTTAAACAACCGATCAATAGGCCTACAGACATTAGTGATATGAGAAAGTAAATTATCTGTTTCTTCCTCTAAGTCCCCAACCCTACTCAAGATCCTACCCCTATTGTAATATTATTTCGGGTCGACACACAAAAAAAGTCTTTTGAACTAATTTGAAATGCGTCATTAGACTGAACGTCATATAGACTGCTCGGCGCCGGTATTGATGACGCTATACAAGTGCCCAAATTACTAATTACCATTCACATTGTTTGTAATGATTTCAAATGCTAGGACATGGCACGCGCGGTTTTCTCGGAATGCTAAACACTGCCTTAGTAGGCTATAGGCCTAGGCCATAGGTCCTAAATAAAATGCATCTTAATTAAGCTACTAGTGTACAAGCATACTTTTATTAGAGGCCTAGAGAGGCGTTTACACATTTACGATTCTTTCCATAATGTAATTTGCGTTCAATAGACCTACAAAGAATGCCGCCTTTACGACTTATAAATGCGCTACGAACGCAACGCACAATTAGGAGCGGCAATCAGTGGCGTATTTAGGCATGTTCCACATGTTCCATTTTGAAACCGAAAACCGGTTTTGATTTTCAAAACACCGCGTCTGTGCTTTATTATTAACGGCGCTATTAAAGACACATTCTTTTGATTCTCTTTCAACACATTATTTTACAAGTTACCTAAAATATATGCCTCTTTATATGCTTCTTAATATTATGGTCAACGATAATCGGTAATTTGATTATCACTAATGAAAAATTGAAAGCTACTATCGGTTTTAATCAATCAGCCCAGATTTATTTAGTTCTAAAGAATTTTATGGTAAAGAGTACAAAATCATATTGTATTCACACAAATCAACCCCTTGAATGCCCTGCAAACACTAATTAAGTTTGAAGTATTTTTCAAATATGCCTACAAAACTACGCACATTTGGCTGTTCCGGCATGTGACTTGTGACATTTTCGGGGGTGGGGGGGAACCGAAATCCGGTTTTAAACCGGTTTTATAGAACCAATAACCGGTTTTAACATCCCTAGTTCTGCTGTTACAGGGAACGCAGCGCCCATGTGTAACCTAGCCTCTCACTGGTAAAGGATTAACCGTTTGTCCCTTGGAATCGCCGATCGTGACCTCTACTGATCAGGCCCGACGAGGTGGGGTACAGCCGGTACGCCCTACCGGGGCCCTCAAGAGTTTAGGGGGCCCATGAATATTTAAAATTAAATACAGTAGACTGTTGGCTTTCCAGCCAGTAGTCCTGTGGTAATGACACGTAGATGTATGTTGCCCTTCTTTCCTTCAAGGAATGTACAAAATACATTCGCATATTAATACAGAGGAGTCGGAGTCGGGGAGTCGTAGTCGGAAGTAAAAAAAAATGAGGAGTCGGAGTCGGAACATTTATCTACCGACTCCGCAGCCCTGCAAAATTCAAAACCTACCACAGGCAGAGGCGGCAGCTACCCGCTGGAAACGAGCAGCATCTAGAGTTCTGACCACCAGTGTTGCCAGTGAGAAATGTGGGAAAAGACTAGATTTCTGGCCAAATCTATCCAAGACGGCCAAAAAATTACTAGATTCACCCGAAAAGCTTGCCCCCTATAAAAACTCATCAGATTTGTTAAACAATATATTCTAATGGCCCAGGCGTGACTTTTTTTTTTCATGAAAATTGTTTTAGTTAGGCCTACATATGATCAACAACACATGCCTAACATCGTACGTTGCTTTAGTGTGCTTCAGTTGAATTTTTTTAGCCACGGCACTATCAGGGAATGCTTTCTTACACACTTCAACCAGGTGATCAGCATGAAGAAAAGGCGTATTATGTTCAGCAATGAAACTTGACAAGATAAGCTCTGTTGTCTCAACTTAGGTATCCAAAGAGTTTGACTCATTTCCTTGTTTTCCGAAAAGTGTAGGGATTTTCAATATGTCTTTGTTTTCTTGCATCCTGTCAATATGTTGTTGTTTTCTTGCATCCTGTCAATATGTTGTTGTTTTCTTGCATCCTGTCAATATGTTGTTGTTTTTATTTCTGGTGATTTATTAGGACTCCTCTGTGACACAAAGAAAATTTGTGGTCGGACAGTTTGCAGTATGGCAAGCGTGGGTCTTTCTCATATTTTTGAAGCCAGTCTTTCTTTCTTTTGTTCTTTTTTCTTTCTTTTTTTTTTCTTTCTTTTTTTCTTTTTCCCCCACCTTTTCAAGAAAATACTAGATTTCATTAAAAAAAATCCTAGAATCCTAGATTTGTCTAAACTATACTAGATTTAGTATAAAAAATACTATACTGGCAACACTGCTGACGACCACCACATACCGACTAGCGATCGCCGCTCAATTGAGCGCTCACTAAAAAGATTTGGATCCGTTTAACGGATCACAAAGTAATTACTGATGATTGTCCAATTGAGGACCATCCTATGTCGTCATGTATGTTTATGTGTGCGAAGATGGCTGGTGAGGCCTATTTTAGCCCGAAACAGTTTGCCGCAGTGGGGGCATGGAGGCAAGGCATGCTGGCAGGCAGTACCGGGGGTGACTTGTCTGGACTTTCGTAATAGTCGTTTTGCATTTGCGACCCTTCGCCTTTTTTCCTCATGGGCTGCTGCTCCACTGACGGTCAAGCCTCGCCAAGACGATCGGTCATCTGCCAGTCTTTCCCGATTGTTTGGGTCGACTTCAAAATTTTTCAGGGAGGCCTTCAGGTTGTCTTTGTACCTCATCCTCTGCCCTCCTCGCGATCGCTTTCCTACGACTAGTTCACCATAGAAGATTTTTTTGGGCAGTTGTACTTCTGGCACTCGTACAACATGGCTTGCCCATCTGAGCTAGGCTTTTGCCAGTTGGGTGTACATTCTTGGCATGCCGGTTCGCGCGAGGACCTTAGCGTCTGGGACCCTGTCCTGCCACCTGACCCGTGTCAGCTGTCGTAGGCAGCTCAGATGGAAGTGATTTAGCTTCCTGGCGTGACGGCTGTACACGGTCCAGGTTTCACATAATGCGTAGAGAAGAATTGGTAGAACGGCAGCTGAATAGACTTTTAGTTTGGTTTGCAGCTTAAGGCTTCTCCGATTCCAAACATTAGACCGCAGTCTTCCAAAGGAGGAACTGGCTCTGGCTATCCTGATATTTACTTTATTTACTGGGAGAGGGTACTGCCGAGGTATGTGAACCTGTCAACATTATTTAGCTTTAGTCCATTTACAGTGATGGAAGGTTCAGTGTGCTCGCATCCAGGAGCAGGCTGGTGCAAAACCTCTGTTTTCTTGGTTGAGATAGTTAAGCCGTTATGGTGCGTGCCGCTGAGAACAGGTCCATACTGCGCTGCATGTCTGCCTCCGTGGAGGCTATCAGGGCGCAGTCATCTGCAAACAAAAAGTCCCGTATTGTCTCGATGCGGGTCATGGATTTAGCCTGCAGTCTCCTCAAATTTAACAGCTTGCCATTAAAGCGGTACCGGAGTCTGATCCCTATATCACTGTCTTTGAAGGCATCCAAGATCATGGCTGAGAACATGTGGCTAAAGAGTGTAGGGGCCAAGATAAATCCCGGCTTAACGCCATTTGTAGCCTGGAAGGCGAGCATGCCGTCGTGGAGTTGCCTGACCATTTCGATGAAGGTGTCTGGGAATCCAAATTTGGCCATGATTCTCCAGAGTCCCTCGCGACTAACTGTGTCGAATGCTTTAGTCAGGTCTACAAAAGTGGCGTAGAGAGGTACATGTTGTTCCTGGCATTTGTCTTGCGTTTGGCGGGCAGCGAAAATCATGTCAATGGTTCCTCTCCCCTTCATGAAACAGCACTGGCTCTCAGGCAGTAGACCCTGGTCGAGGTGTAAGTCTATTTAAGAGTATCCTTGCAAGGATTTTACCTGCGATGCACAGAAGCGATAACTTCCCGTGGTTATCGCATGCTTGCCGATTGCCCTTGCGCTTGTAGAGGTGGATGATTGTTGCATCTTTGAATTCCTGTGGGACTTTTTTTTGTTTCCACATCTCGCAGAACATGGCCGTAAGTTTTACAACCAGTTTGTGTCCACCTGATTTATATATTTCGGAAGGAATGGAGTCAACTCCAGGAGCCTTGCCGCTAGACAGAACTAATAAAAAATTACACGTTTGTTTTTAAAACAAGCCATAATTCCTTTTTTCCACGTAATAAGTAAAATTAAAAGAGTAAATGTAAAATAATGTAATCATATTGGCTAATTATAATGCAAAAATGGTATAATCAACCATTTTTACAATTGGTAGCAAGTAAGCGACCACTCGCATTCGTCACAAACGCAAGAGAGCTTACGCAAGAAAGCTTACGTCAGACTAGACCCGGATCCAAAGTGAACTGTAAAAAACCTAAATGGAAATGCAGAACTCAGAACGGATCCTGTTAAATAAAAAAACACTTCATACACCTTTACCCGTTTGCTACTTATCACTAATGATATGTCAGTTTACAATTTAGACACAAAATTTTTTACCAAAGTGAACCATCATTGTTAGTCCTGATATAGTAACAAACGTATATAAAATTAACAATAAAATTTGATGTGTATCAGTACTAGCTGTCTGAATTTCACGAATAGTACAATTTTTGGAAGCTTACTGGCGGGCCACAAAATTCACATGGTGGGCCGCGTGTTTGAGACTCTTGATTTACAGTATACTATCTCTTCTTTTGGTCCAGTGGTCTATCCGTGGAGGTTTCATGTAAAGTTGCAAGCTGCAAGTGTTTTGTGTTTAAACCATGTACACATACACCAAAATACCTAAGTAACATATACCAAAATACCTAAGTCACATACACCAAAATACGTCGATCTAAGTGACTGTAAGTCAGCCAAGAATTCATGGTTATCTGACATCAGCTGGGGGAAGTAAAGGCGCCCATGCATTGTGCTGGTCACCCAAATCCGTTGCATACTTTTGCGAAAGAAAAACTGAGCCACTCTGTTGCGCTAACCTATTGGAACTAAATGTTCTCAAAGGTTGGTGTTGTTTATTTACTTTAGGATGGTCTCCTTATTCGGTTGAGCTTATAAAAAATATACAGACGCATTAAACTTTAGCAACAATACCCATTCGCAATTTAAATTGCACTGCTTGAGATTCCGTTTAGTCGCGGATGTTTATCAGCAGAGCTATGGCCACTGATTCAAATCCTAATTAGGAAATCCCCTAAGTCTGCTCAGTTTTAAAAATTTACCCGTTAACGAAAATTGTTCACAATGATGGCAATTGGGAATTGGGAGGATCACACAATCCATTAGTACGCCGAAGCCATAAAAACTGGTAAAACTCTACTTCACTGAATCATAAGAAGCGCGAATTCAGTTTATTGCACATTACCTGTAATAATCTTGTCCATTGTGTCAATCGCCTGGGTCTTTGATGTCCCAACAATGCCATGTTGCATTTAATAATACTTTTTTTTTTTTAAAGAATTTTCATGTTGACTTTTTAAATTAAGCCGCCGCATTCGTTGTAAAAATTCAAATTCTTATATAATATAGATTTCTAAAGTAAAATTTGGTAAATGGGAATTGAGTAAGAAATATCTTTTTTTAAATAGTAAAAATAATAAACTAAACACAGATTATGCTGTTCGACTTTCAACGTTGCACTAATTTTATTTTTGAACTTCTCAATCCCTGATGTGTTGTTTTTTTTTTGGTGATTTTGTTTTAAATTGACTTTACTAAAAAAAAAAACATAGTCGACTAAAAAAATGTTCTCAAGAAGCGATAACTGAATTAAAATGGCTTGGAATAATTATAAATGTAGAACACGGTGTACATTTGTAGTCAGATAACAATAAGTTCATGCGGCTTTAAAATAAACACGTTCACTTTTTTTTTTTAAAGACAGTACTAGATAGCCACTACATGGCCACTACATAGCCACTACATGCACTACATAGCCACTACATAGCCACTACATAACCACAACATAGCCACTACATAGCCAATACATAGCCAATACATAGCCACTACATAACCACTACATAACCACAACATAGCCACTACATAGCCACTACATAGCCACTACATAGCCACTACATGCACTACATAGCCACTACATGCACTACATAGCCACTACATAGCCACTACATAGCCACTACATAGCCAATACATAGCCAATACATAGCCACTACATAACCACTACATAACCACAACATAGCCACTACATAGCCACTACATAGCCACTACATAGCCACTACATGCACTACATAGCCACTACATGCACTACATAGCCACTACATAGCCACTACATAGCCACTACATAGCCACTACATAGCCACTACATAACCACTACATAGCCACTACATAGCCACTACATAGCCACTACATAACCACAACATAGCCACTACATAGCCAATACATAGCCAATACATAGCCACTACATAACCACTACATAACCACAACATAGCCACTACATAGCCACTACATAGCCACTACATAGCCACTACATGCACTACATAGCCACTACATGCACTACATAGCCACTACATAGCCACTACATAGCCACTACATAGCCACTACATAGCCACTACATAACCACTACATAGCCACTACATAGCCACTACATAGCCACTACATAGCCACTACATAGCCACTACATAGCCACTACATAGCCACTACATGCACTACAGAGCCACTACAGAGCCACTACATAGCCACTACATGCACTACATAGCCACTACATAGCCACTCTATAGCCACTACATAGCCACTACATAGCCACTACATAGCCACTACATAGCCACTACATAGCCACTACATGCACTACATAGCCACTACATAGCCACTACATAGCCACTACATAGCCACTACATAGCCACTACATAGCCACTACATAGCCACTACATAGCCACTACATGCACTACATAGCCACTACATAGCCACTACATAGCCACTACATAGCCACTACATAGCCACTCTATAGCCACTACATGCACTACATAGCCACTACATAGCCACTACATAGCCACTACATAGCCACTACATGCACTACATAGCCACTACATAGCCACTACATAGCCACTACATAGTCATTGGAAAGCCAGTAGATAGCCACTAGATAGCCACTACATAGCCACTAGATAGCCACTACATAGCCACTACATAGTCACTAGATAGCCAGTAAATAGCCACTACATAGTCACTAGATAGCCAGTAAATAGCCACTAAATAGCCACTACATAGTCACTAGATAGCCAGTAAATAGCCACTAAATAGCCACTACATAGTCACTAGATAGCCAGTAAATAGCCACTACATAGCCACTACATGCACTACATAGCCACTACATAGCCACTACATGCACTACATAGCCACTACATGCACTACATAGCCACTACATAGCCACTACATGCACTACATAGCCACTACATAGCCACTACATAGCCACTAGATAGCCACTACATAGCCACTACATAGCCACTACATAGCCACTACATGCACTACATAGCCACTACATGCACTACATAGCCACTACATAGCCACTACATGCACTACATAGCCACTACATAGCCACTACATAGCCACTAGATAGCCACTACATAGTCACTACATAGCCACTAGATAGTCATAAGAAGTCGCGTGAGCGGAAACTATTGAGCCAGTGAGTTATATAATTGGAACCATGACTCACATTGTACTGAGATACTCATCTTTGGGTGAAGGGTGAAAGGGTGGGAGGAAGTGTACGTGCGTGTGAGAAGTATCTGTACACATGTCAGGCATGCGATCCACGTAGACCGCGGCTGGTAGCCATTAAAGAAAACAAAAAAGTTCGTTTTCACATTCTGGTGAAACAGAAAAAAACAATGTTTAACACCCCCCCCCCTCTTCACGTATCGTCACAAATGTTCGAAACCATTCCATTTGAACATTTCTATGTACGCCCTTTCAGATGCGCACTGTTCATATAAGCTATAAACTATAGTCAAACATTGGTTTTCGTTGACTTTGCTTTTCGTCGGTTTACGTTGTCGTCGATTTTTTTTTATGACCTAAAAATGTGTATCTTTTTTTTTTTTTATAGCTCTGGATTTCGTCGGTGTTACCACGTGACCTCGCTGCTAATTTTGCTAAGACAAAGGGCAAGCAATGTGTTCTACTGCTAAGTGTGTTAGAGGACAACCGAAATTCAGTTTTAGTTTCGGTTTCGGCAGCGAAAGTAGTCAAATGGCCTCTTTCGGCTTAGTTTCCGTTTCGACCGAAGCCAAAACGTTAGCTTTCGGTTCGCTTTAGATTTCGGTCGAAGCTGATATTGAATTTCGGTCATAATCTAGTCGCTAGAGCTGCATCTATTACTCTGCTTATTTATAATTCTCAAATACAACTGTATATTACATGTTCTATGGTTTACTTAAATAGAGTAGGCCTGCCCGCTAGATATAATTTTAATATTACACAAAAATGTACAGTCTTTTAAAATCTTTTGTTTGGTAATTTCGGTTTTTCTTTCAGTTTCGGCCGAAGGTGTTGTGAAACTTTAGGTTACGATTTCAGTTTCGTCCGAAAGTCAATCTATAACTTTCGGACCGAAACCAAAAATTTGGTTTCGGTTCGGCTTCTATAGCATTGTCTAGCCTCGAGTTGTTCGGACATCACCCGGCACGTCTAACTAAACAATTCCATATTAGTTTCCTCAATGTTTTGTGCTTCATTTAGGCAGCATTTTTTTTTGTGCTACATAGATCAACATTCTGCTGGCTAGCTCTAGTACCAGAAGACTAACATAGTGAAGTAATCCCAATTGTATACCTTCGTAACTAAACCCTTTTCATTCATTTCGCATATTCATTTTATATTCAGCTGATATTGTTATTAGAATTAATCACTATATTTTTTTAAATCTAAGAAATGTGGGGTGTTTATTTGTAATGTATTATGGAGTGTCTAGAGTCTAGAACAAATAAGTTGGAATTACATTAATTCACGAGTGGGTCTCTTCGGGATCGATTTTTTTTTGTCTTTAAATTCATGTTTTGACTGTTTTTGTTCAACTACCAACTGATCCACATACAAATTACTAAGTCAATCTCACCAGGATGTGGCTAGTGACCAAGAAATAAATATCCCCCCCTCCCGCATCCACTCATCACTTTTTTTTTTTCATATCTTGACTCATGGACCTACAATCATGTCTCATTACATCCAAGCTAAGGGGATCAATGTATAAAACAACACAACACAAGTCTTTTATGTTATGAGTTAGTCAAAACTGTCTGTAACTAGAAAAGAAAAGTGGAGACAACAAGGCGTGTTTGTCCTTGGCGCTTATTCCGAGAATCGACTAGGTCTCAGACAAGCTCAAATTTTATTCAATTTCTCGTTAACTTTCACATTTGTATTGACGTATGGGCTTTTGTTTTCTCGTATCCTGATGACAGAGTTCACCTAGTGCTTTTGATGTCCTACTTCTAAATGTGTCCTGTTAACAGAGTTTATTAGGTGCTTATATGGACTACTTCTACATGTTTTCCTATGACAGAGATGATCATAGGGTGCTTTAGATGGACTACTTCTAAATGGGCGATCTATTTGTTGCCATTATTCTCTCTTTTCAATTTCATGGAGTCGTTAGGATATTCAATTAAATAAAAAAGTTGTGAAACTCCACATCAAAAATAAATTTAACCAATTTATTACGTGAAGACATTTCGTGTTTTTTTTAAATATTTTTTTTTACTTTATTTTTTTAATTTTTATTTATTATGGCAATGGGGTTATGTTTTGGCTTTTTACCATTATTCGCTGTTTTATCGCCAACCTAAAAGAAAAACGAACAAGTTGAAAATTAATTGATTTTGAGTTTTTTGTACTCATTCGCTTTAGACGTTGATATGTGTTTTCATAGATATCAAGAATTTAAATGTATGCATGTTTGTCTTGTTGGTGCACAAAAACCTTTAACCAAAATGTATTCAAGTTTGCAGTAGTTATATGTCGGTTTCAACCTAGTTTGTTTCGCTATTTATATTTTGAACTAAGATGAGCAATAATTATATCTTATACAAATACTTTCATTTCTATATTTCCGACTAATTGCTACCAATACTCAGTACAAAAGAAAATAAGCACTATCACGAACCTAATACAATTTATTTGATTAACCCATACCCTCCTGGCGTCCTTTTTAAAGATTATTGCTTACTTTGCCTTTCCTTTGGTTTAAGTCTAGTTTTCATTTTGATTTCTCTATTAAATGATGTTAAGTTACTGGTTTCTTGTTACGCTCACACAACCCAATAAATTGAATAATGAACAGCAAGCTTATATATAATTCAGTAGCATTATATTAGTTTCAAGGAAACAACTCGATTACGTTCAGTTTTCGCAAGGACAATTAAATAATAGATAGCGGGAAACCGATACGTACACGGGCAGAAAACAAAAATTTAGAGCGGGAAACGGAAAGAAAAAGATAGTGGAGGAGTGTAAGGGTTAAGGGGACAGAATCTATCGATGGATTTACGTATACGCTAACTTGTCTCAAAGACTATAATAAGAAATTCTTCAAAAAAATTTAACCCTTAAGGGTTTAAAACTCATTATTTTAATATTTATCTTAGTTAACATGCTTTAGAGCCCCACTGTCTTACCAATATGTTAGGTCGGCCATTTTTTTTTTTTAATTGTTTGATTCGTTCTATGTTTGTAAAGTTTTGAATCATCATTTAGCTTTGTATCTCTTGGCCTATAGATTGTATCCGTGTTCTTAGTTGTTATGTTAAATGCACTCTGAGCTTGCATTATGTTTGTTGGTAGCGCTATACAAATCTTTATATTTCCGTCGTTACGCCTCCTACCTCTTCCCTTGTTGAATCTTTGCTATTTGAGAGTAAGGGCGGCGAACTATCGCTATTTGCGATTATTTACTTTTTAGGTTATGTCGCGATTGGCCCGCGATGCGGAGGAATTAAACTAAAGGCTGAATTAAATTAGCTAGTTTACTAGCTGCTAGTAAAAAAGCTGGTGGAAAAGTTCACTGTCGTTGAAATTTACTTGCCACTAGCCGGCTTTTGGCCAGCAATATTATAAGTGTTCCACTTCATTTTCATTTTTAAAATAAAACACAGTTACTGTTCAATTTGAAAAAACAACAGCACGTGCTTTCAAGGTTTCAACACACCAGCTAGTTGGCTATTGAGCGTGTGGTAAGCTTTTAGTGTGATCGTCAACTAGCGCACTCGTCAACTCGCCGGCGACTTAACTAGTCGACTAGCAGCTTATAAACAGCTCGTGTAATTCAACCTTAACTGCCGCCTCGATAGCCCACACAAAATTGAATCACTGGATGTAAGCCGGGTATGAAATGGTCTGTTAGTTACGCCATCGATCTAATAGCTTTCTAATGTAGATATACTCTGTTGTGGCAGAGAGTGTGAACCGGAAATGTTTTTGGAGATATGATAGAAATAGAGTGACTCAGTGTATTTGAGTAGACAAGTTTGGTGTCACTTTAAGACCTGGATTAGCGGCGGTGTCGAAATTGCAGGGAAGCAGAAGAGACGGTCGGCCTTGACATTTCTGTTGGGAGCTAACGAGATCTGGTCAGATTTAAGATTCCCGTTAACTTAAAAGACCTTACCATAACTTCAAACTTAAATGAGTTTTTTTTTGTGTGTGCCTTAACATAAGATAAGATAAGATTGCTTTATTGATCCAAATGAATGGAAAATTGACTTGATTACATAAATTCCGTCTTTCAGCATAGCTAAAACAATATTAAAGAACCATTTGTACTCAAACACATTAGACATTCACGCACACTATCATACCATTTATCATCCAAGAAAAAAGTAGGCCTATTATTTAGGAGTCAGCTATTGAGCCATTGTATTTCCTGGCTGAAATACACATACACTCTTGAATGGCAGATTTCTGAAACATAATGATTAACATTCAATTGACGTTCAGAAATGCCTAAGAAAAGAAACGTACTTGTCACATTTGTAATATCTCAAATGACAAAATGAAACCTGTCACCAAAAGCCAGAAAGGAAAGCTCTCCTGGCACACAAGGAGCAGCTAAGATGCATGCTCAGAGGGTTGCCCGCCAATGTGCCAATACCTACAAGCTTAACCTCTGCTCAAGCATACAGTCAGCTGCAGATAAGGGAAACGCCAAAGCCATGTACGAAAACATTTAAATAGCAATCGGCCCAACGACGTCAAAGGTTGCACCCCTAAAATCCAAAACTGGAAAAATCATCAAGGGCGAATCGGAGCAGCTCAAACGCTGGATTGAACATTACCTGGATCTGTATGCAACAGTTAACACAGTCTTCAGCACCGCCCTAGATGACATCCCCGACATGCCGCTCATGGAAGAACTAGATGCCATTCCCACACAGGAAGAGCTAAGCAAAGCCATCGACTGCCTAGCCTGTGGAAAAGCCCCTGGGAGCGATGGAATACATCCAGAAGCTCTGAAGAACGGTAAGACAGTGCTACTCCAGCCCTTGCACGAGCTGCTAGCCCTCTGCTGGGAACAGGGATACATCCCCCAGGACATGATGGACGCAAACATAGTGACGCTATATAAGAATAAGAGCGATAGAAGTGACTGCAATAACTACCGCGGCATCTCGCTTCTCAGTATCGTAGGAAAGGCTTTTGCCCGCGTCACTCGTACACGCTTGCAGAGTTTAGCCTCCCGAGTTCATCCAGAGTCACAATGTGGTTTTCGGGCGGGTCGGTCTACCATAGACATGGTGTTCTCCATACGGTAGATCCAGGAAAAATGTAGAAAGCAGCAGATGCCACTCGACATTGCCTTCATAGACTTGACAAAAGCCTTTGATTTAGTCAGTCGCAGTGGGCTGTTCGAAATTCTGGAAAAAATTGTCTGTCCCCCACACCTACTCGCCATCATCAGACAGTTCCATTATAACATGCAGGGCAAAGTGCACTTCAACGGAGCCACCTCTGAAGCCTTCCCAGTCAGCAGTGGAGTAAAGCAAGGCTGTGTACTTGCACCAACACTGTTCGCAATATTCTTCTCTATACTGCTCCGATACGCCTACAAAGATAGTAGTGATGGAATCTGGTTACACACCAGAGCTGATGGAGGACTTTTCAACACTGCCCGTCTCCGAGCCAAAACCAAAACGAAAGAGGTCCTAATTCGCGAGCTACTTTTTGCTGACGATGCGGCCCTGATATCACACACAGAGACAGTCCTACAACAGCTTGTGTCAAGCTTCGCCAACGCCTCCAAAGAGTTTGGCCTACAGGTGAGCATAAAGAAGACAAATATCGTGGCCCAAGACACATGCTCCGTTCCTACCATTACTATAGAAAACGAAAACTTGGAAGTTGTGGACTGCTTCACCTACTTGGGGTCCAAGATTTCCAGCTCATTGTCCATAGATAGGGTTGCCAGACGTCCGGCAAAAGGAGGACATGTCCTCCTTTTTAGCCTTGTGTCCTCCGTCCGGTAGGCAAAGCTAAAAACCCTGAAAATGTCCGGCTTTTGTACTCCAAAGGTTTTAAAAAACATTATTGCACTTTTTAAGTTTATATTTACTGTCAATAAGTGGCTGGGTCGATTGTGTTATGTTAATAATTGCAGCGGAGTTTGTTTTTTCAAAGTTTCCCAAATGCAAGTTGCTTTTCAGTTACTAAAAGTGTGTGAACTTTTTCTGTATCCCTGGATACAATGGTAATGTGGATATAGTGTTTTCATTGATAAACGCTCAATGGACAAAGGAAAGAAACCGACTCGGTTAACTCTGTAAAGTGCATCATTCTTACAAAGTACAAAATACAAATTGAAAATCTCACTTGTAGCCTCAACAGTTTATACATCTGTGCTTGTTAACAAGGTACTTCTGCAAAAAGTTGGCTCGCCAAAGAAATTCGTTGTATAATTAAGAAAGATGATAATGTATTAAATGTAGAATTGACTGTTTCATTTTCAAATAAGCTTAAAATAATATAGTATTGTTGCATTTTGAAAAAAAAAAGTCTACCTAATTCATAATTAATTTTATTTTACAATAATTTTTTGTGTGTTAATTTACTACTAGATAATTATTGGCAACCATTGTAGTAAAATTATACTGATTGCTAGTTAAATCCGTATTCAATTGAAAAAAATAAAATGATTTAAATGAAACACTAAATGTGTCCTCCTTTTGGTACCCATGTGTCCTCCTTTGTCCTCCTTTTTGTCACTCTGTGTCCTCCTTTTGATACCCATGTATCTGGCAACCCTATCCATAGAGGATGAATTAAATAGCAGAATCGCAAGGCAGCTGCCACAATGGCTAAACTTAGTAAACGGGTTTGGGAAAACACCAAGCTGACAGAAAGGACCAAACTATGTGTCTACCAGGCCTGCGTCATCAGCACGATGCTTTATGGAAGTGAATCATGGACAACCTATGCGTCCCATGAGCGCAAGCTAAATAGCTTCCACCTGAAGTGTCTGCGTCGCATCTATGGCATTAAATGGCAGGACAAGGTCCCTAATAGTGAGGTTATGACGCGCGCCGGCGCCGAAAGCATGTTCGCAGTCCTCAGTGAAAGACGCCTAAGATGGCTAGGACATGTAAGAAGAATGAGTCCAGGCAGAATCCCTAAGGACCTCCTATATGGAGAATTGGCATCTGGAAAGAGGAAAACAGGCCGCCCACGCCTCCGCTACAAAGATGTCTGCATGAGGGACATGAGAGCATCCAGAATAAGCACAAGTGACTGGGAGGAGAAGGCAGAGGATCGGTCCACCTGGCGCACTGCCGTCAGGGTAGGGGCTAAAATAGCAGAGGAAAGTAGAATGGAGGAGACTATAGATAAAAGGGCTAAAAGAAAAGCGGAGAAAATAGGATCCACGGAACACGTGTGCAAAGGCCGTAAAAAAGACTGTCACTCAAGGCTAGGCCTGCTCAGCCATACGAGGAAGTGTAGCCTCGAACCACGGTGATGCACCATCGACTCGTGAGACGGAAGGATGCCATTGGTAATATCTCAAATAAAAATATCAAATAAATCTATAGATAAAAAAAAATAGAGACGAAATAAAGATTATAAATATGTGTGTCTTGAATGTATCAGGAAAATCGAATAATTTGAAACTGTATCCTATATGATTTTTTTTCATTGGAGGGTGAAGGTCGTTATTAGGATCAATAGAAACACCCACATACACCCACACACACCCACATACACCCACATACACCAACATACACCCACACACACCCACATACACCCACACACACCCACATACACCCACATACACCCACATACACCCACACACACCCACACACACACCCACATACACCCACACACACCCACATACACCCACACACACCCACACACACCCACACACACACCCACATACACCCACACACACCCACATACACCCAAACACACCCACACACACCCACATACACCCACACACACCAATACACCCACATACACCCACACACACCCACACACACCCACATACACCCACACACACCCACATACACCCACACACACCCACATACACCCACACACACCCACATACACCCACACACACCCACATACACCCACATACACCCACACACACCCACATACACCCACATACACCCACATACACCCACACACACCCACATACACCCACACACACCCACATACACCCACACACCCACACCCACATACACCCACACACACCCACATACACCCACACACACCCACATACACCCACACACCCACATACACCCACATACACCCACACACACCCACATACACCCACATACACCCACATACACCCACATACACCCACATACACCCACACACACCCACATACACCCACATACACCCACATACACCCACATACACCCACATACACCCACATACACCCACATACACCCACATTCACCCACATACACCCACATACACCCACACACACCCACATACACCCACATACACCCACATACACCCACATACACCCACATACACCCACATACACCCACATACACCCACATACACCCACACCCACACCCACATACACCCACATACACCCACACACACCCACATACACCCACATACACCCACATACACCCACATACACCCACATACACCCACATACACCCACATACACCCACATACACCCACATACACCCACATACACCCACATACACCCACATACACCCACACCCACACCAACATACACACCCACATACACACCCACATACACCCACACCCACATACACACCCACATACACCCACACACACCCACATACACCCACATACACCCACATACACCCACATACACCCACATACACCCACATACACCCCCATACACCCACACACACCAACATACACCCACATACACCCACATACACCCACATACACCCACATACACCCACATACACCCACATACACCCACATACACCCACACCCACACCCACATACACACCCACATACACACCCACATACACCCACACACACCCACATACACCCACATACACCCACATACACCCACATACACCCACATACACCCACATACACCCACATACACCCACATACACCCACATACACCCACATACACCCACATACACCCACATACACCCACATACACCCACACCCACACCCACATACACACCCACATACACACCCACATACACCCACACCCACACCCACATACACCCACACACACACACACATACACCCACACCCACATACACACCCACATACACACCCACATACACCCACACCCACACCCACATACACCCACACACCCACACCCACATACACCCACACCCACATACACACCCACATACACCCACACCCACATACACACCCACATACACACCCACATACACCCACACCCACACCCACATACACACCCACATACACCCACACCCACATACACACCCACATACACACCCACATACACACCCACATACACCCACACCCACACCCACATACACCCACACACCCACACCCACATACACACACACACCCACCCACATACACCCACACCCACATACACCCACATACACACCCACATACACACCCACATACACACCCACCCACATACACACCCACATACACCCACATACACCCACATACACCCACATACACCCACATACACCCACATACACCCACATACACCCACACCCACACCCACATACACACCCACATACACACCCACATACACACCCACCCACACCCACATACACACACACACCCACCCACATACACCCACACCCACATACACCCACATACACACCCACATACACACCCACATACACACCCACCCACATACACACCCACATAACCCACACCCACATACACCCACATACACCCACATACACCCACACCCACACCCACATACACACCCACATACACACATACACCCACACCCACACCCACATACACCCACACCCACACCCACATACACACATACACCCACACCCACATACACACCCACATTCACACATACACCCACACCCACATACACACCCACATACACACATACACCCACACCCACATACACACCCACATACACACATACACCCACACCCACATACACACATACACCCACACCCACATACACACATACACCCACACCCACATACACACCCACATACACACATACACCCACACCCACATACACACCCACATACACACATACACCCACACCCACATACACACATACACCCACACCCACATACACACCCACATACACACATACACCCACACCCACATACACACATACACCCACACCCACATACACACATACACCCACACCCACATACACACCCACATACACACATACACCCACACCCACATACACACCCACATACACACATACACCCACACCCACATACACACCCACATACACACATACACCCACACCCACATACACACATACACCCACACCCACATACACCCACAGACCCACACCCACATACACACCCACATACACACATACACCCACACACCCACACCCACATACACACCCACATACACACATACACCCACACACCCACACCCACATACACACCCACATACACACATACACCCACACACCCACACCCACATACACACCCACATACACACATACACCCACACACCCACACCCACATACACACCCACATACACACACACCCACATACACACATACACCCACACCCACATACACCCACACACCCACACCCACACACCCACATACACACATACGCGAATGCTCACATAAAAATACAAACCGGAAATAACAAAACCAATCAGACAGACACTTGCCATGAAAATATCGTTTGGTCATATATTTGGCGGCATTTTGATTGTCATATTATAGAGATAGAATAAATAGGTCAATTGGCGTCCCAATCATAAACGGAGAGGGAAGCCACATGACCTTGACGTTGCGCTTTGGCTGGAGAATGTTTGCCTGCTGCATCCACATCACCGGAAGTGACAGCGCGAGCGTTCTATGATTGTCAGCTGACCATCGACAAATTGTTCATCAGAACACTGGGTGGTGCCCCCCCCCCAAAAAAAAAAAAAAAAAAACTCTGATCACGTGATGTGGTTTATCAAGTATAATTATTTCGTCTCATTATGACGCGTTGTTTATCACTCCTAGTGGACCCTAAGAATGTCCCATTTTAGGAAATGTCTCTATGTGTGTGTGGGTGTTCTACTGCTGGCTTTGTCGTTAGTGAGAACTATATATACACTTTTTCCTACTTACAATAGGCCTAACTTTGTACAATCGTTTTTGAAACCAACACAGTTTAAGACTAGGGATGTTAATACCGTTTTTTTTTAAACCGGATTTCGGTTCTCACCCCCCCCCCACTTTCCCCCGCCCTATGTCACATGCCGGAAAAGCAAAGTGTGCGAAGTTGTTGTATGTCTATTGGAAAAAAAGTTATAACTTAATTACTGTTTGCAGGGCATTCAATGGTTTGATTATTGGAAATACAATATGATTTTTTTAGATATTACCATGAAATGTTTCAGTAACTTTGGAGAATTATTCTCAATTCTCGTTCAGTTTTCATTCTTCTGTTGGCGTATAAAGGAAACTCTTTTATATTATCATCTCTATCCAACAAGCTTTCATTTTCAAAGCAATGATTATGCTAATGTCTGTCTGTGTATCTATGTAACCATCCATAAGTGTTTCTGTCCCTCCGTTTGCCTGTTAGTTCTGCTAATCTGTGGTTATATATATATTTATCTATCTATCACTTTTGCCGTACACTATATAAATCGATATCTTATCTTATCTAATACATTACAAACGCGCCTTCAATAAAGAAGATTATTGCGTCCTACGCTCATCCGTGGTCTAGTCTTGCATTTTTATTAATGTTTTAAATGATGTTAAGTTACTGGCTATCCTTGTTTATTGAGGCAACCCATTCCATGCCCAAATGCCACCCGGGAATATATCAGTCTATCTTTATCTATTTCAGGGCTTGTCGTTTTCGGCGTTAAATAGATCGAATTGACTGCTAGCGGGTGTATCTGCTGTCTGCATATCAACCTAGAAATGTGTTTATTATTTCCATTCTAAATAATTATCATTATCTTACTTTTAAAATAGGACCAAAGGTCCAGGTTTCGAATCCTGGTGAAGGCTAGGATTTGTTCCCGGTTCTGGAGGTTGTCCCTGAGTCTACCAAGCTCTGATGGGTACCTGACTTTAGTTGGGGTGAAATAAAGGCAGCTAGGCATTGTGCTGGCCGCACAATCCGTTACTATGCCGTGTCCATAGAAACTGATCAACGCTTCCTTACGGGCACTATGGATCAATTCGGTCAGACGGGATTACTTAGTTTCTATTTGTTATGTACTAAATGCACCCACATTCGTTTTTCTTATTTGTCCAAGTAAACATCTATACTATATAGTATATAGACTATATATAGGCCCTATATATATTCTCAACTAGATCTAATGTATACATGAGCTATTAGAGAACTTAAACCCTTGTATGCAATACTGAGCTGTATTGGTGTGTGTGTGTGTGATCGATAGCTGGAATTGAGAACTTGCTTCGCCACAGGCTTAAGACAAAAATCAAGTCATTCGGTTCTAAGATGTTTGTACTTAGTCTTCCATCAGTGGTCTCCAAGTTTTGGCCCCTTCCCAAAAAAATCCACACAAAATATTACAGCATTTGTGTACATTCTATAAACTATCGACTATTTTTCGGTTCCGATTTCAAACATTCTCAGAATGTAGAGAAAAGAGGCAAGAAATAAGCACTGAAATATTTTTAGTTTGCCTCTTACCTCAAAGAAAGATTTAAATATAAGATTAGTATTAGAATTTTATAGATTAAATCTAACCAAAGAAAATATTCAAATTTATTTTAAACACAAAGAAAGATTGTCTAAAATAGACTGCAACGTTTGAACAAAGTTATACTGCTTCACTTCTACAAATAATACATGAAGATTTTGTGCTGGTTTTTTTTTATTTATTTACCCAACGCATCCAAGATGTCTTGTGTATTTAATGAAGAAGTCATTAGATACGAAACTGTGATACCGCTTAGATTTTCGTTTCCACATAGATTTAAACAAAACAAAAACTCGGTAAAACATAGAATTAACGTCAACAAAATTTAATGAGCAACTTAATTCCCTTTTTTCTTCTTCAAAACTACTTAGTGAGCTTATATGTAGATCAAAAAGAAATGAATGTACATATCTAACTCAGCCTAATGTTTAAAATATAAAGAAAAGAAATAATAGACTCGTAAAAGTAAAGAATTAAATTTTAAAATCGTAGGTCAATAGGCAAAATGTTATTCTGCAGTATAGTACCATGCCTAAAGAAATGAAAAAAAAAAAAATTTCTTAATTTGTCCAAATAAAATGTATCATTTCCGGTCGGGCTTACGCATCAAACAATAACATTTAGGTTGAAATGAATAAAAATTTAGTTGTTTATATTTCGTTAAGAGGCATGTGTATTAGAAAATGTTTTCATAGCCATCTGTTGTAGACATAAATACATTTATTCTGATTTTCTTATGCAGAAATCTTTTTTTTTGGTTAGTTTTAAATGCTGGCAAAAGAAAGAAAAGAAAAGAAAGGAAATGTATAAAAAAAAATCAACTGTGGGCCTACACCTAACAAAATTACTAGAATTTGGATTGACAAAATGAGAGAGAGAAGAAAAGAAAGAAAATCAACAACGCCTATAGACAGTTGTGGGAGATCTATCTTTTTTCAATAATGCCAGAAATGAGTTGATGCTAAGTCCGGGCACTTGTGAAGATTAAAACTGTCCTTATTGATGTATTTTTTATTTCTTCTATATGTAGAATTATTATTGGCTATATCTTGTTACATTTGTTCCTTCCATCTTCCCACCTTTTCTCTGTAATAATATATCACGTTTTAACAATCCATTCGTATCTGCCCGATGAATTCCAATGGTGCACATTTTTAAAAGGTTCATTTCATTAAGTTGATCGGCCGCAAGTGGTTATTGCGTAGACCGCCAATATTCGGGTCACACCTGCTGGTGTCTTCCGGTTTCGGTTGTTGGAGGTTGTTTACTCAAGGTTTCATTCCCGGCCCTTCTCTAGTGACTACCAGCCAGTCCAGATCTAATACTCACTTCTAACAGACTTTTTACCTTATGTTGGTCCCTTCCACTCTTGGGCACTTGCAACATTGGAAACTGTTGTTTTGTGTGTGTGTGTTTTTTTTTTTTGCCATTCAGTTCAAAAGGTTTTTCTCAAAACTCTATCAGCCAGAGTTTAGTCCTACTGTTAGGGTATTGTCCTGTAGATCAGGGGTTGGCAACCTAAGGCACGCGTGCCAAACTTGGCAACTTTTTCCGGTTCTGAATGAGGAAAACTAACTGTTGAAGCCGGTGTTTCTGAATGACATAGTGACACATTTCGGTGAGTTGAAATTGCATTTACTAGGACCACTGGAATGGGTTTGCATTGAAACTGGACATATCTTGCCTTGAAATCAGTTTCAAAACTTTTTACTACATGTACATCCCTAAGATAGATAGTTGAGCTTTTTCAGAAGAGCATCCAAACACTCAAAGCGTCGTTTTCTAATCAAAGGCAAGCCTTTAAAATTGAAGGACTCATTTTTTTCATGCCACATCAAGCCTAACTGGTTTGATATTACTACAACCTTCTTACTTGTAGATCTTTTTCAAGGGGAGGAATATTGGCGATTTTGAAATGCAGCAATTGCGGAAACACTCTGCATGGAAGCTACTTACGAAAGTCATATCTTAGTCTCAACTTCTAAGCATTCTCTCTTTGACTTTCAGCTTTTGGTTCAACTTACACTTGTGAACATATTTTATCGCACATGAAAGCTGTTTTAAGCATACAAAGAGGTCACCTACACTTGACCACTCATTAATTGATACAGACTAATTACATTTAAAATAGTTTTATGCTTATCTTCTTAAATTAAACATAAATATAAGTAATTATAAAACACAGTGATTTGTATTATTGATTTAATAAATATAAGAGACTTATTAAATAGCACTATATTATGTAATTTCTGTAATTATTAATCTTTAAAATATAAACTCCTTAAATGGACAAACAATTAATGCAGGAAATGTTTATTTAAAAGTTTTTTAACGTAAATTATTTCTAATACTTACATCTTGTATTAAATAACATAATGTTGGATTTATATAAAGAAATAATAGCTAGACTCTATTCATTAATATTTGTTATATTACAAAACATAACTTGTTTGGCATCACTATTGAATCAAACGTTGATACGTTTTTTAATTAAAGGGAGATCATAATAATTTATTTGAGCTAAAGCTATTTTTAATATGTTTTTTTTTAATTTTATAAAAAAATTAATAGCTTACAATTTATTCCTTTGAAATGATAAAACTGTAAAAAGTATTTGAAAATTATATAAATATTATATCACTAAAGAATTTTATATATATATACTTTCAAACATTACAATAGCCACCCAGTTTGTATAATTACTTCATATCCATTCAGCTGTTCGTTAACTTCATCTGGAATAATTATAAATCCCAAATTAAAGACTTCTCAGTTAAATTGAGTCAGAATATGTTAACATTTACATGTGTTTATATCATCATTTTGACAAACAAATGATAATGGTAGACTTTAGATAATAATAATTACCATAAACGTGAAAGTTTATTTAAAAAAAATATTTTATTTGATATAAATGCAAATAAAAAGGATGATTATAAAAAAATAATTAATTTTGTATTATATATAAAAAGCGTTAACGATTTTCTCTATAAATAATCTCCTATGCTTTTGGTATTGGTCTTGCTACAGAGTTAAATTAATCTTTCTATAAAAATATTTTTTTTAAGTATAATAGAGTGGGCCCAATGCTGACTTTTAGGCTGTTGGCACGCTGAATGATTTAAAAATCCTAGTTTGGCTCACTGTTAGCAAAAGGTAACCGATCCCTGCTCTTGATTAGATGGTTCACAGCTACAGCACTTTTAATTAAACTTGGTCTTCTGTCGCAGATATTAATTTCAAATTTTGTTTTAATTATTATTTATTGGAGAGATAAGACAACATGAGTAGAAACGCCATAAGTAGAAACGCCATAAGTAGAAACGCCATAAGTAAAAACGCCATAAGTAGAAACGCCATAAGTAGAAACGACATAAAAAGAAACGCCATAAGTAGAAACACCATAAGTAAAAACGCCATAAGTAGAAACGACATAAAAAGAAACGCCATAAGTAGAAACGCCATAAGTAAAAACGCCATAAGTAGAAACGACATAAAAAGAAACGCCATAAGTAGAAACACCATAAGTAGAAACACCATAAGTAGAAACGCCATAAAAAGAAACGCCATAAGTAGAAACGCCATAAGTAGAAACGACATAAAAAGAAACGCCATAAGTAGAAACACCATAAGTAGAAACGACATAAGTAGAAACGACATAAGTAGAAACGACATAAGTAGAAACGACATAAAAAGAAACGCCATAAGTAGAAACGCCATAAGTAGAAACGACATAAGTAGAAACGACATAAGTAGAAACGACATAAGTAGAAACGACATAAGTAGAAACGACATAAAAAGAAACGCCATAATTAGAAACGCCATAGTGTCTCAAAAATACCTAACGTGCCTTCCGGTTCTTACGTCCAGGGCGAAACGATATTAAGGGTTGAATCAATGGGTGGAACACCAAGATCCTGTCTGAGACTAGTCGATAATAGGTACTTTCACTATACTTGCCGGATTCCCCTCGAATTATTATAATGGTTTCTCGCTCGTTTACCTGCAATGTCGGCAGGTATCACAAATCCCAGAATATAGGTCTGGACAGCCAGACACCAGGGTAGGGTTGAGACGGATATTGCGCTTATTTCTTCCTCCCGACCGAGTCTTGGAGCATTCTTGGCAGTGTAGTGTTCCTCCAACGAACTACAGGGGCTGTCCACCTTGAGTTAGCTCAGCGTGTTGCTGTAAGCGTAAGGGTGTTTTCCACACTTTGCTAACGATGAGGCCAATGTGTACAGAAGTAACCATGAGTAGAAACGCCATGAGTAGAAACGCCATGAGTAGAAACGCCATGAGTAGAAACGCCATGAGTAGAAACGCCATGAGTAGAAACGCCATGAGTAGAAACGCCATGAGTAGAAACGCCATGAGTAGAAACGCCATGAGTAGAAACGCCATGAGTAGAAACGCAAAAAAAAAAGAAGAAACTCCATGAGTAGAAACGCATTGCTTTCAATCGGGGTTGTATATTGGTGAATGAAATTCATGGCAAGATTGAAATTGTTACGCAACATAGCCTTTTAGGCAAGAATATAGAAAATTGTCTGGGTCAGATTTAATCGCTAATCCCTTCGACGCGCCATCAAAAAGTTATTCGGCGTGCCATGCGGGAGGTACCGATACCCTCAATAAAAAACCTTAAAGAAAATGATACAGCTTATTTCTTAACCCTTCCCGTACCGACCTACTTCTATCTATGCTGCCTTCAGTTCCGCTATATACGCGCCCGGGACTGTAAGGGTTAAGGTAAGAACTCAATTGGAAATGGATCTAGTGTTATTGCATGGAAACCAAATTTAGAGTAAACAATGAGACGAGTATAAACAATCCGATTAGCTTAGTGTAAATTAAGCCACATGCCAATTATCACGTTATATCCGATACAACGAACAGTTTAATCTGTGCATTACAGTTTTACGTTTCCTTGTATGTTGGATGCTATTTTTTTAAATAACTCATTATACAAATACATGTGAAATTTGCATTTCTCTGGTTTTACTCCAGAAAACTAAGAAAACTACTTGTAATTGCTTACACCAGCAATGATGTCCAAAGGTCACCGTGGATGCTTGGCCGCTAATAGGGATATGGTCACTGGTAGATGTGACAGATCGGTCACCATGACAACTAAACAAAACAGACGGATTCGTACGCTCTGGCCTCTGCTAGGGCAATGGCCGTGGTCTTGTGGGTAATCGAACAAGTAGCCACGCCTGTGTCCGGTCATATCAAGGTCAGGGGGAAACTAATCAATCATGGATGACAAACAAATTGTTCGTCCGAAACCTTGGGCTGTTTTTTGAATAGCCGCCATAATGATGCTAAATGAGAAACATTACTTGAATTTTTATAGAAAACAGCGTTGGCCTATTTTTATTTTTTATCATTTATCAATTTAGCAACCATTTACTTCTGAAACTGGTGAAGGCTGCCTCACCGGCCTTATCACCAATTTAGTCCGAAGGGTACTTTAATTTACTTACTTTTGAAATATAAAAAGTACATAGGATATACGAAATACACGGGTTTGAAACATATTCTCTGGCATTTCAATGGGTCATTCGTGTGTTGGACGTGATGGGTAGATAAATAGTCTAGATAGAAATGTGGAGGGATACATGAATGGAAGGACAGGTGGATTAGTGGATCAGTGGATGGATAGGTGATAGATAGACGGATAGATTGGTGGATAGATGATAGGTAGACGGATAAATTGATGAAAAGATGTATAGATAGATGGATAGATGGTGGATAAATGGATATATTGATAAATGGATACGTGGATATGTGAAAAGATAAGTAGATGGACAGATATAATAATATATATATATATATATATATATATATATATATATATATAGATAGATAGATAGATAGATAGATAGATAGATAGATAGATAGATAGATAGATAGATAGATAGATAGATAGATAGATAGATGGATGGATGGATAGATGGATGGATGGATGGATGGATGGATGGATGGATGGATAGATAGATAGATAGATAGATAGATGGATAGATGGATAGATAGATAAGCAGATAGATGGATATATATAGCAACAACGCATAAAGCCAATTTTTCTTAAGATCTGATAATACATATACATTTGAATATAACTTCCATTAAACACGACAACCGATTTCTCCGTCTGTAGAACACTGACCTCAATTTCTAACCCCAGACAATGACCATCTGACCTGGTGTCACAGGGCTTTCTTGTCAGTATAAATGATTGCATAAGAAGAAATGGGAAGCCAGTCTACACCATTCTCGTCCTTCATTAAAACTCCCCCCCCCTTTTTTTCCAAAAAAAAAGGCCATGTACTCTAGGCTTTACTCCGGCCCTTGACGATTCATCTCCCTTTGGTAACGCCTTAAAAAATAATTGGCAATAAACACCGGAACTCCGCACCAAGAAATCAATATAGTACTTTAATTACACATAGTTACAATTATTATAGAGCGATTGCAATCACGTGACAAAAAGCGCGTGCTGTTTGTTTACTTTGTCTAGTGGTGATAAATGGCAGCCGTAAGAAGGTTTTATTTTAAATGTGATCCTGTCAACAATGTAACGTAAAACATATATAAAACACTGTCAAGCGATGTAAAGTAACATTTAAAGCTAAAATTTAAACCATTAAAAATCAATGGAAAGGGTCCCGTAAGTGCCGAATATTTAATTGAAGATGTCGATTGTCGAAAGTTAGCCTATCTTAACTTACTAGGCCTATTTAAAAGTAAAGCAAAATGTACAATGTTTCAAAAAAGCTATTGAACAACTATAAAAAGCCTGAAATTTTATTTCGTGGACGGACTACTAAGGACTAGTATCACAGCTAAATATCAAGATTTATGGTAACTAATTCCTTATATTTTGGGTTTAAAATACACATGGTAGGGAACAATGTTTATTTCTCATTAATGCCATTATCGCCAAGATGGCTGCTATTTACACAAGTACGTCACTAAAAAACCTAAGCCACGCCTACTGCAATCGCTCTATAGCAATATGTATTAAATAAAGTAATAATATAACATAAGGCATTAAACTCTAATTTAGAGATACATCCCAATAACAACCCGTTACAATGCTCAGATAAACATAAGTACAAAAACTCTTTTCTTATCCCTAATGCGAGAACAAATGCATTTTGGCTACCCGGGTGACATTCGGGTATGGAATGGGTTGCTTGAACAAACCAGGAAAACCATAACTGAACATCCGTTAAAATAAAGTTAAAATCAGTAATAAAGATGCAGGATTCGGACCACGAATGAACGTATCTAAAATGTTTTAATTAGGCCTAAACCAACATTTAATCAACAACATGTCTTAAATTACTTCTACGCTCCTCGTTGTTTCTTAAATGTTTCTGCTTTATACAACTTTCGATTTAAATTTTAATTTTTCATTGAGAAAATCGAAGTGATTTAATAAAACGGAAGTGCAAAGGAAACAACAAATCGGAAATTCCGAAATCAGTGTTTCGAGTCATCATATAGCTGAAATACTAAAGCAAGCGGCCCATGTATATTATAGTCTATGGTCTTATGATGCAGATTTAAAAGTAGTCTAGCTAAAGCAAACAAGATTACTTGATGATAAAACTGTTTCAAACAACAATGAAAGGGGATATGTTTTGAATAGTTACTGTCACGTAAGGTTGAAAAATGGGGAACTGTGTGTGCTGTATTAGGAACAATAAAACTTAATTAAAGTATAATTTTAAGACGGATTCGACTTTTTTATAATTACTTTGATTAAACAAAGATTATTATGTCCTAAGACCAAAACAGGTCGGTGGCGGGACAAGAACCCGGGCGATTGTGTTGACAGACCGGTGAACTAACCGAAGGACCAGCCGGATCTATTCAGGATTATTAGCTCTACACGATGCCCTGACGCCTTCTATTCTGATGTTAAATCCCCGTCTGAGCCATTGCATCATTGACTCAAAAAAATAACTTCTATATTAAGATAAACTTTTATTTTGATTCCAGAACAATAGACAATTGTCTTTTTTTTTATTAATGCCTCAAAAAGATTGCTTATTTAGGAAATGCTTTTTTTTCTTCCATGTCACAAATGTCATTGTGTTAATTCTCTGGGTATTTTTAAATCTAAAATGTTGCACTCTTGTCTAAATGTCATCGCAATCCACATGAGTAGCTTCTAACATAAAATGAAATCCCGAACCCTAAATCCCCACATGACATTTGCTTATTCTCTTAAATGTTCAACGCCCCCACCCCTTACACCCCCACATTTCTTCCCAGAATTTCGCAACAAATAAATTTATTATTCATTGGTTCTGTCATGTCAGAAGGTATCGTCGCTGACTCGATACTAATTTTCGATACTATACCCACTATACCTCGATACCAAAATTTAAAAAAAAGATTCAATTTTTTTTTACACATGTCTCTTATTCCGGTACTTACATTAAGTCAATCTACTCAAATCTAGTGCCCGTTAGCCATTGTCATTTCTCGTCACTTAAAATCACTTGATGTATTTCTCAGTAAGATGCAAGTCTTCGAAATGCTTCCCCTTAAATTAGGGATGTTAAACGAAAACCGGAAATGCGATTTTTGTTTTCAAAACCGAAAATCGGTTTTTAAACTTAATTCCTATTTTCGATTTTTTTTTTTTAAATCATTCCAATATGGTGTCCCGTGATTAGACTATTTTTTTTTTTTTTTATCGAAGAAATATTTTAAAACCATGTTTTCATTCACACAACAAAATAATTCCTCAACATTGAATGCCTTGCAAACACTAATTAGTCATGGGCTACTCATAGGCCAATGTTATTTTTTACCCAAATACCGAATATCGCTTGTGACAACAACAACCAATGCTTATGGTAAGTTACCATTAACGGGAGTCTTCGGCACATCCATTTGATCTACGAAAATCGGTTTAAAACCGGATTACTTGAACCAAAAATAGAAAATCGGTTTTGAAAAAGATCAAAACTATATTTACATTTCTACTTTAAATGTTCAACGTGTTTGAGATTTCACTGCTTGTACCACGCCCTTAATTATATTAATATACAATTACACGATTAATGAATAAAATTATAACAAAGAATAGGTTAGAAGCATTCAAAACATTCTCTCAGAATAAGACGACAAATTTTGACAAAATTAAATGGTTTTGTTGTATAGCTGTTTCTATTGTACCTATTCATATTTCATTAGAAAGCTTTATGGTTGCGTGTATGTCCGTTTTCTGATGCTCCCACACTGTTCCCCAGTTGGAACAGTCGACATATCTCCGACTTCGTTGGGAGCTGCTCCCCTCTGGCAAGGAGTGTATGACTTCGCCTTAACCTCGTTGGTTGTCCCATCCAGGCATCCGCTGGGGTTTACACCCAACCTCTGGCTAGATTGCTGGGTAGAACAGGGTTCACCGGCGGGTAGGTGAGGTAGGCTTGAACAGGAGAGGCTAGTAGACATAATGAGTCTTGTTTACGCATCACTGTCTCATTTGAACCACACTGTCCCATTTGAACCACACTGTCCCATTTGAACCCCACTGTCCCATTTGAACCCCACTGTCCCATTTGAACCCCACTGTCCCATTTGAACCCCACTGTCCCATTTGAACCACACTGTCCCATTTGAACCCCACTGTCCCATTTGAACCCCACTGTCCCATTTGAACCCCACTGTCCCATTTGAACCCCACTGTCCCATTTGAACCCCACTGTCCCATTTGAACCCCACTGTCCCATTTGAACCCCACTGTCCCATTTGAACCCCACTGTCCCATTTGAACCCCACTGTCCCATTTGAACCCCTATTGTACCTATTAAAACCATGGTTTATATGTACTTTCTTTCATTCTTTAGTTCCTCATCTGTTTTCACGGCTACAGTACGATTTATAGCGCATTCTCTCTCTCTACTCTCTATACTCTCTATTTGTCTCTCTCTGTCTCTGTCTGTCTCTTCCTCTCTCACTCTCTCTTTTACTTTCTCTATATTAGTCTTATTAGTCTCTCTTTTTCTCTCTATCTTCTACTCTCGATTTTTTCACCCTCTCCTTTTGTGGCTCATTTTCTGTTTTTTTACTCGCTTTCTTTGTTTCTCTCTCTCTCTCTCTCTCTCTCTCTCTCTTCCTCTCTCTCTCTCTCTCTCTCTCTCTCTCTCTCTCTCTCTCTCTTCCTCTCTTTCTGTAGATGTAGATCTAGTCTCGGTCCCATGAGATTGACCTGTGATTGACCTAAGGAAAAGAAAAAAGAGGTTTTAAAGCGGAAACAACGAATTCATCTAGGCAAGTGACAATCTTCAAGACAATATTGAAATAATTTCAGACGGTCCTCAGCGGCCATCTTGTATCGTTTATTTCAATTGGGTAAAGAAAAATATAGGAGTTAGACAGAAAAAAAATAGAAATATTACAGGCCCTCAAGATGAGAGGAGGAAATACCACTCTAAAACCTCGCATCCTTGCTCGAGGCTTTCTCCGTAGCGAAAGGGTAATCAAAGGTCGAACGTCTGGACTTATTGACCTACTTACCATATATGGCTTTTTTTTAACGTCAGACTAGCAAAATTGGTCCTTAATCTTTTCTCTTTTTTTTTTATGACAAAGTCAATATGTCCTTGGATTTTCAGGCTCGGAAGTATCACGAAGTAAAAAGATTAAGCCAATAGTTAATCTTTCTTACGTAAAAGTAAGTGAAAAACAAGATCAATTGTTTCCTGTGGAATTCTGAATAGTTCTATCTATTAGATCTGAGAAGATACCAACGTAAAGTGGGTTTCAGCATATAATTTGTACAAATTGTTACCTTGACTAAGGGCATGAAACACGAGTGTCAAGTTGAAAAGTTTATTTTGACACCGTAAACAAACAAAAAAATGCTTCAATTAAGTTATAATGTGATGGTCAAAATATGGTTGAATCTGTGTGCAGCATATGGGGGTAATTGTATGAATTTCTGAACTCAGCATAACAGTATTTAAACGTTGAATTATATGTGGCGTTAAATCAGTGACGTATGGCAAGGTAGGGTGCAAACAGTGCAATGTTTCGGGGACGGATTGGGAGGGGGGGAGAGAACTGTAAAGAAGGTTTTAGAACAATGAGGCTGACTGCGAGAAGTTGAAAGGGGGTGGCACGGTAGCCCTCTCCCTACGCTGGATACACCAAAGCGCTCTAGCCGCGACCATTTCATATCTTTCAGTCTAATTCCAGCTGTTTGCTCCACTTTTATATATTTAAAAAGAAGGTATATATATTGGGGACAACAAAACAATAGTATCTCAATTATGCTACATTACTTAACTCTTCATGTCCTGATAGTTTAATGTGTTGCTTTGATATGGTTTAATTCAAACAATAAACTATTTTTGCGTTAGTCGACAATGGGTTAATATAGATTTATCGGTTAATTATCAAACATCATAATCAATTTCTTATAGCTAATCAAGTGTTGGCATAAATATATAAGGCTTTTTTCTCGTGCTTTAGTCCAGTATTGAACTCTTTCCCTTCCAGGTGTATGTATCGTGGCCAGCATACTGACCATCCTTCTCATGAGCTTTGACCGGTACTTCGCCATCAGACACCCCATGAGAAACCGGCAGATCTTCACGGTCAGCAGAGTCCGGCGGCTCATCTTCATGATCTGGTTGACTGCAGGGGTTGTGGTAATGCCAGTGGCCTTTGTGAATGAGGTCAGTACTCACCCACAGAATAGAAATATATTTATTCTGTGGTACCGACCCAACAACAAATCTTTCTTATTATCTGTTTATATATTGATATATCTTTCTTTTTATCTGTTTATATATTGATATATCTTTCTTTTTATCTGTTTATATATTGATATATCTTTCTTTTTATCTGTTTATATATTGATATATCTTTCTTTTTATCTGTTTATATATTGATATATCTTTCTTATTATCTGTTTATATATTGATATATCTTTCTTATTATCTGTTTATATATTGATATATCTTTCTTATTATCTGTTTATATATTGATATATCTTTCACGGGCCTACCCGGTGTGCGACGGATAGCGGGACACCCGGAGCCGCTGTGAAGCTATCCCCCATGCGTTCGCCCGCCAGTGTAATCTTCATGCGATCGTATGGGCGGTTTACATTTTGAGGCCCATGGGTACATAAGTGCTATCTCTCTCTTCCAAACGATCTATCTATCCGTCTATCTATCTATCAATCTATCTCTCTACCAACCGTTCTATCTATTTATCTATTATGTTTCTGTTTATCTGTAATCATTTCAATATGTATGTCTGTCTGCAAAGTATTTCTGTAAGTATGCTTGTCTAATTGACTATAGCCTTGTCTGTCTAGACAACATCTCTGCCTCTCTAAACAACATCTGTGTCAGTCTAGAGCATAGGTTCTCAACGGGGGCGATATCGCCCCCCGGGGGGCGGTGAGAAACTTTAGGGGGGCGCTGACATTCCAGGGGGCGATTGGGGGGGGGGCGATGAAGGGCAAGTGGGCGGTACAAACGTATCTGATATAATTGAACACCTCAGCTATTTGAATCGATTAGTTTTTGGAAGAAATGTGACGAAAACACAACTGCTGCTAAATATTTGATATCCCCCAACAGTATGCCTACATACTGTGGTTGGTTCACTGGACTGTCAACCCTGCTGACCGATCACTGTCGCCCAAACATCTGCTAATATTAATTATATTTTTATTATTACTCCCTTTATTTTAAGTTGCATTTTCTGTCTGTCTGCAATGGTGCAAAAATTGGCTTCGATTTTTCGACCACTTCCCGTGGTCCGATCGAGCTGAAATTTGGACAGCAGATTTGTGGCGCCTAACAATACATCCTATCAAATTTTCAGTTAAAACGACTTAATAATACTACACTTATGACAATATTCATTTCTTAAAAGGAAAGTATAAGAAATATTTTGATTTCGCGTTAAAAATGCCTGTGCAACTTTTTATACTTTTTCGGCGCAAAGCTAGAAAAAAAAATTATGCGCTAAGATTATTTTTAGAACAATTCATACGGAGTAAGGAGATATTTTTGAGATTTGCGACACAGATATTTTTTCTGTACGTTTCATTTGCAGTAGTCAATCAATTATTTAATTACATGATGGTAAACTTAGTTTGCAAATAAAGGGAGTATAATAAAAACTTCGTTTATATGGTTTTCTTGTTATCTCAGTTTTACCGAGATGTCCTTAATGTGTTTGTAGACTTTGGTGATACGACAGAAGTATAATTAAGTGGTATAGATAAGTTGTAATCATACAAACTAAGTAGTTATTGTGATGCTTGAAAAAATAAATATAAATTCTTTAGTCATATAATATTTATATAATTTTCAAATACTTTTTACAGTTTAATCATTTTAAAATAATAAATTGTAAGCCTTTTTTTTATAAAAGAAAAAAAAAACAGAAATATTAACTCAAATAAAACGGGCTAATTATCTCCCTTTAATTAAAAAAATGTTTCCACATTTGATTCGATAGTGATGCCGAACAAGTTCTGTTTTGTAATATAACAAATATTACTGATTATTAGACCTAAGGCTTTTTGAACCGAAATTGAAACAAAAATAGACACATTGCTAGCAACACACTAGGCAAACGATTCACATTAATATTGATTTATTGAAATCTTTTGTTTAGGCTATTGTTTGTATCTGTTACTTCTTACAAAATGTTTCCTTTTCAGTTATTTTTTTAAATATAATTAATCACACAAAAAGTCTAGTCCACCTAAAAATATTGCGGAAACTATATAGTCCAGTCGGGCGGAAATGCATGGGGGGGGGGGGAGTGGGCGCAAAAAAAAAGTTGGGGGGGGGGCGGTGAGCGGAAAAAAATGTAAAAAGGGGCGGTGAGCCGAAAAAGTTGAGAACCTATGGTCTAGACCAAGGGTCGGCAACCTTTTTCTAACAGTGTGCCAAAGTAAGATTTCTAAATCATTCAGCGTGCCAACAGCCTAAAAGCCAAACTGCTCCATTATACTTTTTTTTGGTTAATATTTATAGGACAATCAATTTAACTCCGTAGCAAGACCAAGGCCAAAAGCAAAGGAGATTATTTATACAGAATATCCTTAAGGTGTTTTATATTTAATACAAAATTAACGTGATTGTGATTATCATCCTGTTTATTGGCATTTATATTAAATACAATATTTTATTACTAATTTCAAATTTATGGCAATAATTGTCTAATCTTTATCATTTGGTAGTCAAGATAAGGGATCTAACACTTGCAAATGTTAATCTCAGTTTAAGACCTTTAATGTGGTAATTTTTTATTTTTTTATATGTTATTATGGTGTTCAGTAATAGCTATAGTTAAGCTTAATAGATGCGTAGTAATCATTCAATCTGGGTAGTTAATGTAATGTTTGAAAATATACATATAAATTCTTTAGTATTTATATATTTATATAATTTTCAAATACTTTTTACAGTTTGATCATGTCACGGTTATAAATTGTAAGCCATTTATTTTTTTTTAAAGAAAAAAGAAACATATTAGAAATATAAGCGGAAATAAAACGGGTTAATTATCTTCCTTTAATTAAAAAAAACGTTTTCACATTTAATTCAATAGTGATGCCAAAAAAGTTATGTTTGTAAATGCAACTCACTGAAATGTGTCGCTATGTCATTCATCGGCTTCCACAGTCAGTTTTCCTCAATCAGAACCGCAAAATGCTGTCTTATTATCAATAAAAAGAACACATCTTGGAGATCTCTCGCGGTCCATTGAAAATCGCTCTGCATGCCAAGTTTGGCACGCGTGCCTTAGGTTGCCGACTCCTGGTCCAGACAACATATTTACCTGTCTAGACAATATATCTGTCTGTCTAGAGTCTAGACAACCTATCTTTGCCTGTCTAGACAACCTATATCAGTGATGGCGAACCTTTTTGAGGCCGCGTGCCCAAAGTACAATACAAGACCAACTTATTTCTTTCAACGTGCCAACACAGCAATTAAAACCAAATACCATAACTTAGTTATTCCATTTTGGGTAAATGCTCGCGTGCCCACAGAAATGGCTCTTCGTGCCAGCTGTGGCACGCGTGCCATAGGTTCGCCATCGCTGACCTATATCAACTCTCGGTCTGTTTGCATCCACAAGTCGTCCATGGCTCAATCAGTATCCGGTTCTGCGTGTTTGTGTTGTACATAACTTATCATTTCAGTCATTAGAGAAACCGATCATGTAACGCTTGCTTGTACACAAAACAAGGAATTCCTGGACCGTTTTGTCTCTGCAATCGAAACCCCATTTTTTTATCAACAGGTCATTACCCACGCACTGGTCAATAACAGTTACTGCACAGAGATCTGGCCAACCCACGTCATGCGACAGGTCTACGACATATCACTGGTCGTGTGTATCTACCTGGTGCCAGGTGTCACGCTGGTGGTCCTCTACATTCTCATGGGATGCCGGCTGTGGGCCAGAGATTCTAATTTACAAAGACAGGTAAACATAAATGTGCTTCGTGCTTCAGAATAGGCAAAAAAATATAACTGAAAGGGAAACAACTGTGTTAATATTAAAAGACCTTGAGCAACTAGTAAGCTTAGCTCCCTTTACTTTTTATTCAATACTTTGTACATAGAGAATCTGTGGAAATATTCTAGATACACTACAGTGTTAGTGAGTGATTAATATTTTACATACGTCTTTCATAAATCTTTCGTCAATTTCTATGGTCATTTTCAAAACTAATTTGTATAGATTTTATATCCAAACGAGTTCCGTAAATAAAATAATTAAAATAGAAAGCTTTTCAAAACAAGACAGCTATAAAAGGAAACAATAATAAGACAGCCAATGTCATAGACAGTCTTATAACATTATCACAAGCTAATTTGCAAACCATAATTTTGATTTTATTTACCAAAGATAAATAACTCTACAAAAGACAAATTTAGTCACTAGTTTTAATTGTAAACACAAATTACAGAACTATAAAAATAATATAAATAAATACTATAAGATACAAGAAACCAAGAGAAAAACGTGTGAAGTTAGAATGCCTCCTAAAATAATTAAAAGGTTTAAAGATCGATATATTTTACTATACTTTTGGTCAGCGTGTATCATTTAGCACATGGGTCGGCAACCTTTTGATAATAGAGTGCCGAAGTAGGATTTCTAACTCGTTCAGCGTGCCAAAAGCTAAATAGTCATCCAGCTCTAGCACTCAATTTCTTGTAGAAAAAATGTGAATTACCAATTAGGAGGTCTTCCGCGTGCCATTGAAAATCGCTCTGCGTGGCAAGTCCGGCACGCGTGCCATAGGCTGCAGACCGCTGATTTAGCATACAAAGAACCCAACAATTTTTGAAATTTAAAAACTGTAAAATAATATGAAGGTAATTTACATGTTAAATGTGGCCCCGCAACGGTTACAAATACTATAGAACAAATTGGAGGGTAAAATAATATTTACGCTAGAACTTTGTTTTCATCAAAACGGACTTTTTTTTTTTATAAAAGGTAGACAACGCTAGCAAAATACTTATTCTTTAACTAAGACGCTAAACTATTTCTCTTATATCTTATCAGTTCCTTTTACTAATGTAGCCTAATCAAACATTTTAATTTATGAGTTAAAAAGACAAAAATATGCAGGAATTTTTTTTGCAAACAAAATACGAAATTCGCAATTTAAATAACAGGGAGATAACAAAATAAGTGTTACAAAATTTAAATCAAACTGAGATAGCTCACTTTATTTCTATAAAGACAATGGACAATTTGACCAACAATATTAAGTTAAACTTTTCCTGTAGATATAATATGTCATACGTACCGAAGGACCTTGTTTTTTTTGTTTGACAAACATATTTAGGGTATTTATTGCACAATATCCGCAATTATATGTATATATATATTATATATTATATATTATATATTATATATATATATATATAGCATAGGCTATATACATTTTTCTATATATAAAGTAGACTTTGTGTGAATTCCGATCCCCATTGGTAAATTTAAAGACACACATGACCTTATTGTCTCATATTTTACTTTTGTGATTCTGCTTCCAGCATGTGTCCTCCTTAGCTGAGTGGTCAACGAATCCGACTCCTATACGTGCGACTTGGCTTCGATTCCCCACTGATAACTTCTTTTTTTTCAAGATTGTAAACAATTTTAGGACTTAAAGCTTTCCTAAAATGTTTTCAGTCAATAAAATCTAATAATGATATTTTAATCGATTGTGGGAGACGGTTGTTCGATTATTAACAATGGATATTGCAAACTTTTTGTTGAAGAAAAAGAAATGCCCTTTTTTAAACCGATTACAATATTTATTAAAAATGCCTTTCCTTTCAGATAATAATTTTTTTTTAAATGATAATATCTTTAATTTCATTGTAGTTTATAAAAATTGCATCTGTATCTTATATAGATGTATGTAATTTTTTCCCCTGGCAACGCCGGGGAATTTATCTTGTATCAATATATATATTTATATTATTATTATATTAATAAAATTTATTGTTATTATTCTATACATAATTATTGCTCCAGTCATTCAAAAGTACCATGATCTATAACTCCATGATCTATAACTCCATGATCTATAGCTCCATGATCTATAACTCCATGATCTATAACTCCATGATCTATAACTCCATGATCTATAACTCCATGATCTATAACTCCATGATCTATAACTCCATGATCTATAACTCCATGATCTATAACTCCACAGAATTCTCTGAACAACCAAGACGGTGTGCTTCTGGCCAGGCGAAGGTTGGCGCTGATGCTGATAATCGTCTCCCTGCTGTTCGCCACCAGCTGGCTCCCTTATCACATCATCAACATTTGTATAGACTTTGAAATCGACGCCACTGGTCAGCTTATACTGACCTACCCGTTCGCCATACTTCTGGGGCATTCGAAGAGTGCACAGGTAACCATGGTCATTTACTTTTAAATTGATTCATTTCTATTGGATGGCCTACTTTAAAGTGATAGGCTTATTTCTATAAATAGCTGAGCTTGACTCATAAAAGACAGTTGAAATATGTATATAATGTGTGTAACTATTCGGCCAACTATTAATAAAGCTGGAGAATCAGCACAAGACAACTTTGGTTTTTGTAATTGTTTTTTTTTAATAGCTCACACAGTGGGTTACAGATAAATCAACTTATGTAATAGGGTCTGGTTATGTCACGACCGTTTTTTTAATTATTTTTTTTAACTACATGTTGCATTTTGTTTTGACATTATTTCGGATGTATTTATTTGTGAGTGGGTAAATTGAATGTAAATTTGGTCATAGCCGACTTTGAAATCATCACTGAAGTTGGACTAGATACCTCCAATGAAAGTCTGTCGTCAGTTTCGAACTCTTGCTTGTATGCTATAAAATATTACAAGTAGTAATACACGGTTTTTATCCCATAGCATTTGTAATCAAATTACCCTTACATTGTGGAATTTTTACTCGGGTATAATGGGGTCTCCATAACACAATGAAGAAGTATAAGACGATATTATATTGGACAAAAAAAAGTTTGTTTCATATAATTGTACTATAATATATAGTCAAGAAAGTGTATTAGTTTCGCTGATGCAATAAAGTAATGAAGCATGTAAGTATTCTCAGCAAAATTATTTACTATGCAAAATATTGAGTCGTTTACTTCAACGTTTCCATTATCAAAGTGTAAAATTGAAAATGTACCCATTGTCCATCCACAGAATCCTATCCTGTATTGTTTTATGCATAAAGGTTTCCACGCGTTCCTTCTCAGGCTTGTGCGATGCCAGTGTCCGAATGTCCAGAAGCGGAAACAGAGATCGGTGAGTTTTTGGTCGCGCTGGCGTATCCCGTGCAGCCCCTGTGGTCGCTACTATCATAGACAAGTACGGAAATGGACAATGGTTAGATAAGACACTCCAGACACTTTTTAAATAGCGAATCTCGAGGACATGGTTAGACTGACTAGTGGCAGATAGCGCCTTGAATTTTCAGTACTTCAGTAAAAGCTTAAAACTAAGAATATACTTTAATATCGTATCTTATCTTATATGTTACAGACGCATCTTCTTTACAGACGTCCTACGCTTATCCGTGGGTGATTGGACTACATTAATTATATAGCTATTGACGCTACATTGCTAGGCGTAAAATAGTATGCAATTATTTACAATTAATGGAGTGGTTTTTATTAGTGACATGAAATCATTGAAACCGTGGAGAGTTGCGTGCTTAGACAGAGGCCCTATGTTCCACAAGGAACCCAAAGGTCAGATGATGATATAGTATCGTTTACTGAAAAAATGTAAGACATGAAGTTAATTAGAATATATGATGCATGCACTAGTCTGTAAAGCATAGCACAGAGATGTAGTTTAACATGATTGACAATCACAATTTTACTTGCAACAAACGTAATACCTTAAACTTGACCAATTGAATAAACACATGCCTGAAAGACCTGAAATGGATATAAACCTAATTGACAAATGCCTGCTTAATAGATCTCATCTTGACACACCATCGTCATAGACATGAACTTATCAGACACCAAATATATAAGCATCTTCTTGAAAGACACAAACTTGATATATAGAGAGAGACCACCTTTACAAGCAAAATATTCACAGACGCCAACTTCAAAGACACGAACTTTATAGACACCAAAATTATGGATATCAAAATTTTAGACATATATTTATAAACACCTCGATTATAGACGCTGAAAATATAGACACCAACCTCTTAAACACTAACTTTATAGACACCAAAATTTTCGACTAGCGTACGAAGGTCCAAGGTTCGAACCCTGTTGAAGACTAGGATTTTTTCCCCGGGTCTGGAGGGTGTCACTGACTCCCTGAGCCTACACAGCTCTGATGGATACCTGAACTTAGTTGGAGTAAAGTAATGGCGGCTGTGCATTGTGCTGGCCCCACATTCACCTAGTATGCCGTGGCAACAGAAAGTGTTGAATGTTGCTTCACCGGACCTATGATCAATTTGGTCCGAAGGGTACTTTTCTTTACTTTACTTATAGACACCAACTGCCTTGACACTAATATTATTGGCACAAAAATTCTAGCCATCTAAATTATAGACACCAACATTATAATCATCAAAATTATAGACAGCAAAATTATAGACAGCAAAATTATAGACAGCAAAATTATAGACAGCAAAATTATAGACAGCAAAATTATAGACAGCAAAATTATAGACAGCAAAATTATAGACAGCAAAATTATAGACAGCAAAATTATAGACAGCAAAATTATAGACAGCAAAATTATAGACAGCAAAATTATAGACAGCAAAATTATAGACAGCAAAATTATAGACAGCAAAATTATAGAAACCTTATTTCTAAACACAAGAATCATAGACACAATAATTTATAATAATATAATATTATATGTTACAAATATTAAAGACACCAAGTTTATATAGAATACACCTAAATTAGACCTATATACAAAAACTTCAATGACATTAAAATGATGAACAAAAACTTGAATAACAACAATAGTAAACAAACACATACATTTAAAACAAGATAGACTATACTGTTATAAGCCAAGTAGAGATAATGCAATCACACTTCTTTCTTTTTGTCCACCAGTTTAATCTGTCCATCAGCAGAAGTGACAATAGTTCGCCCAGGTCGACATCCTACAGAATGGTCAATCAACGGGTCGTCCATTCCGAGACGTCGAAAGATTCAGCTGTCACCACGTGCATGGGGGAGACAAGCGCCATGTTGGGTTCCGGTGTCTGAACTTCCGGTGTCTGTACATCCGGTGTCTGAACATCCGTTTTTTTTCAACAAAAAACAAACAAATCAACCAATACAAAAGGAGCTCTTGTTACAAGTTTCCTCTGGCAAAGTTGAAAACTTAAATCGCCTTTCTGAGCAGTGAACAAACAAAACAAGACAGCAATGTGTATATATGTCAGTGTTGGGATTTAACTACTGTGGTTAAAGGAAGCTCCGCCATTTTCGCAGCAATTGTCTAGAATTTAAAAATGTCTTTACAAAAACCGGACGAGCAATCCGGGTCTTTAGTCCAGGGCGTAACGATGCTCAGGGGGGAACCAAGGGGGGGACACACCAAGGTTTTGTCCGGGCGCCAGCCACCCCACGGCACGCCGAAGGCGTGTAACATAGATTACGGTCTCCGCAGCTCAGCTTAAAACAAACTGCGGAATTCGCCTCGGATCATTATCGTGGTGGCTCACATGTAATAATAATATCGCCCAGTAACTAATATCCCATACTATAGATACGGGCATCCAGGCACCAGGGCGGATTTTGAGACGAGACTGCTGCTTCCTCCCCACCGAGACTCGGGGCCTCTCGGCGGCGCAATGAACCTCGGACGCGCAGCAGCAGGGGCTATCCCCCATTCGTTCGCCCGTTGGTGTAGGCCTATTCTTAATGTGAACGTACAGGTGCTTTACACACTTCGCCAGTCTTTGAGGCCCATGGGTACAGAAGTTCTATTGTCTGGAAGAATAGTATAAAACAAAAAGAAAAACTTGGCAAAGGAAATAATCCTTCAATCCAAGACTCAGGAAATAAAATGAATTGAAGATAATGAATCTACGATTGGCAGACTCCAAGTACTCTACGTTGATGGAGTTTCGCTTACATAGACTTTACTGTGTTCTAGTTGAGTTTAAAAAAACATAAACTTGACTACGTCTATTTATTTTCTTTCATTGTTATGATTATTGTTTTTTAATTGCAATTTTAAATAATTCTTCTTTTAAGCCTAAAGAAAATATTCATGAATTAAAACATTTTGCAGTAAAGAAAGCATGCATTTTGCATTGTTTTAGCTTTAAAAAAATATGTTTCTTTTAAAAATAATTATAATAAAATGTATTGGGCACATGTATGACATCATACAAAGTCGAGTATGTAGCTAAAGTTTAATGAAAATAACAATTAAGCTTAGATGTTATTGTTATTTGTAGTGTTCTGTACGTTCTTTCTTGTGGACCATCCGAATGTGGATGAGATGCGATTAGCAGGTTTGATACTTTTCTAATGTATCAATATGTATCCTTTATCAACCAGGAGGCTAATAACCATCGATCTTAAATGGATGAACAAAACGATACATAATGCAGGCACACTAGCAAAACCTAGTTACTGAACACGCTTGAGTTGCTTGCACTGGTGTCTGTATAGGCATAACTTCTGTTCTTGAGTGAGTCGTAAGTTGTGACGAAATGATACCAAAGACACATCCTTTATACTGAAATTTTGAGGCGAAGTTCTTCATCACAACACCATAGCCTGTGTGTGGTATGCTGGGGGTGGGGGGGTGGGGTGGGGTGGTGGGGGGGGGGGTGGGGGGGTATCACCAACGTTCATAAAAACCAAAAGATCAAACAGAGCGCCCCTAAATGAATTTAACAAATCAAAATAAACATAAGTAGGTCAGAGGATGAGCTCACCAGGCTCATCTTCTAGCCAGTATGTGTGTGAGTCAAAGTCTATGAGGTGTTGAATGTGAGTGCGTGAACATATAAGCTTGCATAGTAACCCAAGTATATTATTTCAATAATATGTGTGTATATTTCTATACGAGTGTAAATATGTAAGGAGCCTACACACGAATTCCCAAAATCCAATGCTCATTTAAAGTAAGATCAATTTTAAAATGTCCATTGCTGAGATATATTATGTAATTACAATGTATTTTTTTGATGAATGTAAGCATTGAAAAGAACATCAATATTAACGATGTGTATATATTTGGTCTATTGAAGTCTATTGATGATTGGACACAATATATATGTGTGAACATTGAATACATGAAAATATTACATGCACAACTTGAAGAAGAAAAAAGCTTGTAGAAAAGCTAGAAATCTGTCATGTACGACCAGGCCCTCCTTGTCATATATTGTTATAAATATAAAAGTGAGATTAATGGACTCAATCATAGCGGTTGCATACATGTAGAGATCAATGGGTCTCGTGTTCCACAATACGGCCAGGCTGTGCCAGATAACAACTAAGACATATTATAACATTTTATTGAATGTGTTCCATTCCTCATTTTTCTCTATAATAATGATAATTCTATTTGTATAGCGTTGCCAACAAACATTGTGTAAGCTCAGAGCGCATTTAACATTAAGCACCAAACAACTAAGAACACGGACATAATTCTCTAGAATAAAAAAAACAACAAATTGATATATCTAATTAATAATTTAAAGCTTTACGAACATAGGACAAAGTAAATAATTGTAGCATTAACAGACCTAATATAAATCTAGAACAGTAGGGGACCTAATATTTTATCTTAAGAATTATCAAAGAGACATTAAATTTGCTAAATAATGTCAGTATAATTTTAAGAAATGGTGGGATTTTATTGAAACTATGACTAAAAATTTGGTCAGTTAAAGACATTTTTTATTTGGTCAGTTAAATACATTTTTTATTTATTTTGTACTTCATTTCAATTGATAGTTTGAAACGTTTCATGATAGCTACATTTGCATTGTCGGCTAAAATGTTGGTCAGTGTAGTTACTGTAAAGCAGTGTTCACCCAATGTGATTCTGTATACGTGGAGATTGAGTTCTTATTAGTTTTAAAGACGTTCCTTCTAGATGGAAGATTATTACGCCCTCTAGGCCCAAACCTCCTGCAGGGCGGCAGGGATCGGTCGGCGGCAGGGATAGAACACATTATTACCTGTTGACAGTCCGGTGAACTAACCGCAGGACCAGTCGGCCTCTCGTTGTCCAGCACCACACCCTGTCGCCTTTGTTTTTCTCCACACCTAAATATCAGGTACCAATAGATGCTGGAATGACCCATGGACTCCCTATCCACCTTGTAGGGTAAGAACCTGATATGGATCTAGAGATTTGGCACTATGCCACCTGAATATCATTTGTCTTGAGTCCTCATTTATTTCTTTAAAGGTAAAACTAATGTCCTTCACGATGGGGCTAAAGGAAACATGGCCTTACATTTATGCTACTTTTGTTTTGTACATTTTTTAAATACCAGATTTTCATTTTTTTTTTTTAATGTCATATTTTTTTTTTTACTTGTAATATTTTGATTCAATTCTCCTAAAGAGAAAATAAATTACCTCATATTATATAACTTGAAATTATTTTCATTGTTCAGTTCTCATAAGTTCACCATAAGAAATAATTGAGTCAAATATACCTGACGCCAAACAACAAGAAATAAAATTTCACACATTTATTCAAAAAAACTTAACCATGGCGTTTCTAGTATCATACATAGTCTAGGCAGCTTTTGTCCGTGTTTTTTTTTTTTTGTTGTTTGTTTATTGTTGCTGTTATATTGTTTTATATGTTACAACACTCCTTTCCTTATAGAAGATTATTGCGTCCCACGCTTATCCTTGGTTTTACTCTAATCATGCATTTCGATTAGTGTTTTAAATGATGTTCAGTTATCGGTATTCCCGGTTTGTTCACTCAACCCATTTCCATGGCCAGATGCCACTCGGGAAGAAAGAGAACATTTGATCTTGCATAGGGAATAAAAAATGTGGTTATTCTTATGTGTAGCTGAGCATAGCAATTGACAAGTCTTAATGAGGCGTGAACTTTTGAACCCGAATGTTCGTGAAATTCCTGTTCTATTTTTAAACTAATAACAAAAAAAGCATGCGTTTGCTGGTGTTTGACAATTGATTTCAACCTCGACGGCCAGTTCTAGTCTTTTAGAATTATACAAACGATACAATATTAGTTATGAGGAATCCGTTTTTAACATCAAAAGTGAACAGGCGATCATTAATACTCAAGTGTTAGTAGCGTGACGTTAAATTTTTATTTGTTTACAAAATAAATGAGTCAAGAGTTGCGTTTTCTTGGTTATTGAAAAACAAAATGCGTAAATTCATAAAAACGAATAACAAAAATTCTTTTGCATTAAGCAATAAGTTTGATATTTTAAAAAGGTGATTATTCCCTTCTGACTTTCACAATACATTGTTTTGTTTTGTAAACATCTATTGGAAATGAAATAAATTTTAATCCCCAACAAATTTGAGTACAACCAGTAAAGTAGCACACAGACATTGTTTCGAATAAAATGATCGAATAAGAACGGAAATGTTTTTGCACGTGACCTTTTATGCATGCATACACGTTAAGACTTGTCCATAGGTTGTATAGAGCGTTCCCAATGGGCGTGGCTTAGGTTTTTTAGTGACGTATTTGTGTAAATAGAAGCCACTATTGGTGTACAAAAATGGTGAAGTACTTCTTTATCATGCAAAATTCACATCTGAATATTGGCTATCCTACTAAAAAATAAGGAGGTAAATAGTAGTACTGTAGATTAATTGATTAATGTGATTAGGCTAAGGCCGGCTAGACCTATTTACACTTTCAATTTCACTTTATAGGCCTACACTTTTAATGTTTCGTAGGCTAGGCTAATGGATAAGTAGGGATGCCAAGTGATAGTGTTGGTGAATAGGCTATCTAGTCAAGTCACTAATATGCTCACATCGTCTATGATCTATGTCTATGATAATAATAAAATAACCTATTTTATTTAACAGACATAATACAGCTTAAATCTTAACAAGACTTAAAACACAAAACATCATTTTAAAAAAGCTCGAGCCTATATGAAACTTTATTAATACAGCGGCCATTGTTACTTGTACACCATTACTCAAAGTAAACAAAAATCACGTGGTTTTAGTCACGTGAGCGCAAACGCCCTATTGGGTGATGAATTTCTGATTTCGAATTTAATGCTTTAATGATCAGTTATAGTTTATGTGGGTTTTGTGAGTTTTTTTTATATGTTTTTATTTTTTTTTCTCAATGTTGTTTTGTGTGTGTGAGTGTTTTGTTGTTGTTGTTGTTTTTCTTGCACCTGTGATTTTTGTTAATTTCTTTTAACGAAACACAATAATAATATGTTGGCAATAAACCAGGGGACACAATTCTTCAAAATATAATGATTTTTAGATAAAACATGAGTTGTGTCCCTTACAATATACACCATCTAAACCGGATGAAAGATAGGGATTTTAAATTTTATATATTTTATTGACTGACATTTATTTAATTAATTAACGTCCACCAGCAATTCATCCAAATAATTTAAAGTACTCTCTCGGTTGTAAACCGTTTTAAAATTTGTATTGGAGCATTGTTGATAGAGTCCACGCTTTCATTCAAAGATTTAGGAATTAGATCTAGTTTTTTTAGTTGAAAGAAACCTTACAATTATGACTCAGAATAATACAATTATGACTCAGAATAATATACGAAATCATTCACAATAATGCTTCAAGTAAAACTTTGACAGAACTCGTATCTGTGTAAATAAGTTAATGCCATTAAAATGGTGTGGTTGATTTGGGAAAGGAGGGGAGGGAGGTGTAGATTGCACGGGTGTTTTTAAATAAGAAGAAGACGAACCCTAAATATTTAAAGGTTTGTTTCACATAGCTAAAGTCAGATAGTTTCTGTAGACGGCCCTGGTGGATGAATCGGTAATACTGTATTTTTCTTAAATATATATTTCAATTAGCTTAAGATCAGAATGAATTTGAAAATAAAAAGTGAATTTATTTTAATTTTATGGCTTCCACTGGGTTTTTTTTTGTTTTTTTTTGTTTCTTTGATTTTCAAAGCAAAATCTGAGATTTAGTTTCATCAAATTGTAAATGCTTATAACTTATAACTAAAACTTTCTTTATGGGATTAAAAAATCAACAGGGAAACAGCTGTGTTTTATAAAGGCAATTTCTGTTTCTTTGTCATTTTTCTTTAGTTGGTACGTAAATTAGTAAATTAGTCAGTCAGTCAGATAGCTGTAAAATGCATTTGTTGGTCGGTTAGTTAGTTAGTTAGTCAATCAGTAAGGTAGTTAATTATTTACTTATTTGTTAGTTACTCGATCAATCAGTTATCAACTTAGTTCGTCGATTAGTTTTTTAATTAGTTAAATAGTTAGTCTGTCAATTTGCTTAGTTGATTTGTTAGTATATCTGTTGGCCATTCATTCAGTCAGTTATTTAATTATATTATTTGACCTAATACGCCTTGGGCTAAGGGAGACTGCGGTGGGAGGCACAAATACCAAACTACGCCGCTGGGCACTATCTCTCCTTGGACTGATCCTCTTGTCGACCAGTATAGAGAAGTCTTTACACTGTGTGTATCACAAGAGAATACTAAGTGTATGAACCCTGGTCTGATTGAAAGAATCAAATTTGGTGCCATTAGATAAACCAGTAGAGTCTTTTAACTATAGAAATGACAATAGTAAACAAGTTCTGTAAATGTGTTATTGTTCGATTAATCACCTTTGATTATTGCACAAATTACTTCCTGTCTCTTTCACTCTATCTTTCTTTTTCTGCCACTCTCTCTCTCTCTCTTACAGTCTTTCTTTTTCTGTCCTCTCTTTCTCTCTCTCTCTCTCTCTCTCTTACAGTCTTTCTTTTTCTGTCCTCTCTTTCTCTCTCTCTCTCTCTCTCTTACAGTCTTTCTTTTTCTGTCCTCTCTTTCTCTCTCTCTCTCTCTTACAGTCTTTCTTTTTCTGTCCTCTCTTTCTCTCTCTCTCTCTCTCTTACAGTCTTTCTTTTTCTGTCCTCTCTTTCTCTCTCTCTCTCTCTCTCTTACAGTCTTTCTTTTTCTGTCCTCTCTTTCTCTCTTTCTCTCTCTCTCTCTTACAGTCTTTCTTTTTCTGTCCTCTCTTTCTCTCTTTCTCTCTCTCTCTCTTACAGTCTTTCTTTTTCTGTCCTCTCTTTCTCTCTTTCTCTCTCTCTCTCTTACAGTCTTACTTTTTCTGTCCTCTCTTTCTCTCTCTCTCTCTCTTACAGCCTTTCTTTTTCTGTCCTCTCTCTCTCTCTCTCTCTCTCTCTCTTACAGTCTTTCTTTTTCTGTCCTCTCTTTCTCTCTCTCTCTCTCTCTTACAGTCTTTCTTTTTCTGTCCTCTCTTTCTCTCTCTCTCTCTCTTACAGTCTTTCTTTTTCTGTCCTCTCTTTCTCTCTCTCTCTCTCTCTCTTACAGTCTTTCTTTTTCTGTCCTCTCTTTCTCTCTCTCTCTCTCTCTCTCTTACAGTCTTTCTTTTTCTGTCCTCTCTTTCTCTCTCTCTCTCTCTTACAGTCTTTCTTTTTCTGTCCTCTCTTTCTCTCTTTCTCTCTCTCTCTCTTACAGTCTTTCTTTTTCTGTCCTCTCTTTCTCTCTCTCTCTCTCTCTTACAGTCTTTATTTTTCTGTCCTCTCTTTCTCTCTCTCTCTCTCTTACAGTCTTTCTTTTTCTGTCCTCTCTTTCTCTCTCTCTCTCTCTCTTACAGTCTTTCTTTTTCTGTCCTCTCTTTCTCTCTCTCTCTCTCTCTCTTACAGTCTTTATTTTTCTGTCCTCTCTTTCTCTCTCTCTCTCTCTCTCTCTTACAGTCTTTCTTTTTCTGTCCTCTCTTTCTCTCTCTCTCTCTCTCTCTTACAGTCTTTCTTTTTCTGTCCTCTCTTTCTCTCTCTCTTTTTTCTCTCATTTTCTCTCTCTCTCTCTCTCTCTCTTTCTCTCTCTCTCTTTTTCTCTCACTTTTTCTAACAGTTAAAGAATTCTAAATAGCTACGTTTAGATTCTAATGTTAAGATTTTACTCTATACTATTCAATAGATGTACTTGCTAGTATAAGTAATGCACAGTTTTCTTGTTTTAGTTGCCTCGCCAAGCAAGAAGATTGTGTGGCTAACCCTTAACGATGTAATAATAATTAAACCAATTCTCTCCAACCAGTCACTGTTCTTTATTTACGGACATGTGTCTTGAAGCTCAAACCACCAACAGCTTGACTTTGACGATAAACTTTGTTGACCACTGGTCATTAACCTCCCATCTGGTCAACACGCGCGCGTGTTTTAATCCATGGGTTAACACGGAGTACTTTAACCCTTGCGGCGGCCGTAAAACATCAGCTTGGTGTTACCTTCGGCAGACATTTTCTTGTTCCTCCCCTCCCCACCTCCACCGCCTCCATTTTCTTTTAAATGTTATGTCTGGAAACAACAGATGGCGAGCACATATTAGAAACAAGAAATTAAGTACATTAAACAATTTTTAAAATGAAATCAAAGAAATTTTAATGTATAAACGAATGGGGTCGTCCTTAAATGACGTAGTCTCACTTCCCCCCCCCCCCTCCTATCACTCCCTTATTTTTAGAGGGGAAATAATAAAGATATATTTAAGGTAAATTCAAAGTTTAGACCGGACAAATAAAAATGAAAACGAGACTGCATATACAGGATTTATACGGAGAATTGTGTTGTTTTTTTATAAGGGTTTTATTTAAATTGTATTCTTCATTAAATAATTTATAACAATATTATGATCTTCATCATCAGACCCGTGACTTACGGTGCGCGTAAAGAGATTTCTCCATTCGTCCCAGTCAGAAGCAGTTTACAGAAGCGTATCAAGAGGTAGTTCGGTCCACTCTTTCAGGTTGTCTAACCACTTCTTTTTCTGGCGACCTCTTCTGTGTGTTCCTTCCAGTGTACCTTGTAGGATGGGTTGGGCCAATGAGTCATGCCTTACAGTATGACCAAACCATCTCAGCTTTCGTCGTTTTACAGTTGAAAGAAGTGTCTTCTGTTTCCCCGCCAGAATATGGACCTGTAGCAAGACATATTTAATTTGATTGTTTCTCTTTCTTGATAGCTTATTCCTAATAACTTTCTATAGCATTAATATAAGTTGACTTGAATAGGATGAGACATATTTATGTTAAAATTATTCGTGTTAACTTAAGTAAGTTATAAGTTTACAGACGTTCCTTCTAGATAGAAGATTATTACGTCCACTAGGCCCAAAACTCCTGCAGGGCGTCAGGGATCCGTCGGTGGCAGTTGGATTTTGGTTGACAGTCCGGTGAACTAACCGCTGGACCAGCCGGCTTCACTGCAATGTAATGCAATTTTTTTTTACAGTTGAAATCCCTTTAATGTAAACACATGTGAAAGCTCGTGACGTCAAATATGTACACCGCCTTGATGTTTTTTCTCCCATTGAAACGTCACCATGACAATACGTCATCGCAAAATAAGAAATTTGCTTCCAAAGGCGTCGAGCACCCTGGGTGCGCCTTGATTTTATTTTCCAGGGAGGCATCAGTTTTAAAACCAGATGAGTTGTGGGGATGGGGGGAGGGGAGGAAGCTGGGTATTTTTTTTCCGGCCACGCCCTGAATGACACACTAACAACTTCATCAGATCTAAGCCCTGGACTAATACCAATGTCAGGGAACTCGTTTGTTCCTTACTCTGTGAGACTGTATCACCGCTGCTCCTTGACAGTAAAAGCATAATCAAGAGACAGATGTTTGAGTCTTGCAAATTTGAACTGTCTGCATGAGTGCGAATGTGTTGTATCTGTTCCGGTTGTTATGCTTGTGTGTGGAATGTTTTTTTTTTTCTTGTTCTAATTGATATCAATGTAATCAAGCCATACTTTCATTCTGGATCAATAAAGAAATCTTATCTTAAGCGTTACCATAAATAGTACTCGCTCCGAATGAGCAACAATAAAGTATTTAATAATCTAAGATTATTCATTTACGCAATCCCGATCCTAATCCTTATATTATATTTGACACCAATTCTAATCTCTTCATACCTGAGGCCGAAACCGAAGCCAAAACCGAAAGTTATAATTCACTTTTGGTCGAAAACGAAACAGAAAGATAAACCGAAGACATTGCCAAAGAAAAGATTTTAAAAAAAATGCACAGTAATCCCATACTCTATTTTTCGACATTAAATTAAATCCGTTCATTATTAACTACAATTTTCTACTTCACACAGATTAATATTCGCAACAATTCAACTAAATGCAATTATCAATAAGCAGTGTAATAGATGCAGGACTAGCGTTGCAGTCTGAATTTTGAAATTTACAATTGATATTCGTTTGATGACCGAAAGTCAATATCAGTTTCGACCGAAACTGAAAGCAAACCGAAAGTTAACTTTTTGGCTTCGGCCGAAACTACACCGGAAGAGGCCATTCGCTTACTTTTGAGACAGAAACCTAATTTCTGCCGCCCTCTACTTCATACCTTCTACCCCTGAGGTGTGCAACTTTTGTTCGTCATTGGGCCGCATAAAGTTTTTGATCCACACCAAAATAGGCAACAAACTGTTAAAATGTATATTGTACAAAATAGATCGCCGATACAAACTCTGTCGGAGGGCCACACTCAAAGGCTTGGCGAGTCGTGATGTGGCCAACTGGCTGAACACCTCTAAATGAAACCATTGAACAAATCTTGAAATTTCAGACCTTTCGCCTCATTAGTTTCAGTCTTAGTTATAGATATAGGTAGTTGTGTTCAATAATTTTTTTTAAGCACAAAATCTGTGTTGAATGTCTGTCTAAAGTCTCACCAAGCAGAGCGATCAGCTATTACTCATACAATATAAAAAGCAACAACACACAAGCAGAAACAAAAAAGGAAGTCTAGAACTGCTCACATTTGAAAGTATTCTAATAATATCATTCGACTCACTCTGTCAGAATGTTGCCATAAGGTCAGGACCGACGCTAATACAGGGCGCCTACATTATTTGGTGATAAATGCGTAGGAGTCGTGATCAGATCAAACATGGGGGGACATAACTCCTATAGTTTACATTTACAACAAGAGGGGACATAACTCCTATAGTTTACATTTACAACAAGAGGGGACATAACTCCTATAGTTTACATTTACAACAAGAGGGCACATAACTCCTATAGTTTACATTTACAACAAGAGGGGACATAACTCCTATAGTTTACATTTACAACAAGAGGGGACATAACTCCTATAGTTTACATTTACAACAAGATGTGACATAACTCCTATAGTTTACATTTACAACAAGAGGGCACATAACTCCTATAGTTTACATTTACAACAAGATGGGACATAACTCCTATAGTTTACATTTACAACAAGAGGGGACATAACTCCTATAGTTTACATTTACAACAAGAGGGGATATAACTCCTATAGTTTACATTTACAACAAGAGGGGACATAACTCCTATAGTTTACATTTACAACAAGATGGGACATAACTCCTATAGTTTACATTTACAACAAGATGGGACATAACTCCTATAGTTTACATTTACAACAAGAGGGGACATAACTCCTATAGTTTACATTTACAACAAGATGGGACATAACTCCTATAGTTTACATTTACAACAAGAGGGGACATAACTCCTATAGTTTACATTTACAACAAGAGGGGACATAACTCCTATAGTTTACATTTACAACAAGAGGGGACATAACTCCTATAGTTTACATTTACAACAAGAGGGGACATAACTCCTATAGTTTACATTTACAACAAGAGGGGACATAACTCCTATAGTTTACATTTACAACAAGAGGGGACATAACTCCTATAGTTTACATTTACAACAAGAGGGGACATAACTCCTATAGTTTACATTTACAACAAGAGGGGACATAACTCCTATAGTTTACATTTACAACAAGAGGGGACATAACTCCTATAGTTTACATTTACAACAAGAGGGGACGTAACTCCTATAGTTTACATTTACAACAAGAGGGCACATAACTCCTATAGTTTACATTTACAACAAGAGGGGACATAACTCCTATAGTTTACATTTACAACAAGATGGGACATAACTCCTATAGTTTACATTTACAACAAGAGGGCACATAACTCCTATAGTTTACATTTACAACAAGAGGGCACATAACTCCTATAGTTTACATTTACAACAAAAGAGCACATAACTCCTATAGTTTACATTTACAACAAGAGGGGACATAACTCCTATAGTTTACATTTACAACAAGATGGGACATAACTCCTATAGTTTACATTTACAACAAGAGGGCACATAACTCCTATAGTTTACATTTACAACAAGAGGGCACATAACTCCTATAGTTTACATTTACAACAAGAGGGCACATAACTCCTATAGTTTACATTTACAACAAGATGGGACATAACTCCTATAGTTTATATTTACAACAAGATGGGACATAACTCCTATAGTTTACATTTACAACAAGATGGGACATAACTCCTATAGTTTACATTTACAACAAGAGGGGACATAACTCCTATAGTTTACATTTACAACAAGAGGGGACATAACTCCTATAGTTTACATTTACAACAAGATGGGACATAACTCCTATAGTTTACATTTACAACAAGAGGGCACATAACTCCTATAGTTTACATTTACAACAAGAGGGGACATAACTCCTATAGTTCACATTTACAACAAGAGGGCACATAACTCCTATAGTTTACATTTACAACAAGAGGGCACATAACTCCTATAGTTCACATTTACAACAAGAGGGCACATAACTCCTATAGTTTACATTTACAACAAGAGGGCACATAACTCCTATAGTTTACATTTACAACAAGATGGGACATAACTCCTATAGTTTACATTTACAACAAGATGGGACATAACTCCTATAGTTTACATTTACAACAAGATGGGACATAACTCCTATAGTTTACATTTACAACAAGATGGGACATAACTCCTATAGTTTACATTTACAACAAGATGGGACATAACTCCTATAGTTTACATTTACAACAAGAGGGCACATAACTCCTATAGTTTACATTTACAACAAGATGGGACATAACTCCTATAGTTTACATTTACAACAAGAGGGCACATAACTCCTATAGTTTACATTTACAACAAGATGGACATAACTCCTATAGTTTACATTTACAACAAGATGGGACATAACTCCTATAGTTTACATTTACAACAAGATGGGACATAACTCCTATAGTTTACATTTACAACAAGATGGGACATACTCCTATAGTTTACATTTACAACAAGATGGGACATAACTCCTATAGTTTACATTTACAACAAGAGGGCACATAACTCCTATAGTTTACATTTACAACAAGATGGGACATAACTCCTATAGTTTACATTTACAACAAGATTGGACATAACTCCTATAGTTTACATTTACAACAAGATGGGACATAACTCCTATAGTTTACATTTACAACAAGATTGGACATAACTCGTATAGTTTACATTTACAACAAGATTGGACATAACTCCTATAGTTTACATTTACAACAAGATGGGACATAACTCCTATAGTTTACATTTACAACAAGAGGGCACATAACTCCTATAGTTTACATTTACAACAAGATGGGACATAACTCCTATAGTTTACAGTCTGTTTCTGTTTCCGTTTTCTTTTTCTTTTCTTTCTTTTTTATTTCTTTTCTCACGCTTGAAAAGAAACGACGGGCTTGATGGTGGTGGGGGCGGGGGCGCGGAAGAGGGGGTTTGGAGTGGATACTTGAGAATTTTCACACGTGCCTTGGACTGCGGCGTAGGTTAGGGTGGTCAGACGCCGCCCTGATTTATATGCTGGTCAATTGGATACCGCATGTGTTCACGGCCACTTGTATGCACTTCAGAGAGAGAGAGAGAGAGAGAAAGAGATAAACAGAGAGAGAGAGAGAGAGAAATAGACTGACTGCCTCTAGGGACCAATCTTCTTTCTTTCTACTCCCCGCCCCCAAACCTTCCCTCTGTGAACAAGTTTGAGGGTGTTTGAGTACGCCTCTCCCTGTGAGCAGACTAGAAAAGGTCAGCCTGCGCTCACCAGCTCGGAACACGGTGACATTGATGGACTGCTTCCCAGGGACGGACATGTTCTTATTCACACTCATTACGAAAATGACACGTATGCATCTAGGGTCTCATCGCTGCTCATGGCCCCACAAACCCCCCGCGTGTTGACCGACCGCCGGATCCGCTAGTGGACAAAGTGACATAGTCATAGGCACGCAGGTCGTGGCAGATTCGTTGAGGCTAATTGAATTGTGGCATAGACTGCCAATGGACCGCCATCCTAATCTAAATCTCTTGGAAACGGTTTTAAATTGAAGTCTTTGACGTTTGAATCGTAATTCCCTATTATTGTATAACTAAATGGCATACTTTTAATTATTCTTTTTTTTTTCTATTATTGATAAGTTAAAAATGAGTTAACCGAATGACTGATCAACTAAGTAAAGACCAAAAAGAAACATACAAATGAAAAAGAAACTATAAATAAACATGATAGATAAAAGAGATAGGCTTCATAAATAGAAGGAACAGTAGATGAAGCAGATGGAACTTGATGGAACAGATAGATGCATGGAACAGAAAGAAAAAATGGAACAATAGATGAATGAAACATGTCAATTAATAAAGAAGATAGATAGATGAGGAAACGATTGATAAATGGAATATAGATAATTGAAACAGTCGATAAATGGAACAGTTTAATAAATGGAACAAATAGATACTTTCGTAATTTATTGACAGACCTGAGTAAGGAACTCTGGGCAAGATTTGATATAGAATAGATACCAGAACATAAAATGTGGCAGGCGCTGAAGATTTCGATCAGAAAAAAAAAGATAAATATTTTCAGGAAATAAAAGATAGACCAGAAGAAACAATCGATAGGTTAGATCGGGTGTCAGCAACCCACGGCACGCGTTCCAGACATGAAATATATAACAATTTTCAATGGCACGCAAAAGATCCCCACTCAAAATGGCAATTCGAGTCTGTTCTACAAGAAAAGAGCTTCGCTGTTGGCACGTTGAATGAATTAGAAATTCTACTTTGGCTCACGATGATTAAAAGGTTTGATCATTCAAAATATAGCTCGTACGTAATATGGATAGTACAGAATATAGATCATACACCAAATGATCTATGTCTAGAAGATAGCAAAAACTTACATACAACTCTACAACCCTCAAAAGGTTAATGTATAAAATAGCTATGACGGAGAAAGTAATACATTCTAAGGACATTTCTGCTGGTTCTTTATACCATGATGTAAGTTGCTACTTACCCGTTACCTTATTCGGAATACCAAGGATAGTTCTTATCTTCTGATACATACGCACATTATATACATAGATTTTTGCGTCTTACGCGTGTCCGCGGTTTGAGTCTAGTTTAGCATTTTTTTATTAGAGTTTTAAAAGATGTTAATGTGTCGGTTTTCCTAGTTTGTTCAGGCAACCCATTCCATGCCACTGGATGCCAATCAGGAAGAAATAGAGCTGGTGTATATTTCACATAATTTATCAGACGGTAATGCTATTTGTATACAGTTTTCTTGCGGTTGAGCGTTTTTCGACTTACAACATCAACTCGGACACTGAAAGTGGACATAAAGAGAGCGTTTGGAAAAACTCCAACAACATCACCAACAGAAATCTCAGAGAACGTAAGTATCCTACTTGGCGTTAATAAGACACGAGTCCTGGTCTGCTCAACATTTACTCGATACACCGAGACTAGACAGGAGGGCAGTAAATAACATACACAAACTCGGGCAGCCGGGGGACTGAAAACGGCCCAAACTACTAATTGCCATTGACGTGGCCGCCAGACTTCATCAAAAGAAGGGTCATTATAAAAATAAGAAAAGGGAAATCTCCCTTTTTTCTTTTTGTGCTTCGTTTGCTGGTCGAACGGCTAGAGGGTCAGTCATCTCCCCTCCCCCCACCCCACCCCCATGCCCTGTAAGGATTTAAGCGTCTGGCTAGTTTCTCTCCTCGGGCCGCCTATTATAGAGTCCAGTTGAAATCTCTGGAGAGGGTGGACCGTCCAGTCTGATTTCTGACAGAGATTGATGGTGTAATGAAGGGCGTACAGGGGGATGGGGGAGAAAAAAAGAACTTCCCCCCTGGAGGAAAAATGCGGGTGTGTGTGCGGTGGGGGTCTAGGGGGCGGTGAGCAATTTATAACAGAACACTCCTCCCTCTTTAATCGCCACGAAAATACAAAATTTGATACGTGTAGTTTGAGCTGGACCGTGACCTTGGAAGTAATGTGATTTTTTCATATTTTTTTTTCAAAAATTTATCTTAGTGTAGCTTTTTCTGAACAAATAAAAAGAAGAAAGAGGAAAAAAATGGGCCGGATACATTAATTTCTCTCTACACAATAAAGTGGGCTATAGCTATGAGATAGATTTAAAGTGCATATAGAGGGTATATTTTTTTTAATTCAAGCTCATATTTGAGTAGTAGCCAGTTGGGCCGAATTGATTCATGGAGCCAGTGAAGCAGCGTCCACCAGTTTATGTGGCCACGGCATACTAGGAGATTGTGTGGTCAGCACAATGCTCAGCCGCCTTTACTTTACCCCAACTAAAGTCAGGTACCCATCAGAGCTGGGTAGGCTCAGGGACACCCCCCTTTTCCAAAACCCGGGAACAAATTCTAGCCTTCACCAGGATTCGAACCCAGGACCTTCAGTACGCTGCATCTCGGCCACGTCACCCCCAGCTCATATAAGGGTATATGTCAAGGGGCATTCTGTAATTTATCGCAAGTCTTGCTATAAAAAAGTCACTATGTCAATAAAAATACTTTAAATACATTTTTATTTCAGCTTAAGGAACATACTTAATAAAGACCATACATTATATAAATCTTACGAGATATTATAGGGCTAGATCTCACAGAATATAGATCTTACAGAGTATTGATCTCTTGTAGAATATTGATCTTGCATAACATAGATCTCACAGAATATAGATCTTACAGAGTATTGATCTCTTGTAGAATATTGATCTTGCATAACATAGATCTCACAGAATATAGATCTTACAGAGTATTGATCTCTTGTATAATATTGATCTTGCATAACATAGATCTCACAGAAAATAGATCTGTTAAAATATAAATCTTAAAAAAATATAGATATTACAGATACTACAAAATACTACAAAATACTACAAAATATATATCTTACAAAGTATGGATCTTATATAGATCTTAAGGAATATAGATCTTACTGAATATAGATCGTGAGCAATATAGATCTAGTAGAATATTGATCTTATAGAACTGGGATCGGCAACTTACGGCACACTTGATGATGATGATGATTTATATAGCGCGCCTATCCATGCTATGTTAGCATGCTCAGTGCGCTCTGGTTCACGTTTCAGTTGTGAATGTGCTATAAAAACAAAAAACTATAGGCTTAGTTGAAGTTGGCACGCCGATGGATTTTCAATGGCATGCGGAAGAGGCCTTAAAAATCTTTTCAAGTCTCTTCGACAAGAAATTTAGTTCTACGGCAGGATGACTGTTAGGCTGTTGGCACGCTGAATAAATTAGAAATCCTACTTCGGTACACTGTTATCCAATGATTGCCGACCCCTGTTGTAGAATATAGATCTCACAGAAAATAGATCTGGTAAAATATATATCTAATTTTACAAAATATAAATCTAATCTTACAAAATATAATTTTTTACAAAATATAAATCTTATATAATATAGATCATACTGAAGATAGATCTTGCGGAATACACTTGATGTGCTGTTGATCAAGTGACCGCCAGTGTGGGTAATTGTTGTTTTTTTTTCAAAAATAGAACATTTAGTTAATAAATACTGTATGACTTTATGCGGCACGGTAGCCGAGCGGCTAGGATTTTTTCCCAGGACTTGAGGGCGTCCCTGAGTCTACCCAGCTCTGATGGTTAGGTAAAACCTGACATTAATTTTGGTAAAGTAAAGGCGACTGGGTACTGTGTTGGCCACACATCCCCTAGTATGACGTGGCCACAGAAACTGGTTTAGGCTGCTTCACCAGAAAATTACTTTTTTTTTTACTGTATGACCTTGATTAAATGGACTTTGGACTACATGACGTTACAGGGGGCTTAAGGGCTTGCTTCAATACAAACACTGACCGCGTAATGTTTGATTCGATTTAGATTTAGAGTCTATACACTTTAATGTAGGCCTATTGTGTTATAATTGTAATGCATGACATTGAATTAGTATTTTTACTTTAAAATAAATAATACTTTTATATCTACTTTTCGTTACGTGTCAAAATAAATTAAAATCACGTGTAAATGAAATGCGCGGGAATTATTGGTTCACGTCCGTCAGTAGTCAGTACCTCGGCTCCAGACCGGAGATTGCCGAGTCTGGCATAGTCCTTCGTTTTTTATTTAAATTATTTCATTTTTTTTCCCCGTCCCTATCTCCGTTCGTTGTTTTGAATCGTCAGCCGTGCGCGAAAACGTTTTCAAGCCGTCTGCCGCGCTGGCGGGCTGGCGAATCAAGGAGGAAAGCACCGAGTGTGAAAAAAAAGGGGAGCTGACTCGAGTAGTGTGAAGGGAAAGAGAGAGAGAGAGAGGAAAAAAATATTACCTTTCGGAATAGAGGATTTTTTCCCCTACCTCTACCGTTCGCGGGCTACGCTGTTGATATTTCGGTTTGTTCTTTATCGCATGGCAAGCACGCAGGATTTTTCTACTTTCGCTCTTGCACTCAAAATGTTCTGAGTATGGCATAAAGCATCTGTGGATATTAAAACATTACATAGTCTATATAAAAATATATTTTTAAAAAAAACCTGTCCGGTTGTAATCTGTGTGCCCCCAGATGGACGTAAGTGGATATTTCAGAGTGGTTTATTTGCTAAAGTTTTTATAGTGATATCGAGGTCTGTTCATTCATTTGGATATATCGGTTTTGTGGTGCATGAACTTTGCACGTTCGTGTATGGGTGTTTTTTACTCTCTCATATAGATCTAGTTTATTTCCGCTGAAAATTTTTCAAGTTTTATGATTTTGGAGGTAACTAAATAAACGTTAAGAAAATTGTGCAAGCATATCATCAAATTATTTGTGTAGTTTATTCGGTGTTTCTAAAAATCTTTGGTCAATGTAAATAACAAATTATAAAATTTATTTCTAACTTTTTTTTTATGGAATTTGTAAAGATTATTTCATTTTTAAACCTTTAATTCCGTTTAAAATAGAAACACACAAAATATGCCTTACACAAAAAACTAGCTATAATCTCAAATTAATTTCAATAAATGAGCCGAAACAAAATTCATTGTAGGGAGCATTACCAATGAATAGATTGTTGTCTGAATGAACAATTGAATAGAATAGAATTCATTGTCAGAAATAGGTGTCTTAGTTAATTGTTTACATATTATTTTGTCTATAGACATATCATTCAAATATGGTATAGTTTACAATATATTGTAGGGCCTATAGTCCACTATTTCAATGTCAGGGATATAATGGGGAATTATACCACAATCATTCTATATATAGTGGGGTTACTCTTGTATAGTGCGTATGCTGTTAAATGATGGGTGTAAAGGGTTTGTTAAATGCACAATGCACAGTCATATTAAAACTGTTTGGATAAAACTTCAAAGATTTTTTATATTTTCAACAATAACAACAATTAAACAATACATATCTTAGAAATTGTGTTTTCCGTACAGTTTAATACATCGGCAACGTGTGTAGTGTGTATCTTTATATTTGTGTAGTTTTTATTTTGCTCTTGATACACGCTCAACTTTATTTTAAAAATATAATGAAGGAAAAAAATATTTATTCACATAAAAGTTTTAAATTGCTGATATCTGCTGTACTTTGATTGATTGTTTTTCTAGTTTTGTAAAAAAAAAATGATGGTAACCGTAGCCTATAAATAAAAAATATATATGCCTATCTGAACCAGACGGTTGAGTTGTTTCCCTTCAATATTTAATATTCTGTTATTTAATAGAGCTGAGGAAACATTATATACCCGCGTCTCTATAGTCAGACTGCACATGAACAATGTAAGGTCATAAACACGGACATGCGATTTAACTGCTGGTATTATGGTTGCAAAATTAAATTGCTTCAAGATACGTGAATAAAATTATTATTATATTTTTACAACCTGTGCTTGTGACGTCTCAGCTCTCGTGTTAAATTTCAAAGATAGTAATAAAATAATATATTAATAATGTGTAAGACAGACAAGAAATAATTGTTTCAATGCCATAATGACTCATTGAGATAATGAAGCACACTTGACAATAAACCAGTTTCTGTGGCCACCGTACACTATGGGATTGAACGGCCAAAAAACAAATGCCTAGCTGATTTAATCTGTTCCTTACTATTGCCAGATAAGGAAAGTGGTCTATTGAAGAACGTTGGCAACGTTGTAGCCTAACTCTAAAAATATACAATAAATTCTTTACCGTTGTTTTCCGTCTACAAGTTTTCAATGTATCTTTCTATCCGGTTTTAAGTTTTCCATCACTCCCTTTACTGTACCTTTGTATTTGTTGAACTTTATTTTTCTCTCACTCCCCCCCCCCCACTCCCTCTCTCTCTCTCTCTCTGTATTTCTCTCACACTTACGCAATCTTCTCAGCGGGTGATATATTCGGAAGATAATAAGTAGCTCCATCCGCTAGCAGCCCATCTCTCTCTCTCTCTTTCTTTCTCTCACTCTGTCTCTCTCTCTTTCTATCTCTTTCTCTCTCTCTCTCTATTTCTCTCTCTGACTCTTTAAATATCTAAAGCACAAATTATGTTTAAGTTTTCGTAAATATTAATATCCGGTGCAGAATCTTATATGTTGTTTTTTTATCTAGCACACCAATTTCTCTTTCTCTCTGCGTGTGTATGTGTGTGTGTGTGTTTGTATATGTGTTTATTTGACAGCATGATCAGAGTCAGGGATTAAACCCCTTTCAGCCAGTCGTAGAAAGAAGAAAAAAAAGGTTTCTAGCGGGGTTCCCACATTCCATTTCCAAAATATCAGAAATGCACACAACCTCTCTCTCATACACACAATTCTAGAAAATTTTCAAAAGAAATAGAAAAAGAATATGAAAGTGAAAGAAAGAGAGAGAGAGAAGAGAAAGCCAGCAAAATCTTTTTTTAAATGGAAATAAGAGATTTTTCTAGAGTATGGAGTCTGAAACAGCATGGGTGAAATTGAGGTCTAAAATTGGAAAGTCCCGCTAATTCACACACAACTCCGGGAGAATATCGTCACAGAAAATGAAATACCCAGAGAATCGAAACGAACAATGAGCTAACGCGCGGCTTTGTATACATCTTGTTTATGCTTGTATATAAATCTCGTTTTTATATTTTGTTATAAATCTTGTTGATATATTCTGATTTCTATTTAGGGTTCACCATTGCGTATTCAAACTAAACAACGTTATTTTAACATTGTATAGGCCTAGTTATCAACATTTTGACAAAAGGCTGAAATAAAATATAAAAAACAAGCACTAATAACATAAAACCTTGCCACCATATTGGACTATTTGAAGAGTAACACTTCCAAAACAAAACTTTCAAGATTTCACTGTGTTCCCACTGGCATATATAATATATTTCTCTCTGTGAATGTCTAATTGTGTGCTTGCGGCATAATTAATATCACCGCACGCCTAAATGTCCCGCCACTTCCTCTTTTGATGTGGAGGAGACAACCTTAGATGACAAGCCATCAGTGTCGGATTAAATCCCCCTGGATGTGGCGGGTCAACCCGTCCGAGTAATTTTGGATTATCTACCGCGCATTCCTGTATTCCGTGTCTGTGTATTCATTTAAAAAAAAAGTGTTTTGTGTTTTAATTTAAGATTTGTGCCAAAAAAAAAATTATATTTCACACAAAATGTCTGCTGCTCCATTTCCTGCGTTTTGGATTTTAGTTCCTGTATTTCTGCTGATTAACGGTAAGTTATTTTTCTCCTTCTTTTGAAAAAAATAAATTTTTAGTAATTAAGCTTATATAGGAAAGAAATTCTCAAATTAGCTTCATTTAAATGATTTTTTTTTTAAATATTAACACACGTTGCTTCAATAAGATGGTAAATACAAACAAATATGAATATTATGTATTTTTACTTTACAGCACCACGTGACGCATTATCACAAAATATTTTTTTTTTTACACTTAGGCTAGACTATATTTTAACACTGCAGCAGCTATTCTTTTTAGAGTGTCTGTCTTTATTATTATTGTCTGTTGTTCACATACATACAACAAAAACATATTATAGGCCTACATACAGACATGGGAGGGGGGCACCCTTTAGGCCTACTATGTTTTTGGGTAGCCGAGCGGCAGCGCGTTCGACTGGTGATCTCGAAGGACCTGGGTTCGAATCCTGGTGGAAGCTAGGATTGTTCTCAAGAATTGAGGGTGTCTCTGAGTTTACCCAGCTCTGATAAGTATCCGACATTAGTTGGGGCGGCTGGGCATTGTGCTGGCCACACATCCCTTCGTATGCCGTGACCACAACCCTATGGATCGATTTGGTCCAAATGTTTCCTTTCCAAATACAGACATGTAGGCCTACATTTTCTAAAGCATGCACTAATAATCAGCAGGGATTACATAATGTACAATGAGCAATATTTACCCACATAGTACAGAGTCCAGGAGATACAATACACTTAGCATACATCTTCCAGATAGTCTTACTAAACTACTCAACTAACAAAATACTACACAAAGTGTTAGATAACTTTGTTTTATTGGGTCAAGTACATTTGTTATGATTAACATAGTGGTTACTTACATGAGGACTTTAATATTCAACACATGAATAATAACAAAACAATAATATAATATATGTGTGTACGGTGTCGATAGTTATGTTTAAATCTATACAAATTTTTATATAACAAAAAAAAAACGGTTCATGGTATGCTTTATAAAACTACAAACACAAACAAACTAGGAAAAAAACGAACAAACGCAGCAATACAAACAAACTCGCAGCTCCTCCTATTTCATCAGCTTACAGTCAATCTTTTACATTATAATTAAAGGAACCTAACTCGAGGAACAATATCAAATGGTTCTTCAGTTACAATAAAAGGGCCATAATCACTATTCGTCATGCATGAAATGATTGTCTCCCATCTCGTTTCCTTCTAATAACGTAACAATTTATTATACCACCAAAAATATATATGAAATATTCAGAACACATATTTCCTTTGCTGTAGGTCTACACGTTATGTGTACTCAGTGTTGCCTATTAGTTGTTTAAGTAACGGTAGGCCTACACTAAATGCGTGTGTTTGTTTATATTTGTTTGTATAGGATCAATTATTATATAGATCTATATGTGTGTATTCAGCAAAAAAAAGTGTTTAATTTAAACAAAAACAACACTATAACAACATTCTTAACACTTTTTGTTTTTATTTTGAAAAAAACAAAAAACAGACACAAACACTAACTAAGGCTAAAGCTAATTATAAGCACATATTTGAGGAGCAAGCCGTGTGAATGGTAGATAAAATCTCTGATGGATTCTGCATCAGTAAGTTAATTAAATGGCAAGCCAACGTGTATCTGTATTCAAACGGTACAACAAAAAAACACAAACAACTCACTTTATGAAACCGTTTCGCTCTAATTTCCTTTCCACGTGTGTATATCAACAGCTCGCCTGCACGCACACACACACACACACACACACTCTCTCCTCCTAACCCACCCCTCCACATCATCATAATTCCTCCCTCCCCCCCCCCCCTCTACCTCATTCCATGTGTCTTGGTTCCAATTTTACATCTTTGTATTCGTCTTTAATCAACTTCTGTATCAAAGTGAGTACGACTTGGGTTTAACCCGCATGTGTGATTGTGTGTGTGTGTGTGTTAATGGGAGGATGGGAAGGAGAGAGGGAATTAACATGCGCGGGAGGGTAGATTCAACGTGTACACTTAGAATATTTAGTTCAGTGACGCATTGTTTATGGTTTAATTAACACGACGCCCGCCTCCCCCCACCCAGCAACCGATGTTGCATGTGCGGATTTAGACAATCAACACAAAAAGAAGAAAAACCCATAAAAAACACAGGCAGGGAATTAGGAAAGTAAATAACAATAAACACACACACACACACACAGAGCAACACACACAGAGCAACACACACAGAGCAACACGCACAGAGCAACACACAGAGCGATGTGTTTCATAGCATTGCAAGCGCTGCTATTAGCCAATATAGCCTACTCAATGTAATGTGTTCGCACAAAACATCACACGCCGCTGTAGCTAATGCAGTGTAGATTTGGATAATAACATACATTTCTGCAGATTTCAAATAAAACGCAAATAACATAACGCGTTTCTTCTACAAGATATTAAAGTGATAGATGACTGTTGGCACGGTGAATGAATTAGAAATCCCACTTTGGCACACTATAATCAAACGGTTGCCTAACCCTGATATATAGATCAAACAGTCAGTGCCTTTGCAAGAGATTTGGGGGCCCAAGGGGCCTTGGCCACTATAGGGGCCCCTGAATTTTTACATTCGACATTACGACATGAGAAAAAACAATTCGGACACTCCTTTGGGGGCCCCCCTTAAGTAGGGGACCTGGGGGGATTTTCGAATTTGGACCCCCCCCCTTCCCTAGCTACGCCACTGCAAACAGTGTCTGAAGCAAATAATTAAATAAACATTTTTCAAAATAAAATTTTTTAACGTTTACCGTAAGAAGAAAAAATAATTGACCTAAAAAATAAAATTTTCGAATTAATATGTCTTGTGTTAAATGGTAAATCTAGTTTTTCGCAAATTTATCTACATTTAATATTTTATAGAAACGAGATTTCTACAAACTAACAGTTTCTGTTTTTTTTTAAATCTCAACGGGAGGTAATTGATGGGAGGTCAGAATCTTGACCCGGTCAATAAAAACCTGAGTTTAAAACGAGAATGAAGTCTGTGGCAATTAATAGCACAAGACAGGAGGCAGATAGAAGGGGGGGGGGCTCCGATAGTCTCCCCGGACTCTAACCCTCACTTCAAACCACACGTGCCTTTACGTATGTGCATATACACACATATGACGCACAAGCACGCGTACACAGTTTTCAGGCGAGTGATGTAGATAGTGACATACATCGAATTAGGAGTAGCGTGGCTTGGCGTCAGGGCATTCGCCTGACTTACCGAAAGGTTCGAGTTCAAAAACTGGCCACAAAATCCCCTAGTATGCCGTTGCCTCAGAAACTGGTGAACTGATTTGGTTCCGACTCGGTACGCTGCCCTGTGTGTCCTACTATCAAGAGTAACCAATTGAAAATAGCGCCCATACTAAAAAAAAAGTCCTTTAGCCGCGAGTTGTTGTTTTTTTTTTTTAAAGAAGGGGAACCGGACTGAAAGGAAATGGTGTTGCCAGCACAGTCGCTTCAACTTTTCTCGTAGTGGTCTAGACTCTAGACTCTTTTAGAATTTCCCAGAAACGACGCACGTGCTAGACGAATAGCATCCAGACGTTTTATCAGGAACAAAAACTCGTAAGCCTTGACAGGGATCGGCAGAATACGGCACGTGTGCAAAACTTGGCACGCAGAGCAATTTTCAATGGCACGCGGAAGACTACCAAAAAGGCAATGCAGGTAATTCTGCAAGAAGTTGATTGCTAAAGCAGGATGACCTTTAGACTTTTGGCACGCTTATTGAATTAAAAATCCTACTGTGGCACATTGTTATTAAAAGGTTGCCGACCCCTGATCTACGTGGTTGGTGAGCCATAAGCTCAGTCTGAGTACCAAGCGCGCCGCATTGATTAATCTTAACTCTTATATATCTATTCTGTAGTTTCCCTGTCTTACTTGACCCCCATTCACCCAACAGCCATTGGTTGGCTGTTCAATACAAAAGCGCTTTTTACAGCAACAGCATCAACAACAATGGGCAATGAAAACACCACCAACAAAGACAACAATAGAATGCGTCCTTAGGCCGGTTTTGGGAAATTGGCGGGCTTCGCTGGGATAGACAGAAATCAAATTTAAGAAATTTCGGCGCATAAAATTTAAAAAAAAAGAAATAAATAATAATTGTTTAAAGGGCGAAAGGTTAGCGTTAGGGATTTCCAGTAATCCTGTAATCCTTAAAATGCCATAGTTCTCTTACAACCACGGTCTCCATTTTTCTCTATTGTATAAGGAAATCAATAGAAGAAAAAATATTAGGCTTTTGAAAAATAGAATAAAGATAACAACAAGATGTGTGCGTATTCTTTATTTAGGAAGGACGGGGGTCAAGAGACATGCATGTTAAAATATTTTTCCTTTAAAGTAAGGGTTGATAGTTCATTTCTGCAATTTTCATCCAAAAGATTTGATGAAACGGGATAATTTTTTTGTGTGGAAATAACGTACTTAGAGATTGTTTGGCCAACAAAACTATGTTTTAATTCCCCCAAACTAATATTAGGTAACCATCAGAGCTGCGCGAACGTGGAGATGAAGCATATTGGATGAGGCTGGAAGAACTGGAAAGAGCTGGGATGAATTAAATCAACGGGCAAGAAACCATGGAGAGTGGCGTGCTTTGACAGAGGCCCTATGTTCTACAAGGAACCCAAAAGGACAAATGATGAAGATCATAGCTGCTGCTAGAATTTTATTTAGAATTGCGGTAGAAATTAGAAATCCTGGCCGGTTATCATTTTTTTATAAATCGGAATTCGAACCAAAGCTTTTCAGATAGTACACTCCCACGCGCAGCCCCAGACAGAACAGAACCATCGTCTCTCCAAACATGAATCTACTTTAAAAAGGCGATACTTTTACATATGACATGGAAACCAAAGTAAGAATAAACAAATACCTACATTTATATAGTATATATCTGTCATAATGTGGGCGTTAATGTAATGCTGAAATTCTACCAATCATAAAACAGTCAATAATATGATCTCTACGCAACGTTATCTAAGTGTCCATTAGCAGAAATTTCCTTCTTTTTTCTCCATTTACTGCAACCAAGAAAAGTCGTAAAAACGTTATATGTTAGCTTTTTTTTTTTGTTACTTCTTTCCGCAACCGCTACAATACAGATTACATTGAAAACGCCCCCCCCCCCCCGGCCCCCAACAAACAACCTCGGAAAAAAAAAACAACCCTCGCCGACGCCCCCCGCAGTTTGCCTACGACACAACCGCGGCAGTAAATCTTGCTCGTGTTCAGCTTCCATTTCCTTCTGGCGCTGTTCCCTACATAAGATAAATGTTCTGGCGTCATTTACGCCGCCGGGATGTTCTATCGATCTTTTGCTCCCCCCCCCCCACAACCACCCTTACCCCTACCAGTATAGCTTCTCTTTTTTTCTTCTTATAGAACAAAAAGAAACAACACACACACACACACACAAAACAACAACAGCACAGAAACCCCCCCCCCCACACGAGTTTAACAAAGAGGTTTGACGGATGGCGCTTTTGTTATCCCCGGTTTACCATAATCTAGAAGTTGTTAATCCATCGGGCTTCTTTTATTCCATTAACGTGTTTTCTGTGTGTATCTGTGTGTATCTGTGTGTATCTGTGTGTATCTGTGTGTATCTGTGTGTATCTGTGTGTATCTGTGTGTATCTGTGTGTATCTGTGTGTATCTGTGTGTATGTTATAGTAGTCTCTGGGTAATTGCGCGACCCCCATCCCCCTTTTTTTTCTCCCACACTCCCCCCCAACCCGCTACGTCTATATTTTTGTTTCATGATTATGTAATAGTCATGGTACCATTAATACTGTCGTCTCCATCACACACACGTGCGCTCTCACACATACACACACACACGTGCGCTCACACACACACACACGTGCGCTCACACACACACACGTGCGCTCACACACACACACGTGCGCTCACACACACACACACACGTGCGCTCACACACACACACACACGTGCGCGTCCTTCATGTCCCGCCCTTTTTTTGTGTTGAAACAATGGCTGTGCAGATGTGTTTCAATTATGCAGTAAATGATCCTGATTGCAATATTTTTTTTTCTTCTTTTGAATAATAAATCATCCGAATGACTGAACTTTCGCTTGCAGATTGCGCAGTTTGCAGATTGCAACACAACTTTAACTTTGCCCTGTGGTAGTTGGCAAAAAAAAAAAGAAAATTTAAAAACATAGCTCGTAATTTAGTTTCGCAATTCAAATAGAGTCTAGGCCTTTTGTAATTTTTAAAATGTAATTACTTAATTTTTTTTTAAAGGGAGGAATAAAGAACTGCAATTCATTTGAACTATGATTTACCCAATGACTGACAATGATTGTGCTTATGAATGTTTCAGAGTTATAGTTTAGCACTGATTCAATATAACGGACTACACTTCCATGAAAAAAAAAGGTCACAAAGCAAGGTAGTGGTTAAAAAAATAGTTACTACAGAAACAATTCTGACATAAGAATCCAACGCAAAAGGCCCTAATCTAATAAATTACTTATAAAAACATTGACGTTAAGACATTTTTTTCTTATTGCGCACGGTGGTCAACTGGCAGCGTTTGAATCCTGGTAAAGTATAAAATTTGGTCCCGGGTCTGGAGGGCGTCCCTAATTCTACTTCAGCTATGAAAGGGTAAAGTAAAGGCGGCTGGACATTGTGATTTTTGCTGGCCACACAATGTCCTAGTATGCCGTGGCCACAGAAACTGGTGAAAGATGCGTTTAATTCTTTTCTTTCCGCGTGTCATTCAGGTATTGACTGAACATTGTCACGAAAGCTAACAACTCAACATTGTGTAGATCTAATACAGTTTGAAAATCCATGGCATATAGCGCAATTACTCCATGTCCCAGTGTTACCTTATTGATTCTGACTCGCAGACAAAACTGTGCCCACCTCTGGAATAGAACAATGGGGGTGTTGTGAAATATTTCATAGAACGTGATTGTTTTAAAAGTGCCAGCCTGGATACGCTACGGCGGTTGCCTCAAAGATATTTATGTAACTGTTTGACGTTTATACAGTTACGGTTTTTTTGTTTTTTCTTCCAATGTATACAGTTTTTTTTGTTTTTTTTGCGTCTGCTCAATAACAGCAGACGACAGACGTGAAATGTATAATTAGCGTGTTCCCGCCAACCTCTTACACTTTAAAAGCACTATAATTATGCTCCCTTGAGTCTGAATTACTCTGAATGTGCTCAATATGACGTGGCGATGGGGGCGCCGGAGAGCAGGGGGAGAATCTGTTTTGTTTCCGAAGGTAGGAAGCGCCCCAGAAAAACTTAATATATATATAATTAAAGGAAACGAAGAAGAAACATTTTTTTCTAATGACCTGGTTTTATGACATACGCCGTCGGTTTCTTTTGACAAGGGGACGCAAGCATGGCGCCTTGGTTAAAACTCAAAAGAGAGACAATTTACGGTTGAACTGCACTTTGTTCTTACCTTTCTTGTGGATAGTCTAGATCTAAACTATATAGAAATCGTGAAAAAATAAATCTACAAATTCCTCTCAACCACACCACGGCTTAAAAAAACAAAACACAAAGAAAAACAAAACTAAAATTCCATTTTTTTTTAGCGATTATGTGAAGTTTTCCATTTTTAAATTGTTGCATTTCAACAACAGTTGTTTTTGTTTGTTGTTGTTTTTTGTAATATTATTATGTTACTGTTTAGCTCAACTCATTGACGCCTTAAATGTGGATGGAAATTTAGAAACGTACAGTTACAAGACATCCTTATGGGTAGCGTGTGTGGACAGATGTCGGGGTGTTCCTCAAGGCTGTGTCCCAGGTGAATGAGTCACGTCGTCGTGTCTCGGGACGAAAATAAACGGTTCTCCACACACACGGATGCTGGCATCCTGAGACTCCCGTGGATTTTGGGACTACTCTCGGTCCTCAGGGTCTTTTAAATATGTTACACTAAACACCCATTCCTCCAAGGCGTAGGACGACTTCAATGCAGGTAGAACCTGGACAGGCTAAGGTTTGACCATGCTTTGTTGAAGTCCGGGGCACCAAGAGCGGAATCTCAACCTCAGTCTATGAGAATTCTAGTCTGGTGTTCCTAAAAGGACTAAAAGAAATGGTGATGACGGCGTACTGAAAAAAAGACACACTATGATATATATATAGGACCTGCGGTTAGTACTAGTACATCCGATATGATATATATAGGACCTGCGGTTAGTACGAGTACATCCGATATGATATATATATAGGACCTGCGGTTAGTACTAGTACATCCGACTGCCCTGCCGCTGTCCAATCCCTGTCGCCCTGCAGGAGTTTTTGGCCTCTGTCCAATCCCTGTCGCCCTGCAGGGGTTTTTGGCCTAGGACGTATAATAGTCTATCTAGAGTGGACGCCTGTAAATTTATAAGTCATATATTATGAAGGGTATTGCAATCCACCCGTAACAAAGTAATTTTGAGAACCATTGGTTTGAAATTCTATCACAAACACCGAAAGTTCGTAGGTGCAAGAAATAACAAAATAAAACTGGAACAATTTCTCCAAGCACGCGAGGATTAAGCAGTGAGGTATTGGGGCTTAAAGGGGGTGGGAGGGCGCACATACCGATACAATGGCTTGGCTAGGGAGGGAATGTTCGCCCCGAGTCGACCGAGGAAATAAAAGATTTATGCAAAAATCGTCGAGAAGTAAATCTCAGAGGAGGGGGAGGTGGGGAGTTGCCTCACTGCCCCCTCGAACCCTTCCCACCTCTCCAACCTGCCAAATTATAAGGGGAGTTATGTTCCCTTGTTCTCTTAACGTTCAGGTATGTCTGGGATAAATTTAGTTTTAATAGAGACATAATGTTATCATTAATAATAACCAACAAGAAATTTACACAGACACAAGAAGTATGTTTTTTGGGATATAGGCTACCATTATAAGCTTTACACGTATTTTGGCTTTTTACTTTTTAGTTTATATATATATATATATATATATATATATATATAGACATATAACATATGTTTAGCTATAGATATATATATAGACATATAACATATGTTTAGCTATAGATATATATATATATAGACATATAACATATGTTTAGCTATAGATATATAATAATATATATAGACTTATAACATATGTTTAGCTATAAATATATATATATAGACATATAACATATGTTTAGCTATAGATATATATATATATATAGAGAGAGAGACATATAACATGTTTAGCTATAGATATAGATATATATATAGACATATAACATATGTTTAGCTATAGATATATATATATATAGACATATAACATATGTTTAGCTATAGATATATATATATAGACATATAACATATGTTTAGCTATAGATATATATATATAGACATATAACATATGTTTAGCTATAGATATATATATATAGACATATAACATATGTTTAGCTATAGATATATATTTATAGACATATAACATATGTTTAGCTATAGATATATATTTATAGACATATAACATATGTTTAGCTATAGATAGATCTATATAGACATATAACATATGTTTGGCTGTGTTTTTAAATGTGGTGGTCACGGTGGAAAATGCAGTACATAGCGAAACGTCGCCGGTTTAAATCCATGTTCAGACAGATCTCTTTATCTTCAAGAAAGTTTCACCTATCTCTAAATAGAACTTGTGAAAGAGCGTCCGAGCATTTAGTTGAGTTCACAATCTTTTAACAAGCATTGACCATAACGTGTGCTCAACTTTCATTTTTCAAACTTTCACCTACATCTATCCTTTTACTCACTAGGGGGCGTGGGTGGTGGAGTGTAGTGGGGCCGCTGTATGTTAGAGCTTTTTGCCAGACTCTTAGGATGTATTTCGGACGTGAGCCACGGGTCTGATATCTTTTCCTGTCCATCCAATGGCCTTTCTTTTACCGTGTAAAAGGAGGGTGGGGGGGGGGGTGAGCAGAGTACCAAATGCAGAGCGTGGGATTGTCATTCTGATGGTCTTGTGCTAAAATCCCGAGAAAACGCCCGGCATGACTTCTTGGTTTAGGGTTGTTTTCCGGGGACTACGCAGTAAGGGGCATACACACTTTTACATTCAAAGGCGCACGGGCATTTTTACCAAATTGATGACGACTTTGTTTCTTTAACAAAGTGTAAACTAACTATTGGATTAGAAGGAGTTGTTAGATGCACATCTATATACTAATAATGCACCACACATACATGCATAAACGCACACACATGGCACACAAATTATAGATATATATGACTATACACACATAACAGAAAGAGGGGCTTCTCTTTCCAACAGCAACAAAATGGAGAAGAATAGAGAAGTTGTATAAAAATTGTAACTTGTCACCACATTTCCCCTCTTACTTCATTTTTTTTTTTAAATAAATCTTTTCTAGTTTCAACTTCAAGTCGCGAGCTCAAGAGCGAGGGGTTTTGGAAATGGTGGGTGGGAGGTGGCGGTTTGAAGAGTGTTGACAAGCAAACGATGTGTGCCAGTGAATACAGAACATAGAACTAATGATCCAGGCGGAGATTTTCTCTTGTCACAGATCATTGATTTAGTGCTTGGCCTGTCACAAGTCAGAAACTCAAAGGGGGGAAAAGGTGGAGTGGGGGGAGGGGGGTTGGGTGGATAAAGAAAGGAAGTCACACCGCACCGTATGTTTGCCATGTGGGATAAAAAAACAACAACACAACTTCATGCTTTAGTTGTACAGCATGTTTTAGTATGAGAGGGGGGGGGGCAAGAGTATGTGTATGGTGGAGGAGGGATGGGGGAGGGATTTTTTATGCTTCTGAAAAGACATTAGCGAGTCTCACATTACGAGTTATGATTGGTTGAACGCAAAAAAAAAATCATAAAAAAATGAGAATATTAAATATTCATAGGAACTGCCAGATAATCTCATATTTCCTAATTTGATGCCAATATAAAAATGGAGAGAGAGAGAATAAAAAGATCATATTTCTTCATTTTCTCCAGTGCATTCCAATAGATTTCAATAAAAGTCACTTCAACACATGGCCGTGAATATTTGTGTTATTAGGGCCCTGGTTAAATAAATTCATAATAATATTTTCAGACTCCTGATGTTTGATTTGTTTTTTAGTTTCTTTTTTTCTGGCAATATTTCCCACTAAATCATTGAGGGCTTTATAATTAAGATCATCTGGCTCCCCTAAAAGCTCATTCACCAGCACTTATCTTGGCTCATTCATCAGCACTTATCTTGGCTCATCCACCAGCACTTATCTTGGCTCATTCACCAGCACTTATCTTGGCTCATTCACCAGCACTTTTCTTGGCTCATTCACAGACCCGGGGTTAATGCTCGTTTTTAAAGATATATATGTAGACAAAATCTCGTTTATATACATACGTAGGCCTATGCTCAATTTCATTTTTTTAAATCACATTTGTACGAATGCAAGAATATGTTTAAAAGTAAATACTTCTACTGATTACACAAAATAATACTAAAATATGTATATTAACTCTATTTAATCAATAATCCATTTAACCTTCTCCTGTCTACTTTATTGTAGAATTAATCCATGTGGAAATTTCACCGTTGTGTGTTCATGTTTTTGTTTGTTTGTTTTCTTAAATAAAAAATAAATAAAGAATTGACGCCGTTTATTTGTATGTCAGTGCCTTGTTCGTCTCTAGTTCAGCGAGTCGTACATTGATGCCAAAGGTCAATAGTTGACCAAATGGACGCAGTTTGTGTTGTTGTTGTTTTTTTGCTCCCAGATAAGCCCTACTGTTACTGCGATAAGTTAAGCCCATTCGCTTGGCACAAGTTTTTGTGGTGGTTTTTAGGGCAGTTCTTAGTCTTACCGTATTTAAGGTCTTTCCATTGTGAAGTGGATTTCCGTCGCCGCCTGTATAATATTATTTTAAAAAATCAGATTAGTGGAAAAGAAAAGCACGAAAACGTCCAAGCCTCTTGTACATGAACGCTATCAAACTAAAAGGACATACTTTAAATTTAAAGGCCAAGCGAAGACAGTTATCTGCCCCTCACGTCCAAGCCTCTTGTACATGAACGCTATCAAACTAAAAGGACATACTTTAAATTTAAAGGCCAAGCGAAGACAGTTATCTGCCCCTCACGTCCAAGCCTCTTGTACATGAACGCTATCAAACTAAAAGGACATACTTTAAATTTAAAGGCCAAGCGAAGACAGTTATCTGCCCCTCACGTCCAAGCCTCTTGTACATGAACGCTATCAAACTAAAAGGACATACTTTAAATTTAAAGGCCAAGCGAAGACAGTTATCTGCCCCTCACGTCCAAGCCTCTTGTACATGAACGCTATCAAACTAAAAGGACATACTTTAAATTTAAAGGCCAAGCGAAGACAGTTATCTGCCCCTCACACGCACAGATAGCCATTTATTTTATGGTTTAAGAATACACCCAGCAACTGTTAGCATATTATGGCAGTATGTTACTTTCACACTTTTACACATATAAACACTTATTCATTAAGTCGTTTCTTTTTTTTTCTTCTTCTTTCTTTGAAACTCTTTACTTCTTCGCAGAACTGTAGGCAGCAAAACATTGCCCACTGATTAAGGGCTGCCTTTTGATACAAAAAAAAATGATACACTGCCCCCCCCCCTTTTTCAAATTCGCACACCTCCCGTTTTTTTAGCAATGACTTTATTTTTTTTCTTTAGTGTGAAAAGTGTCAACTTTTCTTCATGCCTTAAACCAGATATAATTGTGTGTATTTGTATGCGCAAGTATGTGTGTGTGTGTTAAAGAGATAAGACCCTATGTTGGTCTGTTGTCTCTGAAATCCCATTAGCTCTATGGCTAAGTGTTTAAGTCAAACCACAACAGCTCACCCAGGTGTCCGCTGTGTGCAAACTGTAGCCTAGCTAGTACGGGGGAAACATTTCGTACACACGCACGATAACAAAGAAAGCTGGTCGACGTTGTGTGGAGTCGGGGCGTGGGGAGGGGGGGGGATACGACGGTGGATGTAGTTTGGAGTTTGGTGAAATGAAGAAGTGCAGACATACATACCATTTCATTAGTATCCCGTCGTCATTTTTATGTGGTGGGGGAGGGGAGTAGGGGCGCAGCTAACAGAAAATGGGTGAGACTTCCACACACTCAGAGAAAATGACAACCAATCTTAATCAAATATGTGTGGTGTCGCCATACATTTAGATCGTGGGGCGTTATCTTACCCTCCCCCTCCCCCCTTTCCACCGCACAAGTCTTGTGGTGCCGTCTGTCACCAAAACACACACACACACACACAAAAACGTAAAAACATTTTTTTAGAGAACTACAACTACCTCGCCCCTCCACCTCCCCTCTCTCTCTCTCTCTATCTCTAATTCTCTCTTGTCACTACATTAGGTCTATTTCAAAACGGAATCGTAAAAAGAAAGAGAGAGAGAGAGAGAGAGAGAGAGAGAGACTAACTAAATGATATGTGAGAGGCAAGGAGAGAGAGAGAGACTAACTAAATGATATGTGAGAGGCAAGGTATCTTTTAAAATGAGAGCTTTAAGAAAGAAGGTGGATCAAAAATACTTAAAAATGAATAAAACAGATAACGTGACAACTAAATACCTGGTGGGGCACCCTCACCCTGCTCTCCCCTTCCTTACTTCACCACTCACTGGAAAGAAAAGTCATTAGTCTGTTGCTTAGAACTCAAAGAGCGCCTCGACCTCCATACAGTTCTGTCATTTATCTTCTTTTTATGTCCTCAATGTTTACATAATGCATTCAAAGAGTTAACCACGATCACGTTTTATAATTTAATGTCTCGCCTTCACGACAACCCTCCGCAACCCCTCCAACCTCTTACAGTTTTTACGTGTGGGCCTACTAGGGTGTATAACCAAACCAGGTTTGCGTTGAAAATATTTTGTGTTTAATAAGCTGCCGTTATGGGAGGTTTGTTCCAACGGGTACATCCGCGTCGCTTCTCAACTCACGACCGGTCTATGACACGGGCGAATTGCCAAAATCGGGCCATTACTTCTAACTTTGGTCAAGGTGTCCCCGCCCCCCCCCCCCTTCCAATGGTTTAATATAATTCTACATAAGTCTTCCACCAGTCCCAAATCAAAGAACAGTAAAATCTATTTACGTTTCAATAAAGGGTTAACCAACATCTAATGCAATCACTCATGAACGTTTTTCTATGATGTATATTTGATTGTAGTTTTATTTTTCTGTGGTGGGGGATGTCGCGAGCTGGAATTAAAGAGTCCAGATGTCAAACACGACAATTACAACATTTGCTTTCAAAATTAATCTTCGTTCCCATTGGAGTATAGATTCAACAGCAGGGTCTCCGTCATTACACCATGTCCTTTCCGTCGTCTTCTAAAACTCCTAATCCCCAAGTGGTCTGTCTTCTCTCTTCCTCTTACAGAATTCCACCAGATCATTAACGAGACGGCATTACATCGTATACCTGCACTTTCATCCTGTAATACAAATACCAGACTATAGGCTTGATCATCCAGACACCGGGCTTGGCGAAACGGGTACAGATGCGTCTATTCTTTCCTCCCCACCGAGTAATATACTCTTAATGGGAGTGTATCGGTGGTTGAAACTCTTCTGCAGCTTCCAGGCCCATTGGCACAGAAGTGTACTGAGTACACGCGCCAGGTCTGAACGAATCTCTCCTTTTGAAAATAGTTTTTAATACCCTTTTTATGGGGAGAGTGTTATCATAAATACGCCGGTGGTGGTAAGTACGCCCCTGTAATACTCCCAACAAAAAATAGGTCAGTCCAGGTGCAAGCCTCTGAAAAAAAGTAACTTTGTTATCGAATTTTACATAAACTCTTTAGAATACGCGATTTCTTTATTAGGGTTTTAAATTACATGTATTCGAATTCTGTGCGGGTTTAATTTTCATACATCATTCACTTTTACACCATTTTTCTTTTTGATGTAGGCCTTTCCGAAATAAATGAAGCATATTATTACTTTATTATTACTTTAACCTTCACATAGCTATATAATTTTACAACTTTGCTTAAGTTTTGTGTTGTTGGTTTCCCTCTTCCACGCGCCCCTCGCCCCCAGCCACCCCATTTAAGTCGCATATAAACGCGAAGTTATCAAATGGACGTTTTATCTTTATTGATCCGTATCCGATGTTTTAAGGGACTGGTGGTCGTGTTGATTTCAATGATATTTACTTGTGCTCTGTGGTGTTCACTGGTGTTTAGTGGTGTTCATTGGTTTTCATATGGACGTAACACACGCATTGGAGTCTTTATAGAATCGCAATTATTATATTATATAAGGTAATATGTCCTGCAATAATTTACACCAATTACTAGGGTCCACGAGTTACCACGGCAGAAAACAAAAAAGTAGATTTCGCTTCATGCTTTTTCGAATCCCGCGGCATCCCGCGCGCGTCAAATGTAGTACTAGAACTCTAGAAGTCTAAGACTGAATATCTTACACCCCAAAAAATTGCAATGTTTTATAATCGTTACTCAATGGTTATTGATAATATAATAGGTAGGCTATATAAAAGCGTACACGTCTGTTCATGCGTATCCACAGATTTGCTTAAGGTAAACGTTATGAAATGTACTTCTTTATTACACTGTGGAAACCACGTTAGACGAGGAAAAAGTCCACAATTTTGGATGATTTGACAACGAACGTTATGGGGTCACAGTTTGTGCATTAACAATTTATAACTATGGAAGTCAGAAACAGTCGACGGAGCTTCATTGAAGGTCTTTGGTCCAGTCGGCGTCATGCTGTTTCTTGGCAAACTATCGAATAACATTCTTCAAGATATTATTTATTTATTGTTGAAGAAAACGGCACTGTATGCTCGTACTTTTTCTTGTGACAGAAAATATTGCACTGAAATATGCAGTATATTTTTTTTTAAACTTTATACCAATGCGAACACTCGTATTTTTTTGCAGACACAGAATATTCTAGTACAGGGATCGACAACCTTTTGATAATGGTGTGCCAAAGTAGGATTTCAGTGTGCCAGCCTAAAATTCATCCTGTCCTAAACTCAATATCTCATAGAAGACAATTGAAAAACCTTTTTGTGGGGTCTTCCGTGTGCCATTGAAAAGTGCATTGCGTGCCAAGTATGACACGCGTGCCGTAGGTTGCCGACCCTTGTACAATTAGAGTACACCATTAAAGCTATGAACTAGGCTGTTTTTGTTGTTGTTTTTTATTCCATACGGAAGAATCTTGCAAAATACGCTTTATAGGTGTTTTAAATATAGTCGTAGTGATATTCATTCAGATTTGATAATTTCTGCAGAAGAAAAATTAATTCCACGGCACCGGCACAAAAACACAAACAATTTTGAAAAAAAAAATCCAAACCGCGGCGTGAAATCTAATGCCGTTAATCGTGGGCATACTGCAGCTGCTTGCTTGTTTTTATTCCTATACAAGAAGGTTGGTCAACTAGACTATATGTACCATGGGCCGCATATATATATATATATATATATATATGTATATAGCCTATAAATTAAAAAAAACGTTGCGGTAAAAGTTTGTGAATGGCGTGTTCCAAAGCTGTCGGAGAACACACACACACACAGATAGGCTTCAAGCACGCACAAATACACACACACATATATTGTATTATAATTCTTGTAACTAGTAATTCATGAAAATGCCCGTCATGAACTGTACAAAATCGTTTATAACTTAGTTCTAGTCAATCGGGACTTAGGGACCACAAAACTCCCCAATTTCGGTACCATAATTTTTCTTATCGGCATTTCCGCTTCTCCCGTCCCTTCCATACATGTTACGAAGTAGCCAGCGCCCCCCCCCCCCGTCCCCCTTCCCAAACCAAACTTCTCTTCAAACTCAATCTACCACTCCCTTGCCATACCCACCTCTCCGATGAAAAGCTGTTCAGGGTGCAAGAAGCTATGGAGAATTAGGCCAGCAGTTGACCTCTCCGGTCCTACAGTGCGTACAGTCATAGACCATCCACTGACCATGTTATTGATTTAGATAAACATCCAGAACAAGTACCAGACTGATATTTGTTGAGTGCCGTTCTCTAAAAGATGAAAGTTAAATCAACTATACTAATTCTATTTAGCCCAAAGCAGCTTTATCAAATTAATAGGCCCATGGAATGCAAGGGGATTATATCACCGGGCGGACTTTCCCCCCCCCCCTAAAAAAAAAAAGGTACTCGTTTCAGGACTCGATCCCGGGGGTCTTCGTTACCACTAAACAGTCTTGTTGACGATCTTGCTTAACGAATATTTTGAATCACCGATTTCCAAATATTATTTAACGTGACCCGAAACTTTTAAAACGTCTAATTCGTGAACCACTAACATTTTTATTGCCTTAACCAGGGATCGGAAACCTACGACACGCATACCAGACTTGGCATACAGAACGATTTTCAATGGTACGCGCTATAACCCCCCCCCCCCCCCCCTCCATGCAATTTAAGTTCCTTATACAAGAAAATCACAGGATGGATTTTTATTGCACGCTAAATGAATTAGAAATCCTATTTTGGCACACTGTTATCAGAAGGTTGCCGACCCCTGGCCTATACCAGTCACATGTAAAAGAATATCAGTTTGACACAGTTTGGAGTTTTGGGGTTAGGAAGACAAAAACACAAACATCATAAAATATAGGTCTGAATAGTAGAAGTTGGTGAAGCAGTCCCATCTGTAGAACTGTAGCGCCACAAGGTTGTATTCGGTGCCATGCTAATGGGGAGAATTAGACACTGTGTTGTTGTTTTTTTGTGTCTTTTTGAACTAACTTATTTTCAGCTTTAATATCGTGTAGCGAGCCTAAACACAATGCAATACAATACCAGACCCACAAGTCTCTCTGTATGTAATAGAGCTTGTTGCTTGTTACACTAGATGACATCCATTAAGACAAGGGGGATAATAATATAAGGTATATCAAGATTTGTTACTTGACATACAAAGGGGTGGGGGGGGGGCGTCGTGAAGGAAACTTGTGTGTGTGTGGGGGGGGGGAGGTGTAACAGCGAAAGGTAACAATGAAACGAAATCTTGTTTTTTTTTCACCTAAAGTGTATTCAAATGAAAATGTACAAGGACGTGGTCAAAAATTGTGACATAACATTCTGAAATGTAGAGCAGCCAATAGGCCTACACATCTGTCCTTAATGGATTACTGTTTCGTTAACCCGTGTGTGTCTGTGTGCGTAATTCTGTATTTGTGTGTGTGTTTCACTGCGTACGTATATGTGTGTGTATGTGTGTGTATGTGAGCGTCATTGACTCCATCTCCCTTTCTGATTTACTCACACGTGAAAATCTCCATTGTTTATCAAATGTACACTGCCTCTTGGTTTGTGTGTGTGTGTGTGGTTTTGGTGGTCTAGCGAAAGAGAGGCTTATATCCAAAGGGTTCCGGTTTTAAATTCTGAGAAATAAAAATAAAAAAACACAACCTCTGTAAAAAATTTTCCCGCTTCTCCTACAAGTTGTTTTTGAGCTTACCCACCCAGACCTTTAGTTTCGGACAGAAAACATAACTGGTCATTGTACTAGCTGCGCAATCTCCTCGGGCCAAGGAAACATGTGGACCCCCCTTTTTACCCTATTGCCCTTCAAGGCCCGCACCATACCTTTTACAAATATTTCTTTTCTTTATTAGGACGAGAATTTTTCCATCGTATTAAAAAAAAAAAGTAAATGTTCAAATTGTCTTGTTAAGACATGAAGACAGGTGTCATTTCTTCATTTTGAAGTTTTCTTTCTTACTTATTAACTTCTCTCGTTGCCGTCTTGTTGTGGTTTATTTAAATGTAATATGAAATTCACATCATGTGCCACAGTTGGGGCCTTTTGTCAAATGACAGCTGCGGAGGGGTTTTACCTTACGCATTCTTAATGTCTTTCTCTCTCTCCTCTCTTGCGTCTACTTGCAACTCCCCCTCACGTCAGCCTCCGAATTCGCCCCCCGCCCCACACCCAACTTCGTCACCTTAACAAGTTGGTCTAAACACCTTGTTAGGAGCAATGCCGATGCAGGGAAGTTGGGGTGGGGGCAAAACACACATACACACATACACACACACACTGGCATATTTTGCCTGTGTGTTGTCAAGACACATGTAACAGATCCTATTATGTCGTAGCGCAGGTCCTGCTGAGAGGTTTCTCCTTGTGGTCTGAAATAACAACATCCTTCTGAAATTTCACTGTTTCGGCTGTCAGGCTTATCTAATTTATTTTAAAGAAACGTTCTACTTTATGAGGATATCGTGCAGTGTAATAGAATAGATACAGATGTAGATTGAGGCGTAGATAGAAGAATGTAGGCTTATATAGATATAGATAGGGCCTACAATGTATATATAAACAAAAGTGTCACTTTGTAGTGTAATATTTTACCCGAAATATGAATAACATCAGACTAGAAAAGGTTTCAGGCCTATTTATATAATATATATATATATAAATAGAGAGAGAGAGAGAGAGAGATGTATGTATATATATAGATAGATGATGTGGTAAGTCTTTGAATTGCATGCATTTCCATGCTAGCACATTTAATAGTTCAATAGACAGAAAGATAGATATATAGATAGGTAGATAGATAGATTGTTAGATAAATAGATAGATAGGTAAATGTATAAAAAGTTGGATAGATAGATAGATAGATAGATAAATATATAGGAAGATAGAAAGATAGATTGATAGATAGATGGATAGGTAAATAGATAGATATGTTATATATAGATATATTAAGGTATTCAATTGAAAGTTAATGCACGTTTTGTCATCAGAGTGAACTTAAGGAAACACTTGATCGAAATATATGTCATGGATAAACCCTTTCCTTTATTTTTAATTATTGTTATAGTGATAACTTTCGGCAGCGCCTCCTCTTTCCTTTTCCAGTTACCTCGATGCCAAAATAATATATTGTGTAAAAAAAAATAAAGAGTTCATGTGTGAGTGTTTCTATTGCGCCTTCTGTTCCGACTAGGCACCGCTGCCCACACCTGAAAGTGTGTTTGGACTTTTGCATTTCGGCCCAGTGAGCAGCTCCTGTCTAAACAGACACTTCGGATTGTTTTGGAAAAAAAAAAAAGAAGACATACACCATAACAGACAGAAAAAAAACAACACAAAAAAAACATGTAGGAAGATGTGTGCTTGAAGTAAGACATCCCACTTGTCATGATATACGTCTGGGAAAAACAGAGCCATCCGATATGTGTATGGGATATATCAACAATCCCGTGTGTATACGCGAGGATGTATATAATACGTGTATAGAGTATAATCTGTCTTAAACCCATCAGTATCCGAGTCCCAATTCAACTAAATAATTTTATTGATTTCAATTTGGCTTTGCGATACTAGGTTGATGAGTTTTCTTTTTTTTTTCCCTCAGATTTTTTTCTAGGGCACATGCTAATGAAGAAGATTGTGTGGCTTAGACAATGCACAATTATTATTTTTTGCTAGACTTCTATAGGGTACCCAAACATATTGGCGTTCATCTAATTAGATAATTACGTTTGAATCGAATGTTACAACTAAACGCTGACATGACAAGTGGGAAGCAATTAAAGAAATGAAAGGCAAAAATAGCACAAGTCAGAACATTTTGAACAAACAAACAGCATTTAAAAAAAACTGTATAAACTTGTATTTAATTCAGTCAGTCCATTATTGTAGACGATTTTTGAATCGGTAAATAAAAAATTCATTTTTTTTTCTGATGCATAATTATTCCCTCTCGCCACCAAGCTCGAGGTTTGCATTTTTTAAGAGTTATCGTCTAGCTACTTCTAGCTACTTTTAACTATTTCTGGTATTAGTATTAGTAAAGTTTCAACAAGACAGATATTATATATGAACACAGTTTATTAAACAAAAAAAATAAACAGTGAAATTATTTACGTAAATCCAACTTTATTATTGTAAAGGGAAATATAAAACAAAATATATTATATCCAATGGGCAAAGCAAAGCAGCCTTTCTTAATCTGCATGGCCATTTCATACTAGGGGATTGTGTAATCAGCATATGACCCAGCCGTTCTAACTTGTCGGTGACTAATTTCGTGCTAATTAGTTAGACCTTGGTAGACTCAAGGACATCCTACAGAGGAAAAAAAATACCTGGATTCGGACTAGCGACCTTCGGAACGCCAGGCTGAGCGCGCTGCCCTATACTTGCAATACTGCCCTAGATAAATCCAGATATTATTAACAATTTATTTTATGTGTGTATAGTAACACAACGAATCATATTTCTACAACCCCCCTCCCCCCTGTGGGGCGACCATTCAGTGTACAAGTGGGGGCGTGAGAGAAAAGAGTGGCATGAAGGGGACAGGAGGGTTCCTTGGAATGTTAAGATGTTAAGTCCATTATATTTTTTTCTTCTGTTTTGTTTGTTGGTTCGTTGGCTGTTGAATGACCACCGCCCCCACCTCCAACCCGTCCCTCCACGTGACGCTTTTGTGTCGATTCCGAGGATTTAGGGTTAGGGTGTGTGTGTGTCGTGTATGTTTTCTGAATCAGTGGCGCTGAAGCTGAAAGTACACACAGGTGAACAATGCCGAATCGGCAGGTTTCTTTTTTTTTTTTATGTTGGGGGCAAGGGGATGCTAAACAACATGGAGTTGGGGAGTTGGGAGTGTGTGGGAGGAGGTTAGGGTTCGAGGGTGTTTGATCTCCAGGTTTCATTTAAGTCCCTCTTCAACAAAAAGATGATATCCCCTTTGTTATTTGGCAAGGAAAGAAAATAAGGCTGCGCATCGCTAGAAGCAGAAAGCCTTTTTTTTAAAAGGGAGTAGGGGGGGGCGTCAAAGAAAAAGTGGTTTGGAAAAGTGGGCAACAACATCAACTACGACAAAAAAAAAGAGAACAGAAAGAAACACTTGAGACACAAAAGACTTGTTGCAATTGTGTGCACTCAGAGTGTACTGCCTTGAACTAGCGAGCGTTGGGGGCGAGTGTTGCTGGGTGTGGCGATGAGACTGTATGTGCGTGTGTGTGCGTCGTGCATGTCTGCAGACATAGTTTACTCTACAAGGTTTACACCCACAGACCATGTTGTTCCAAAGGGGGCCGAAAGAAAGACGATTTCACAAGCTTCTCTTGTCACGGCATACAAAGAAGGATTGTGTGGCAAGCACAAAGCCTAGCCGCCATTACAATTCTCATCAACAAACACACTGACAAATATCCCGGTTGTTTTTTTTTTACAAATACTCGAACCAGGGACCTTCCGCTAGACCAGAGTGCCCCATTACATCTAGTGGTAGTTATGCAATTATTACTCTTAGTCTTATCTAGATCGTGGATCTGAAAGAAATGTATGGAGGGATGGCATGCAGGTTCCTCCTGGATTAAATAAAAAAAATGGGAGTCAAGTCCTGGCAGAACCTGTACTGTAGACAAATCTTGGTATCCTCTAAATCCCAGCACTGTATTCTAACAAAGCATTCCGTATCAAGTATGCTAAGCTGGGTGTCACACACCCTTTCTTTCCCTTATAGAGGGCGGGTGTGACGGAGGGGCCTACCCTCTACATAGTGCACCGTCCTCATGGCCGTCACACACACACACACACCTCTCCCCGCCTGTGGTGTGCAGTGGGACCACGACACTTCTGGGGTCGGCAAGATGTTTTGGACGGAAACTTAAGATGATTTCATACTGCGAGAGGAATTCAAAAATGTGACTGTATGTATCTTTTTGTCACTTTGTGATATCTCTATTTGGTGACATACACAGACCCACACTTCATTCTGTCAACTTGTGCTGGGGGGGGGGGGGGGGTAAACAACCAATATATCATTACAGCATTTTGAGCTAAACAGGTGTCTTTTTGTAAAGTTCAACCAGTACTTTCTGATGCTAATTAAGACTCTAGTTCCCCAGCATCCTTTCAATCATAAGCTACTATAGTCGCTTTTCAGTGTTATAAATCTGGCAATTATCTTGCCCAGAAATCCACCCAGAACCGAGCGCGTTGGAGACGCGTTGCTGCGGAGGCCATTTGCTTCACAAGGAATACAAGGAAATAAGTCAAGTCATACCGACAATAATGAACTTCAGTATAATACTGACACTCAATATAATCAACACATTCATGGTTACTGTGGGTTTTTATTTTTATTTTATTTGCTAATGCCTGTAGACTGAAGAATATTTTGAAAGCACCAAGCGTAATTATCCATAGCAAACACACTATCAAACATAATACAATAATCTATTTCAATACTCAAACACATGGCCAAAACACTTTTTCTTATTCCACATGAAAGAACAAACGTATTTAAATTCTTTATTACCGCGCGGCATCTGGGAACAGAATGGGTTGCCTATAAAAAATAGCAACTTGAGAACCCACAATTTAAAAGCATTTTTAAAAAAACCTAATTAAAAATACAAGATTCAACTCAAACCATGGATAATCGTGGGACGCAATAATCGTCTGCGTGAAATACGCGTCTGTAACGTATATGATAAGATAACAGTCTTAGGGTAATAATAATGTAGACAAAGAGAATGGTCTCACGCCTTCCACAAAGTAGGTCAACCAGAGCGCCATTGTCCAAATCTTTATAAAACAAAAGAAAGACAGATTTTGTTTGCTCAATTACTGATACAGGCTTTGTTGTTTTGTGTTTTTTGTGACATGCACTATCAGAGTATCAGAGAGACATATGACATCCTTATGACAATTAGTTCAACTCCGGCCACCACACGTAGACAAAGAACTCACTCTGCCCCGCCAAAAAAAAAAACAACACCGAAAGCCTAGACATAGTACATGAAGCAATGTGGCTTGAGAAGAGAAAAATCTAAGTCTATAAAATAACCTCAACACATTTACTATCATTTAGTGTTTTTTTTTTAATTATTTTACAAAGAGAACACAACTCCGCCAAGTACGTGAGAGAGGTTGTCTTTCCTTGACTATTTTTTTTTTACATTCGAATGCATCACGGTTGGGAGAGCGAGAGGGTTGTAGAACTGGGGAGGGGCGCGGGGGTTGAAAGGGTGAGTGGCCTGGGGTCTGGCAGAAAACGAAGCTGTTCACATTTTGAAAAAAAAAAAAGATTACTTCTTTCTTTAATGACGAAGTGTTGCAGGACTTCTCACCAAGAGGGGCCCAGGATACGCTGCTTGCGTGGGGAGGACGAGACTGGAGTTGAGCAAACGTGAGAACCGTCTTGTGGGGATTTTAAAGTGTATTTTTTTTTTAGTTGTTCAATGTAGGCCGCACTCTCCGCAGGTGGGTGTGTCATGTAATGTTGCCATCATTCACTCCCCCCCTCCCCCCTACCCCATACATTCTTTCTACCTTTTCCATTTTTCTTCATTTTTTTTATCTCTAGTATTACGTCATCTCGTTCTTTAATTTTCTCTATATATCCTCTCTCTCTCTCTCTCACTCTTTTTCTAGTTTTCTTCTTCTTCCCCTCTCTCTCTCTCTCTCTCTCTCTCCCTCTCTCTCTCGTTATCTGCTCCCTCTTCATTTAACGCCATAAACTTAATAAAGAAATAATTTCCAGAATGGGCAGGGTGTAAGAGTAAGGGAGGGAGATGAAGGGTTGCAATGAGGAGGAGGAGAGGGGCTGGGGTGGAATGTGCGCTGGGAGAAAATGTTAAACTACGCCCGCCAGTCAATGAAGAAGCAAGCAGATCGGATTGGATATGGGGACAGGGTGGGGGCAGACAAAGAATTTAATGTTTAAAAAAATATCCGTGCGGCACATATTTGCAGACTCATTGAAACTCCATGATAAGCCCAGATGTCCGTCAAATAACAAGAATTGAAAAGAAAACAAACACGTTTAACTTATACATTTATTTCTTTACTAGCATTATGCGCCCCGCTCTCCGAACGGGCTAAACTTAATTTTCCCAATACCTTTTCAATAGGTCGAATATATATTAAAATATGATAAAACATCTTCATTTATACCTAGATCATAAAAAAATGATCCAAAGATCTCGAATCCATTAACAGGTCATATTTTTAATCACTCCATTTTGGCAATGAATGATTCTTAAACTCATATTTAGTTTTACTGAATCTGAAAAGAATCACGTGGGAGCGGATTTACTCATTAATCGTGATATAATATCTTCACTGTCCACATACATGAACTTGACCAATCTCGCGCTTTTAGCTCAGCGTAGACGGGAACACTTTTAAGCTTCAGCAGAAATCCCGGGCGTTGGAGGACCCAGACTGCAGACAGGCAGGCAGGCAGGTTGTGGGCCTTAGTTTACACTGCGCGGGTGAACATGGACCTGTTCTGGCTGACGAGAAGTTTACCCGGTTGCCTTGATTAAATCCACCATCTCTTGATGGAATTAATGGAAGCAGAGGGACGAAAGGAGGAGACGTTCTTCCGCAGTAGACCTGACTGGATGATTCTATCTTGCAGCTGGTCTAAACATGGCGGGTCTAAACATGGCGGGTCTAAACATGGCGGGCCGCAGAGAGTGTTTTTTTTTTAATTGGATTATGGAGTCTTTGTACACGACGACAATGGCAATGAAGGAAAGGGTAGAAAAAAAAACCTGAGGAAAGATTTTGTGCCAGCGTTGTGCTAGAAGGGTGGTATGGTGCTAAGGGTAATGTAGTGCTCACGGGTGGCGTGGTGCGAAAGGGTGATGTTGTGCTAAGTGGTTATGTAGTTCTATGGGTGACATAGTGCTAAGAGTGTTGTGGTGCTAAGAGTTGATGTGGTGCTATGAGTGATGTGGTGCTAAATGTCGATGTGGTGCTCAGGGGTGTTTGAGGTGCTTTTGGATGATATAGTGCTAAGACGGAACGTGGTAATAACAGGGAGGGATAAATCACATCATACAGAAGCAATACGTCCTTTAAAAATCATATAAATTTTCTTCCCGTTCCCGCGAGTTCATTGTTTGAGGGAGTAAAGACCCAAAACCCAGGAGACTTGTTACGTCCAAGCAAATCCAACATCCCGTGACAGGCAGTTATAGCCCCTGGATTGATAGTTATATGATATGGTGCGCAAGCCAAACACGATTTGTTCTTATTTACACAGCCAATGGGTATTTCAGACGCGTGGTCTAGTGGTGGGATTGTGTGGGGTATGACCACGAGGGAAAAATTCAGAGTAAATTACAGGGATTCGTGGTTTTAAAGCCCAAAAGTGTGTTGGTATTGGTGGCGAATGCAGAAGACATTGAAGACGGTACAGGAAACGCGAACTGGAGCATCGAAGGTATTGGGTTCGAATCCTGGTGAAGGCGAGGATATGCCACCCGGGTCTGGAGGATCCCTCTAAGTCTACCCATCTCTGACGGGTACCTGACCAATAGTAAGGGAGAAGAAAAGGCGACTGGACAATGTGTTGGCCACACGATCCCCTGGTGTTCCATAGCCACAGAAACTGGTGAAAGATGCATCAACGGCCCTGTGGATCATTTTGGTACGACGAGATTACTTTGTCTTTGAATACGAATGATGGTTAATACATTTAGTAGTAGTAGATGATGGTACAAGTGTTCCCATGATGTAAGGTTAGTGTAGACGCTGATGGATGGTGTAGATTAGATGTCTCTGTGAGAATTCAATTTAAATGGGGACAAAAACCCAGTCCTTGAGAACCACTGCCCAGAAGTCAAAAGACGAAAGATCTTGGACCTGACCTTAAGACTCTGGCGTAACTAGCAAGCCTGAATGTATTGGGGAGGAGAGGATGGGGGAATGTCACGGAGTTACAGCCAGGTCTATTATGCAAAAGGTCGAGACCTCACAATAGATACAAAACATATGTTGTACGTGGAAGCCATTCTTCCTACTCTCTCCCTCCTCCTACACACTTCCGCTTTGTTACACAAGAGATTGTTGTCATTGTGTGTGTGTGTGTGATTTTTTAAAACATTGTTTAAAAAATAATAATTTTAATATTATATTCTAATTGTAATATTATATTATAATTTTAATATTATATTATAATTAATATAGATATAAGTCTGATAACTTCAGTGGATATTTTTCTTAAAGTTATATTTTATTTTATCACCCCATTAGCTTTAGCTGATAATTGCCTAGCACGTGACTGCGCGCGCTCTCCTACGGTTTATGAGCCTCGTGGATAGCGTTGTCCACAAAGCAGTGGCGTAACCAGGATTTTGGTTTTGATGGGGATAGAGTATAGTTTATGTAAAAGTAAACGATAGGGTTAGGGCCAAGTTTGTCCATAGGACCAGGGGGTAGCAGCGTTTATTACGTTCTGTGGTCACGGCATACTAAGGAATTCTAGGGCCAGCACATTGCCCCAGCCGCCGTTACTTTTCTCAAATGTGTACTCATCACAGCTAGGTAGACTCAGGGGACACTATCCAGAACCTGATTTTATAACTTGAGACTTTCATAATTGTAACCAAGAGCTCTACCGCTAGACCACCGAGTCCCATATATTTAATGTGATGTGTTTTTTTTTTAATAATAAGGTGATGTCTTTGAATGTCTTTTGTTGTAGACGCGTTCCAGACTTGGGGCATGCCGAGATAGACATTTAAAAGATGTTTTATATTAGCAATATGGTAGTTTAGCATTTTCACCGGCCTGACAATTATTCCACAATCTCAGACAAGGATGGGGATAAGGATGGGAGAATGAGGGGGGTGGGGAGTTGGGCGCCCTTATGATTCTAGACATGTGGACCATCAAATGTTGCCCCCTTTTTTTTTAAACCAAAATAAGTGATACGATCTTCGTGTCACGGGCGAGTCATTCCTCCCTCCCCTCCCCGCCCCCGACAAATACACATATCCTCACCTCAGATACCAACACCCCCCCTCCCCACTACCATACATCCAAATGTCAAGATTTGTACAAATGCCACTCACATTAAATCAACACGAAGGTTGGCCAATTAGCACCCCCTCCATCCTTCATCGCTCCTCCATTGATTCAAATAATAGTCCATTTTATGATTGAGTTCGGTTCTTTTCAATTCATACGACCCTCTCTCTCTCTTACCCTCTCTCTCTCTCTCACACACACTCCCTCGCCCCTTCTCTCCGCAGAAGGTCATTGTGTGCCATCTTTTGTGTGTTTGGTTTTGTGTCCGTCATTAAGGGGGAGGGGGAGGCATGCAGGCAGGTACCAAGTAACAGGTACCACAAATGTATGAATTTTGAATGAGTCTGTGTACAGATCATTATATAGAGATAACATGTAGTGGGTAGTTTTCATTGTTAAGAATGGCATGGTAGAAAGAACTGTTTCATCCACAGCTATTGACAAATGGCATGGCAGAAAGAACTATTTCATCCACAGCTATTGACAAATGTCTAAACTCACTTTAACCCTTACCCCCCTCCCCCAATCTTTCAATGGCGGATTCAAAAGGGAGCGAAGAGGAAGGTCACAAAGACTGTCAGATTTCTGCTAATCTTTTTTTTTCCTCCTTGGCAGTCATTATGTATTCTGACATACCGTTTCCTTTCTTTCTAATCGATGCTCCCCTACCCCAACCCTCCCCACAATCCAGTGCCGTTGCTAGGGATTTGGGGGGCTTGGCCTCATTAGGGGCCCCTGCATTTTGACATTCGACATTATGATATGAGAAAATATAACTTCGGACACTGCTTTGGGGGGCCCCTCTCAAGTAGGGGCCCGGGGGGACTTTCGATTTCGGACCCCCCCCTCCCCCTCCCCTAGCTACGCCACTGCCACAATCCCGCTTAAACATTCTAGTACCCCGTTTTAAAAGGCCAACTCCCTTTCTGTATTTCTACCAGAGTAAAAGTATTTCATTTATAGATCATGTTTCTTCATGGGGGCTGTTGAGGTCATCAGATTTCCCAAAACTAAAAACTATCCTACTTCAAAAATAAAATATACAAATCAATTACAATTTATTTTTTTGGTATAAATGTAATCACATTTATTAGAAAGATGAGCTAATATTAATCATCCGCCCATCCCAGCACACACACACTTGACTTTGTGACATTTAATGTAATAAGAAATGTAATTAATTACACAAATATCACCGCTCTCAACAAATATAAATCAATCCAAAGACGGCAAGGTTATAAAAGAAAGCACACATGAGATAAAATTGATTACAATTTTTGTTTTGTTTTTTAAATTTGTAATAGACTTGTTTTTAAAGAGCTAATCCTTCTTGTTCTTTGCTGTTGCCAGTAACAGTTCGTCTTACTTGTGCTTTGCAGTTCCTACTTGTTCTTAGCTGTTCCTACTTGTACTTAGCTGTTCCCAGTAACAGTTCGTCTTACTTGTGCTTTGCAGTTCCTACTTGTTCTTAGCTGTTCCTACTTGTACTTAGCTGTTCCTGTTTGTTCTTAGCTGTTCCTATTTGTTTTTAACTGTTCCTAGTTGTTCGTCGTATTTCCTGACATACCCCCCCCCCCCCCCCCCACCCATCTATGTCTTAAGAAGAACGGAACTCGTGTTGAGTCTGCACATCCATTTCCATTTGCCAATGTGGATGTCTTATGGAGTATGGAGAGACTGAGGGGGTGGCTGGCTGGCAGGGAAAAGAAAAGGAGGTCGGGGGCGGGGGGGGGGGGGGTGTAAGATCTTACTCTTTTAGAGGAGAAGACTGCTGATGTAAAAACTCGCGAGGGGCCCGAGTTCATGACGTCACGCCGACATTCCTTCTAAATACATGCACGTGTCATACAAGACTACAAACACACACACAAACACACACACAAACACACACACATACACACACACATACACACACACACACACACACATACACACACATACACACACACACACACACATACACACACAAACACACACACATACACACACACACACATACACACACACACATACACACACACACACACACACACACATACACACATACACACACACATACACACACATTATTACTTTCCTCCTATTTTCGTATATCTTTCTTAGACTTGCGTCCTATTATTCTTTCATCTGCAACTGCCCAATAGAGAAATACACACTTGACTTGCGTATGTGTATTTGTATGTGTGTGTAATTTTGGGTATTGTGAGTGTTCTGTAGTATGTGTGAATGTATGTGTGTGCGAGTGTGCAGTAGAATAGGTAGATCGGGTTCTCTTGTCACCTTGACCTCTCACAGCCAGGTACGTCTGTTCACAGGAGTAGATCATTAAGCTATTACCGTGTCATCCGGCTACTTTCTCTCACTCACTACGTCTGTGTCAGTGCATTGGTTTGTCTTATGGTCTAGAACAGGTGGGGGGGGGGGGGGGTGCAAAATGCGGCCCACATAGCTTTTGACGGAATTGGCTTTTATATTTTTTTGTCATTGTATTTATAACGTAAATGTTCAGAATGTTTGGCCTGTCAAGTTGTATTCAATTCCTCTTGCGTCCCAATGACAAATAATTAATTATGCTATAAATCCCTAATCTATTACATTGCAATTTTTCGATTGTTCTCGGGCAATTGAGGACTCAAACGGAACTATAGTTGAACTCTGTGAAAATAATTCAATGTACTCTTTACGGGCATATGTCGTGTCTGCATTGATATAGGCAAGAAGTTACAAGGTATGGGCGTTATTTAGTAAAAGTAAATGATCCCATCTGGACTGACGGTATACTTTACTATATTACTCTTATCCTCTATTCGTCATTTTTGTGTGTGCTAAGAATGACTATATAGATTTAGTCTGTTAGTTATTCCTTCACAACCGCCTCCTTATGATAACTTTTTTTTCAAACATCATGGTAACAACTGTCAGAGAAAAACTAATATTTGTGTGTTTTTTTTTATGTTTTCTCATTAACTCATCTATGGCCAGGGGCGAAGCCGCAGGGGGAATTCCTGGAATTTTTTTTAAAAATTATCCTTTTCAATAGATTTTTTAAAAATATGTATTAAATTCGCTAAAAATTTGGTAAATGTTTGTCACGCGAAAGTCAAGCCCCTCCGCCCCCCCCCCCCCGGTATTTGGTAAATATTTTTCACGCAAAAGTTCAGCTCCCCCCCCCCCCCCTGGAAAAAAATTCTGGCTTCGCCCCTGTCTATGGCCATATGTTACTCTAATAAATCTACATTAATATGTTCATGTACTTACAGCTTGGGTGAGCACTGATGAAATAGTAGAAGCGAGCTCTGAGTAAATCCCCTCCCCTTTCCTTCCACTCATACGAGCCCCCCCCTCCCACGCCCCAAATGAATTTACATTGAATTAATTAAGCCTGGGCCACAGATCTCGTGAAATAAATTCTGTTTACAGAGTTGCGGGGGATGAGGGGCGTGACACCCCCCTACCAGGCGTGCACGCGCCCTCTCTGATGTAAACAACGTTCCAGTGTAAAGCATTCCCCCCCCCCCACTCATCTACAACCCAGGCTCGCAGCTTGATTCGGGGAAGGGGGAAGGGGCGTGGGATGGGGAGCTGGGGCTTCACAATGCCAGATCGTGTAAGATAATGGCCAGATAATAGATTCCATAGCGCCAATAGTTCAACGAGTAGACAGGAACTCCACCTTGAGGTTCAGGCTGAATCAAGAAGGCGTCTTCGTTTGAGGCTTTAGTTTAATTTTTGATAAAGTCGGAAGTAAATTTGTTATAAGGCTTATACTATTTCTTAGACTTAACATACAAACACACACAAACATACAAAAACACACACAGTCACACATTTACCTACTTATCTACCTAGTTATATGTCTATATACGTATCGACATATCTACGTATCTACCTACCTACCCAATTACCCATATACCTATCTATTTACCAATTTACCTACCATCCAATCTACTTACTTACCTACCTATCTAATCTATCCATCCACAGTAGCTATCTATCTATTGCTTTATCGTTCAATCGTGCTATCTAAGCTATTTATCTTTCGTCTATACGTGTCTATTTTATATAGCTTACATATCGCATACAATATTACATTAAATCAGTACCTCTACTTCTACTATAATCACACACAGTAATCTCCCTTCCCGACAACAACAAACTAATAACAACACAAAACGCCCAGGTAAAATGCAAGAATGTGATCGGCGAAAGCAGCTGACCTTAAAATTATCATACTAATGTCAGGCACTCATCAAACCTTGGCCTAACTGGGGGAATGGTGGGGGGGGGGGGGGGGGGAAAGCAGAAACCCCTCCAGACACCTAAGAGTTGTTACCTGGATTTCAAATTGAGATTCTCGGAATGCATTTCTTGGGGGTAATTTGCTCGTGAAATCCCCAACGGTGAGGGCGCTGTTAATAGCATGTCGACCATGTTGTGGGGGCTTCGGACAGGTGACCTACTCCTGGTTTTGGACACTGTTAGGATTTAAAACATAGAGGCTTACTGTAGTTTTAGTAAGGCGCGTTTTTTACAATCTCTAACACGACGTACATTTATTAGATACAGGGGGCAGGGGCCTCTTTTCTTACAAACACACCAACGCCTCAATGTACTGGGGACATACTAACGCCTCAATGTACTGGGGACATACTAACGCCTCAATGTACTGGGGACATACTAACGCCTCAATGTACTGGGGACATACCAACGCCTCAATGTACTGGGGACATACCAACGCCTCAATGTACTGGGGACATACCAACGCCTCAATGTACTGGGGACATACCAACGCCTCAATGTACTGGGGACACACCAACGCCTCAATGTACTGGGGACACACCAACGCCTCAATGTACTGGGGACATACCAACGCCTCAATGTACTGGGGACATACCAACGCCTCAATGTACTGGGGACATACCAACATCTCAATGTACTGGGGACATACCAACGCCTCAATGTACTGGGGACATACTAACGCCTCAATGTACTGGGGACATACTAACGCCTCAATGTACTGGGGACATACCAACGCCTCAATGTACTGGGGACATACCAACGCCTCAATGTACTGGGGACAAACCAACGCCTCAATGTACTGGGGACATACCAACACTATTTACCCGTTCCTCCCCACCCCCACTGACTTCCCTGCTCCTTCCTCCACCCCGTCTATTTATTATTGGCACTTGTCTAGGCCTAGGGTGTCAGCATGACGCCTCACTCCACCCTTCCTCGCCCCCACCCCCTACACCCCCAGTACCCTCTCAATCTTCCTATACCTTCATCTATCGTTTAAAAAAATTATTTACCCCTCCCCCCCCCCCCGCCCCTCCCAAACTCACCCTCTTGAATGTGTCATTACAAAGTGAAGCGGCGGGGTATTGGATGAGCTGTTACTGCACTGGAAGAGTCGAGAGTTACAACTTTTAAAAAGAAAGAAAAAGCAACAAGAAGAAAAAGCGCAGACATAGACACTCACACATATATACTTATATATACACTCTCTCACACACATAGACACTCATCCATGGACCAGTGCATGGGAAGTGGCAGTTGAAGTTGTACACTTGAAGGTAGTAGAGGTGGGAAAATTTGACAAAATAAATTCGTTTTCGTACGAAATTCTCGCAGCGATTTCACATGAAGGTGGGAATTTCTTTTCTTTTTTTTTTCTTTTTATTTGTGGGAAGTATCCAAGGCCCTGACGTTAACAGCTTCATTCTGTTTAATGAATGACTTATAAACTGTGTGAATTTGTTGATGCCAAACTTCTTTACACGAGACATGTCTGAAGAGTCTGTGTGATTGTGATTATGATTGTGTGTGTGGGGGGGGGGGAGCTCCCACGAGACATGAATAAATAAACAAAACGCTGTTATATCTGTAATATCCCGTGGTGTCAAAGTGAAGTATCCTATTGACATATGGGAGTTTCGTGTATTTTTACCCACTCTGTTGTTTTATGAAACCTACCCCCCCCCCTCCTATCCATTATAACTTATAACTCGTACTCTCTACAATGTCAACTGAAGATTCTCCCTTGTCGTCTGCTCTCCAGTTCCAGCTCTGCTTCAAACCCCTGCTAATTATTTTAACTTCTATTCTAGATTCTATAGACATTTAAATCTAGAATAAACTCTAGTGCTGTCTGCAGCTTTAGGGACATCACTACCAACAAAGAGGTTACAGGAAGACTTATTATTACTTGTTGTTTTGTTCTTTTATTCACAAAGTGGGAAAGAAATAGTATTACACAAGAAAGTAAATCGTATCTACCAATGTTAAACTGTCTATACTATTCATAATGAATATTCGGAACTCGAAGCAGTAACAATTTGTACAAGTTCCAGATTCTGGCCCAAAAAGATTGCTCTAGGCTCCATAACCCTTGTTGGAAATAGCCAAGAAATATTTGAAACGTTACAGTTAAACGATATTTAAATGAACTACCAATGATAGGCCTACTGCTTCCTGACATTGGTCTCCCCTTATGTCCACCAAAACTATTGCCAGCTTCAAACTGCATTGCACTCTTATATAGCCTAAGTCTCAATATTCACACAATTATCACAAAACTGGCCTTTTTATGTCATGTTTATTTTTTATGTAAAGTAGCAAAATAATAGTTCCAATAAAATCGCTGATTCAACAAAATGCATATAACTATTAAAACTCAAATAAATTCATACCTGACAAGAGTTTTTCTTTTATATTTTCCCATTCACAAAATAAAAATATAGACCAAAAAAAAAGTAGAATTATTTCCTTAGCTTGGAGTTTTGACAGCAAGGCGAACAGTTTCCTTGAGTCAATATTGAAATGTCCAGTTCGAGTGATCGAATAACTCGAACAAAAAGAACACCTTTCACTTACTGGAGTGTCGGAGTGACAGGTTCTCCAAACATCTTTAACGTAGACATGATGTCTGGATCGATGAAAAAGTATTCTCCAAAACATTTTCATTGAAAATGTCTTGAGTTCTGTCTTGTGACTGAAGACACAGTCACATTAACACACACTTATTATATTAATGTAAGATTGTTATTAGATGCATCCCTAGAACATGGGTCGGCAATCTTTGGAACGCGTGCCACACTTGGCTCGCAGAGAGATTTTGAATGGTACACAGAAGCCCTCTAAATAAAAGCCAATTCAAGTCTCTTCTACAAGAAAAGAGCAGGATGACTTTTGGGAAGTTGGTACGCGCAATGAATTAGAAATCCTTCTTCGGCACGCTATTTTCAAAAGGTTGCCGACCCATCTCCTAGAACATTATATATATATATATATATTCGTTGTTGTGTGTGGTTAAGTGGCAGAACGTTATCTAGAAACTGTTGGCTCATAACCACAGGCTTGAATCCTGATTTTAACTAAAAAGAGGAAATTGTTTCCTACATGGGTCTAATACTCTCAATCAGACGTCAGCTGGCCACACAAACACACTAGTATACCAAAAATTAATAATACGTTGGCCTTCTCGTTCTAAGGTTCATAAGATAACACATATAAAACATTCCATTTAAGACATTCCTTTTAAAGCATTCATTTTAAAACAATCTTTTTAAATCATTCCTTTTAAAACACTCTTTTTAAAACATTACTTTGAAAACATTCCTTTTCAAACATTTCTTTAAAAACATTACTTTTGGAACATTCCTTTTAAAACATTCCTTTTAAAACATTCTTTTTAAAACATTCCAATTAAAATATTCCATTTGAAGCATTACTTTTCAAACAGTTATAAAAGATTACTTTTAAAACATTACTCTTAAATTATTACTTTTTAGATTTTCGATGCAATGCATAAAACTTACTCCTCTAATCATCTATACAGCTTACATTACGCGATCACTCACTTATCTCCCCCTTGCAATTTGAAAATCTTCTGTCAAGACGCCAGTAATTATTCATGCTATGAGGTCAGTTTGGATCAGTCCCGGACGTCAATTCGCAAATGGCCGTTTCATCTATCGAGATTGTCCGGGCAGCTGGGGTGTCTGGCCGGAGTGGTTTGGCACCAGCCGGTCTGCCCGTAAAGAATTCTGGGATGGGTTAATAATGATTACCTTTAGGGTCACTGAGTGGCGATTCCCTCCCCTTCCCCCGTAACCACACACTCGTTCAAGTTACCACTGTTTAGTTTAAGAGTCTATGAGTCGAATGAATCACAATTTATTGTCCATAGCTTAACAGAGGGATCGTGTGGCCATTACAATCCACGGATCCCTTGACGTGCTTGATTTGAAGCAAATTGATTGGACTGGTAGTTGCTAAAGAATTTTTTAGTTGTTTTTTTTTAGATTAAGGCACGTACAGTTTTTTGTAGCCTTGTCATTTGATGTTTTGACATTTTCGTCTTGGACGCAGACAACAAATCTAATGAAAAGTGAAATCTCGTGTTTCGATTTGGTTCCTGAAAATACGAGAGTTCTCGTGGAAGATTTAATGTGTTAAATTCGTTGATGGGATAACGTTAATATGTTTATACGACTACATTTATTGTGAACTTATAGAGCATTAAGAGAGTGAATATGACGTTTGGGTTTGAATCCGTGTTAACGCCAGTTGTTGTTTTCTCTTCCGGAATTGGGCCATGTGACTTAGCGGACTCACCGAATGTCCCAGGTTCGAATCCTGGTGAAGGCTATGAATTTATATCGGGTCTGAAGGGTGTCTCTCTGTCTACCCATCTCTGATGAGTACCTGACATTAGTATTTGGAAAATGTAAAGCATTTAAGAATTGTGTTGGCCACACAATCTAAACAAGCGGAAACCAGTGAACGTCTGCTTGACTAGCATGATTGACCGATGTAGTAGAAAAGGGATAGTTTACTTTAGATTTAAAACAAAATTTTTTGAAATGTTGTAGTCACATAAGAGTTTCTTACTATTCATTCAAAATAGACGACATGCTGTTTTCAAACAAATCTATTGAAACTCCATATTTATTTTGAAGAGAAATGTTTCCGCTCTATATTGTGTTGCTGTATTTTGTGTCTTTAAAAGAGTTTTAGCATTGCTGTTTATTTATTGCCAGAATGAATAGCTTATTTAGTGCTAGAATGAATAGCGTATTTAAGACCTGATGTAATTCTGATAATAAATGAGTTGTACCATAGATAGATAAAGACATAAAAGAGTCAGCGTAAAATACTCCCAGCTCGGCAATAACAACAACTCCGTATTGACTAGAGAATTTAAACTTGCCCTTAGACGTCTCAACTCTATTTTGTTCTGTAGAATCTTAATTTAACGTGAGTTCTACTTCACACATTTTTGTTACTGCTACGTTTTTTTTTTCTAATTTATACAGTAAAACTTTCCAAAAGTGTTATTCCCCCCCCCCCCCCCACACACACACAAACCGGTCTGGTCTCATTCCTCAACACTGTTGAGATATTTTGTTTTTAATTAGTGAAAAATTTTATCTCATTCAATCTTTCCCCTGTTGTCTTCCTAAAAAAAAAAAAAAAAAACTTTCTTTCTTGATAAAACTTTTTTTTTCATTTCTGCGAACGTTATCTAACAAAAGACAAAAAACACAACTTTTGCTACTTTGTAAAACATGTTGTCAAACTATTTTCAAAGAAAAAAAAACAAACAAAACAAGAAACAAATTAAACGTTTTTTTTTTTTGTCTTAAACGACTTGGTAAACCGTCAAATTTGATGGCGCCTATAGATATAGTCGGTAGATCAAGAAAAACCAACAGAGAAAAAAGTTAAGATGTTGCCTGTTCTTATATAGTTCATGGTTTTAAAGGAAATGTTTGGGTTATTGTTTGTTTTCTTAGTTCTGTTTCATTGTATGTCTCCGTGAGTCTCTGCATGTATCTGCAAATACTATAATAAGATGGACCGCTTGCTCTATTTTTAGAGCTTAAGTGTTGTATTTTTCGTGCGCAGCCAATAACGCTGACCTAAATGACTCCTAAACGTATCTAAAGTTTTCCGCTGTGTACAACTTACGATTTAAATCTTAATTTTCCATTGACATAGCGAATTACTAAACCGGAAGTCTAGAGGGCCAGAAATTCGGAAACAGAGTGTTTCAAGTTATAAAATAGCAGAAATATCAAGGCAAGCGGTCCATCTTATTATAGTCTATGTCTGTGTGTGTCTCTGCGTGTCCTTCTATGTGCGTGTCCTTGTGTGTGCGTGCCCTTGCGTGTCTATGAGTGTCTATTTGCGTCTGTGTGTATCTGTGTATGTCACTGAGGGAATCTGTGTGTTTGTGGCTTGCATTAAATTGTATCAATTAAGACGTATCAATATTTACCTTTAATCCAAATGTTTCCTATAATTGCCATATACTTATTGTAATTAGTAAGTTTTTCATAACAGTTAATAGAGTTCTCACAGTTATTCAATTTTAAAACGTTAGCTCTGTCGTGCAATCGCGGTCATGATATCGCGACATGACCCAGACACTTGGAGTCAGAGACCTGGATTTTATTCCTGGAAACATGGAACCAAAGGAAAAGAAATGGTTGGATTACATTTCTACTGTTGGAAATATTAGCAAATACTCTCCTGTAACAACCCAAGTAATGAGATGTTTGGATGAATGAGATGGGGGGGGGGGGGGGGTGAACAAAAGGAGTAGTCGGTGATTTAGTTAGAGAGTAGGCTAGACGACTTTTTGACTTCTTTTCAAATTCTGTTGAAAGACTAAAAAAACATGTGCCTCGTGGCGTCAATTTTAGTTAGAGAGTAGAGATCTGGTTCAGTTAATTTCAAATTTGGTTTGGAGGCTAAACAGTTGACCTTATGACGTCAATTTTAAGGATTGAAATTTTGTTACAAACGGAATTATTCAGAGAGTAGCGGATTTTTATCATCGTCTTTAAAAAAAACACATCATGGAGTGAAGTGGGGGGGGGGGGGGGGGGGGGGGAGAGAAGGAAACAAAACTGTATGAGGGAGTCCCCCCCCACACACACACCCACCCCCGCGGGCCAGAGGTCACCGGAGACGGGGCGCTGTGGGGAAACGTTTAAGAGCACATGCCTGAGATTTTCATCGCTTGAATTTTTTGCAGTGCCGTGGCACGGAGGCCTGGAAGGGTTAGGATGGATGGAGGGGCGTCGTGGGGGTAAGGTTTGGGAGGAGGGTTGAAGTCGTACGTGTATCTTATGCCTTTGTGTGTGCGTGTGTGTGTGTTCGCCGTGACTGTTTACGCCAGCTTACGCCCAGCGGCGCCCCAGTTAGCAGTGTATGTGTGGAGTGTGGGGGTGGGTGGAGGTGGAAGGGGAACTAGCTTTCTTGTGAGCACGTCTTTCACTGCTCCACTGTTCCAGACATTATGATAAAGTGTGGGTTATGCCGGTCTCACCGTCTTGATGTCTGGAAATTCATTGAGCGACTGACCTTCGTGAAACAAAAAAAGATCAACAACAGCAACAGAACACACTGACACAAAAAGAAGTTAAATTTAGTACTTTTTGTTCCTTGTATTCTCACATAGCACCTTATTTATTTTTTGTTTTCTGTGTGTCACGTCACTAGTCCAGAAGTCCATCGACAATTTTTACTTTATGATAGTGACCTACTAGTAACCTGCTTTGTTCGCATCTCTAAATCCCCCCCCCCCCCCCCACTGCCTCCCCCATTATCAGTGACAGCCATTGGTTATTATTTATGGTTTTGCATTTAAAAAGAAAACAATTTCTGAGTTTCCGCCTGTACACCCGTCAACGGCCAAGTCCAGGTTTCCTGTGGGATTTATACGTGTTCCCTTCATTCTTCAGAACCAAAAGTTTGAACGTATATCCTTTTTTTAATTAATTATATCTAAATGTAAATATATTTATACTATTTATTGAATAATATTGCATATTATATAGTCGTGTTTGGCTGTTGATTGTAATCCGGGGTTATACCCCTTAAAAAAAAGACTCATCGAACGTTGATAATGTAAAGAGGATTTCAAAGTTGTGTTGTATTCCGTGTGAGAGAAGGAGTTACAGCCCTTGTATGCACGTGTTATGTAAGGGCCACCTTTACATTACTGGGTTGCATTTTTTTGTGTGGAGGGGAATCGAAGCGGGTCACTTGCACTCTGGAACCAGGGCCTGGAAATGAAGATTGACGTAACCACTTTCTTACTGGGGTGAGTGCATGTGTGCGCCTGTCAGTGTGTTACTGTTTAGAGTGTGTGTCTGTGAGTGTGCAGTGTGAGTGTGTAGTGTGTGTGTGAGCGTGTTCATAGGTGTGTCTGTGTGTGTGTGGTGTGCCTGTGAATGTGTATGTTTGTTTGTTTGCGTGAGTTGCGTACGTGCTACACCAAGCCTCAAATACATCTTCAGGCTTCTAGTTCGTCTCGGCGTAGCTTCTGCCGCTGTTGCAGTCAGTCCGGCCCTGTATTCAACACTTCACACACATAAACTGCGCGCCCGGTGAGCAATCTGACGTGCACGCAGATACGCACTGAACAAAACTGCACGCTTCCATTAGTAATTAAAACACGCACACACACACACATACACTAAAACTAGATTGAACACGCACGCATAAACACAGCAAGTACACAAGAAAAAAAAATTATAATGTCAATGACCTCATTTTGTTTTTGAAATATTTAATGTCTGTAATGACAAGATAAATCCATCTCTATTGTTGTAAAATACTGACAATTCATCAACTTGAACATTTTAATCAGTTTTCTTTTGTTTTGTTTTTTTTAGTTTTTTTTTTGTTTTTTTTTTTGTTGTGTATGTATTTTGATGTATTTTAAAGTTCTTCTTGTTATTTTTAAAGCTTCATATTAAGTTATCAATTAGACTCTTATGTATAATGTTAGGTCATGACCTCACAAGTAAGCATAATAGTTTAGATGTGCTGCCTTTGTGGGTGTGCTGTCAGTTTGTTTGTGTGCTATTAGTATAATGCTGTTGATGTGTACTTTTCGTGTGTGTTGTATATCGCTTGTGTGTGTGTTATGTTCATGTGTGCTGTGTTGTGTGTTATTGGGCACTGCCGTGTTATCTGCCTGTAAATGCCTGGGATATCAAGCACCCAGCCCCTTTTTCTCCCACCCCCCCTTGCTTTAAAAAAATTGAATTAGGACTATCGCTAAAGTCCCCCCGCGTGGAGAGTTAGGCTACAAATTATTGCCATCTGCTACCTGTAGGCTAGCGCACGCGGGAAAATGATTGTGTCTGGGGGCGGGAGGGAAATGGAAATAGATGGGAGGTGGGGGGCAGTATCTACCTGAATTATTACTTTGTTGTTGGTGTTGTTGTTTAAAAGTAAAATTGGTGTCAAGATTATTTCATGGCAGGAGAAAAAAAACAACAACAATTTAACCAAAGTTTTTTGGCAAAAAGCCCAAGTTAGCTGAACAAATCAAAATTAATCTAGACGCTACAGGAAATATTAATACACTTGTTGTTACAATCGAGACAATTTATAATGGAACTACTGTGCTAAATATAAATAAATCACTATTGACTGTAGAGAGTTAGGGTCCTGCATGGAACTAAATTGTCTTTTGTCCCGTTCGAACAAATTGATCCACATGGTTCACCAGTTTCCGTGGCCACGGCGTACTAGGGGATTATGTGGTCAGAACATCTGTGGGTAGACTCAGGGACTGCATCCACCAGCATCGATACGCCATCCAGGATGAGTTGGGTAAACCCATTGTCCATTTGATCACTTTAGGGAATTAGCCACACTTAGTTTCCGGGTGAATATCCATGACTCTTAGGGGCAAGTAATCGTAAAATAACCAGCGCAACAAGACTTCTAGAACAGTGGAGGTGTCATTTATTGTCATCTAACACAGCTATCCTGGTAACCAGTGGATAGTGGTAGCAGTGGTAGCCACACAATCCATTGAATGCTGCTGTTGCAGAGATAGGTCAATCGTTGACCCAAAGTTGCATGCTTTCTATAGACCTAAAATCTAACATTTATTAGCAAGATGATTGACCAGACATTATCATTGTTTTTACGTTTTGTATAAAATACCAGCATGTAGGCTACGCCCATAAACTTTTTTTTTTAAATATGTCTTCGCCAGATCATAAAACACTGTGTCTACCCCAACCCCAATCCCAGCCACCCTCCCTATCTCTTTCTCTCTCTCTCTCTCTCTCTCCCTCTGTCTCCTGGATATTCCTAGTTTGCTCACTTTTTCTTATAATGCATTTTTAATACTAGCTTGTTGAAAACATATAATTACCTACATGGCTTGAAGTGCACGCTAATCCTCAGGTCAGAGAGAATAAGAGAGAGAGAGAGAGAGAGAGAGAGAGAGAGAGAGAGAGAGAGAGAGAGAGAGAGAGAGAGAGAGAGAAAGATAGAATAAAAAAGAGAGAAGAGTACAATATTGTACTTATGTTAAAGTGTCATAGTGTAACATTGTATAAAGCCTCTCCCTTTCCACTCTTTCATCACTCCTTCCAACACCGAAAGTCACACCCGCTAGCACCACACACCCTCCCCTCCCTCCACCTGCCCACTTCCGCTCCATGGCTCTGTTGTACACCTGTGACACCAGGTGTCACATATACAAAAGGTAACAAGGACAAACATGGTGTTGGTGTTGTGGGAGGGGGGGGGGGGCGACAACTCCTGTTATAACTTTATTCTTTCCGAATATCGATCAGCTTGAAAGAAGTCACATGAAGAATGGCGCGCGGTGTTTGTGCTGTGCTCACCTCTATTGTGTTCAGGCGTGTTTGTTTTGTGTGTTTATGTGCTATGATTGAGGTCCCCAAGGGGCGTGGTGAGGGTTGGTGGTGGGGGGGGGGGGGCTCTATTCTGGGCACAGTATCATATTCCAACCAGTTGCATAGGGCTTTGAAAGCAGCGTTCGCCGAAAGATGATTTTTGTTTGTTGTTCAACCAAAGACATAATATTACTGAGCGTTCAGCACAATACACAGCCCCCTCCCTCCCTCTTTAAAAACAAATTAAAACTTTCTCCTAACTGACTAACTGATATCAGGTACCCTTCCTACCTGGAGTCTGTAACTATCTCCTGATCCAGAGAATAAGTTCAAGGATTTCTATGGACCGGGTCTTCCCTTCCGTCTTTATGTCCTCCGCCAAGGGTCTGTTTCACTATGAACTAATACACCCAAGCCACTCATTGAACGTTTAAAGTAGAATTTAGTGCATGAAATTATTTATAATATTCAAATTCATGTGATAATAAATAGCTTCTTAAACACCCTGCAAAACAATTACAACAACTACACCTTTGTCTGCCCTATGTAGGTTTTGATGAGGAAAGTGATAGACTGGATTTTCCCGAAGTTTTCAGAAGTTGAAGGAAAATGCTTACTAGAAATACATAGTGGATTTTTTCGAAGTTTTCACAAGTGGAAGGAAAATGCTTACTAGAAATACATAGAGACAACTATAACAAATATTTCCAGTTAAGCCACATATCTAGTTTCTCCGCCGCATCTCAGTATAATCGTAAAAAGAACAACATCACACACAACTAATAATTAATATATGTAGCGTTGACCTTTTGGTAGTTTTAAAAAGTAGACGACAATAGAGATTATAATAGAGAAACGTTATGATTCTAGGTGAACAGTATAATCTATATATGGATAAGTGAATTTGTGAATACGCGAATACGTAAACATGTGAATATGTTAATACGTGAATATGTGAATATGTGTATAGGCCTACCGGTATGTGTATATGTGAATACTTGAATACGTCAATAAGTGAATACGAGAATTCATGAATACTTAAATATGTGAATATGTACGCGTGTTGTGTTTCTGATGACGGGGAGAGGGTGTAAGTTTAAAAAAAATTAAATATGCATAGTTGTGAGTGTGAGAGGTCACCCCCCCCCCCTAGATATTACCGGAGGGCTGTTTGAGTGCACAAAACGCATCTAACTAGTGGAGTCTATTCGCTCCCCTCCCCCACCTCCACGCCGTGCAAGTGGACACACATGTAGTTTTCGCTCCGTGCCACGGCTCTCCAGGGGTGGAAACCGGTAACAGTGGATTCTACGGCCGATACGCATGCCACCTTTTTTTTGTGTTTGATAGATGGCGCTGATATCTGATACGCGAGTCGATCTTTGGTCGTGGCGCATAAATAATCGCCCTGCCGGAAACCAGACTTCGTTGTTTATAGGGCGCAGGAGGGTTCGGAGAGAGGGGGGGGGGGCGATGAGGGTCAAGGCTGATCCCCCCTTTTTCCACCTTCCCCATGTCTCCTCCTCTTTTAATGGTCGTCATGGTTGACCCCTGACCAGATAACTCGATGCTTTCATTATATATGTCGGTGCAGTCACTTCCTACTACCATGAATTTCGCCATTTTGTCTAGCAAATCATGAGTAGCGATGAGAAAAGATACAAACATATTTCCATTCCGTGAGCTCATTGTAAATGCACATATTCGCACACTCTCTCGTCCCTCCTTCATGCACATACAAATACAACAACGACATGACATGCAAATCCATTTTTTTTAATTCCCTCACTGCTCACTAGGAAATAATATTCTGCTGTTAAAATTATTGAATTATCGTCAAAAGCAACCACTTTTGTATCATTACAACTTCATACTTGATAACGCATAGTAGGAAGTGGTCTGAGTGGCGCTATTGCAATCTTTGATTGTGGGTATGTTGGGATTGTGGGAAACGGGAGCGATTAATTTGAATTTACCGTATGAATGAATCTGCACCACGTGATATTCGTAAAGGGGAAAAAATTACAGTGTTTCCCCCCTATCACCCCGCCCCCTCACACATACACGCACTCACTGAATGTCTGAAATAATGACACCTCAGGGTGCCCGGGCGGCAAATGTTGACATTCTGGTGCCTAATCATATTAGGTTACCTTGGTATTCCTGCTGACACCTTAATTGTGTAATGGCACTTTTTTTTTTTGTTAACATGTCCGGTGTTCATTTAAAATGTTAAGCGTGAAAAAAAAATCTCTCCTTGTACATTTTATGAAATAATTGAAACAAGGCCTTACTTTTTTGTAGTTTTTGAATGTTTTTTTTTAATGTGAAGAAAGACTTGATTTATGTACATAGTAATGTAGCAGTTTTTTCCATAAATGAAGAATTTTTCCTTTGTTTTAGAATAACTTTTAAATTTTAGTGTGTATATTCACGATATGCAAATGTTGGTTCTTAAAATGTTGCCATTTTAAAAATGTTTCCATCGTCTTCAGATGTGCCGGTAGGGCGTTCGGCTGGCGTACCGAAGGTCCTGGGTTCAAATCCTGGTGAAGGCTAGGATTTGTTCCAGGGACTGGAGGGTGTCCCTGACTCTACTCAGATCTGATGGGTACCTGACATTAGTTGGGTTAAAGTAAAGGAGGCTGAGCATTGTGCTGGCCACACATCCCCTTGCATGCTGTGGCCACTGAAACTGGTGAACGCTGCTTCGCCGGCCCTATGGATCAATTTGGCCCGACGGGTACTTTACTTACTCTGGTGCCAAGTTCAAGGTCATCTCGACAAAACCCAACTCTAGAATTAGAACAAAGTCTTTGCTTTCTTCCCGAGTGGCATAACAGTATGGAATAAACCTGAATAAACCTAGAAATCAGTAACTTAACATCATTTAAAACACCAATCAAAATGCAAGACTAAGACTTGGACCACGCACGGATGAGCGTAGGACGCAATAATCTTCTTTATAGAAGGAGCATCAGTAACATATAAGATAGGAGAAGACTATATAACATGTTCTTTATTAATAAATAAAATAAATGTCGGCCTAGATTTCTAGCTGAAAAAAAAAATAAGTAACTCCAAAGTTTAAACTGTTAAAAAAAGCTTGTAAAAGTTGCGGTTTAAAAATGTGTATCACTGAGTTTTGATAACTGGTTTCTGCATGACTTTAGATCATTGAAAGCTTATGTTTTCTTTGAGTTACAGCTGCACGCTATTGAAGCGAATTACAGGTTTAATGCCCTTGTTACGATTTTATAACAGGTTTAAGTTTATCTAGGCATGGCATGGGGAGGTAATTATGTCCATTTACGGACTGTCCAGTTTTGTATTTATATTTTATTCTGTTTAAGAACGCCACGAATAAAATGTCGTTTACGATGTCGAGGGCGGGTATGTATAGGGAGAGTCTGGAGGGGGCGTCCTGCAGAGAGGCTGATTAGAAAAACATTAATGGCGGTTGCTTAGTTACCGAGACGTATTTACTCGAAGCACGCGAACTATCACACGTATGAACAGGAGACAGACACACACGGGGAGACACACACACAGACACACAACTGACACACATCACATTGAAATAACAAGGCAATAAACAAAAGAATGTCAAGGTCATATGTAAATGTAAAAGCTTCGTACGGTTCCTGTTGGGATTAAATTAAAAACATAAAACGAAAAAAAAACGACAAAACGAAAAAAACCCACCATGGAAGGATTTCAAACTCCTCTGTTGTAGTTTGACAATAGCATGGGATAAAAAAAACGGATATGACAAAAGCATGGGATAAAACGGATATGGGATTTGAATGCAAGAGAAAGAGTCGCAGAGAGAGAGAGAGAGAGAGAGAGAGAGAGAGAGAGAGAAAGATTGAAGCTAGAAAATAAAGTGTCTGGAAAAAAAAGGGGGAGGTCGGAGATGAATAAAACAAGAGAGAGTACAAAATAAATGGAGTGAGAGAAATAGAGTGGTTAGACCGAATGTTAGAGATAGAGAGAGAGAGAGAGAAATAGAGAGAGATAGTGAGAGTGAGAGAGAGATTTTGTGAGTTTGTAGGACATTAAGAATGTATTCGAGGTATAAAAGCTTCCGTCCATGAATCATAGATTCAGAAACGCTGACAGACTCATTGTGTTCAGACGAGATTGAAAGTTTGCTTAATATATAAACATAATACCTGGTAGATTATATAAGAGTGTAGAGTTTTCGATGCTGATACACTTGAGTCGGTCGTTATAATGGTAGACTTACAATTTCTGGGAGATGGACATTTATTTAGCTTTTGAATGGGGGCTTTCATTGACGTGAAATTACAATCTATGGATTCAATATAACAAGATACAATTCGCTGAATGTATTATAATAGTTTCGTTACAACGAGTTACACTAGTGGACTGACAATCCATAGTACAATATTGGTTTAGTTTAATAGTTAGTTTATGGATTATACTATAAACAAGACAAGCCGTACAGTCAGACGTCAAGTTTGATGTTTTTGTTGTTTTTTATAGAAAGACTATAGACTTGTCTCGTACTGGTAGTACCAGATTCAGGAACTAGTGTCTCATCAATTCTCGATCACTTTCTCATCCTTACAGCCCCCATTCCTTACCACCCGAATCTTTTTACCCCCCCCCCCATCCATTGCCCCACCCCCTCTTTTCCTCCACCTAAAAAACCCCCATCATGTTGTAGTCATGAGGTGGACAGTGTCAGGTCTTCCCGGAGACCTTAAGAAGGAGGGTTACTAAGGTTGGTTGGGGGTGGGTGGGGAGAGGAGGGGTGGCGAAGGGTTCACGCCAGAGAGGAGGGAAGGGATGAGGGGGAGAAAGTAAAGGTTCCCAGTGCTAAGTCACAGAACCTAAGTAGCCACTGGTGATTTATATGACACCTCGCCTCCCGGCCTCTATAATTACCGTCTGTTCACAAGATTGGTGATCTCGTCTTCCATGGGAGGGAGTAGGGGTGGTGAACTTATTGTGTTTAAGGGGGCGGGGGGAGGGAACAATCTACGTGCCAAGGGGAAACATAGTCGATGGGGAAAGGGTGGGAAGAGGGAGGAGAGGGGGGTCTGTGGACATAAAAGATAAAAATACAATTTAAATTTTTTATAAAAGAAGAAGTTACATAAAATTAGATTACAAAAAGTCTTTTTACTGTGGCTCGATGTGATAGCGGATTGGTATAAATAAAACTACAATACAGATGCTAGTCTCTATACTACCATTATTTTATGTTTCTCTGTTTTTTTTTGTGTGTGTGTGTGTGTGGGGGGGGGGAGGTGTTACAAGAGGGATACATCGAAATGGGATTTAATTAGTTTCTAGAGGAGTGGAGAAATAGAGATTTTGTTCGGAGACTATCAATTCGGAGAAAATAGTTCACTAGAATTACTCTTTCTCTCTCTATATCTCTTAAAACGCCTCGAGCATTCGTCTCTTCTCGAATAGTTTCATCCTTTCCATTCCACTATTTCATTTCTCCTTCCTCCTTCACCTCCCTCCAGACAACTTCCCTAAACCTGTCTTTCTCTTTCTCCATATCCCTTTCTCTTTCTTTCCATTCTCTACCTCTCTTTCTTTATCTACATGTCTCTCTCACACGCTTCAATGAACCCCGTCTCTTAATTTTGTTATTCAACCATAATCTTGTAATCATTAAGATACGTTTTTCTTTTTGCGGAGGTAGTTTAGGATAAGTAGAAAAATTTAATTATTGCAAAAAAAAAGGCAACTCGAAGAGTTGAATAACTTAACTGTACTCAGACGGGCTCCAGTATTCTTTCTGTATATTACATTAAACAAAAAATACAAAGCCAACTAAAGAAATATATGAATGCCGTTTTGAATAAGTGGACATTACCCTGTTTATAAATGTGATATTGAGACCCAACAGCAACGCGCTCGAACTGACCTTCTAAAGGTCCTGGGTTCTTGGAAAAGACTAGTATTTATTTCCTATTCTAAAGTCGCTAGGTCTACTAAGCTCCAAAATGGGAAAAATCGTAAAAGCGTATCGGGCATTGTGCTGGCCACACAGTTCTCTAGTATACCACGGACACAGAAACGTGTGAACGCTACGTCTCTAACTACATTCACCAAGTGCGTCACGAGGGTAAAATCTTCTAATCCATAGCTACGCGCAGTGTTTTTTTTTTTTTGTCGTTGAGACTTCTGCATCATTTCCTTGGCACCCAAACGTCTCACTTAAGGGGAAATAATTCCTCTCCAGTTTCCGCCCCTGGAAGCGGGCAAGGGGGGCTTGGGGGATCATAAATTTGTTCAGCTCTGTCTATTGCTCATTGGTACGATACTGTCGTTGATGATTCTGGAGTGGGCTCTCCCATCCACCCCCCACACCCTACGCCCCATCTGACACCCTCACTTGATTTCTTCTGCGCCGATTATACTCCACTGTAAATCCGTTCGAGACGATGGTGGTGGAGAAATTATTGGCCCGAAGACTGTAAATTATTTAGCTTTTATTAACTATGGGATGGAGCAGTCAATGAAAAACAAATACACAAAAAAAAAAAAAGAAAATGAAAGCGAACATACATCATATTTTGGAGGTAATATATTGTATCTGATGTTCAGATAAACCATACTAGATTACTAAATGTCATTTTCTAGAACACAAAAATCCAAATCTCGTAGCCATTTGAGATTTTTTTATTCCAGGCAACAAATAGACGTGAGATCATTAATTGGTGACTCGTGTAGGACAAATTTCATATTGCCACGTGTTTCAATATTTTGCCACGTGTTTCAATATTTTGCAACGTGTTTGAAATCTGGTTGTTTTCATTTGTTTTTTAAAGGGTTTAATGTAGGTTTATTGGGTGTTTTTCTACGTGTATAACGTCACTTCGGTATGAGGCTATTCCAAATCTCGTCACTTAGAGGACCTCTTCAGTCAGCCTATGATGTATAAACTGTTATAACATATTTTAGGACTAATTTTTAGATTTAAGCCTGAAAGCGTGATCATAGTAAAGAAAAAATAGTTTATAAATACCCATTCAGTGATATTGTTTAATCACTTTTCTTTTTCTAAGAAAAAAAAACATGGGAAACTTGTTGTTTTTCTTTTTTACAGAAATTTACTGTAATTTTTCTTTTTGTTTCTCTGAATTTCTGAGATTGAATGTAAAGAACGGGCCTCCAGTGGTCAGAGAGTACAGTAGCGTCCATTAGGAAAATGTATCAGAAGTAAGACACGAGTCCCTAAGTGGATATTGGTTCGTCGCGTTCTAGCGTCCGTTTCTTTTTTTTTTAAACCCACCAGAGCTGCTTCCGGTTGTTGTATGGGGAATCTGCGTCGGGCATGCGCACTGTCGTTCAATTTCCGGTGTTTATGTTGAAAATAATGGCGTCTTGTGCTGGAGGAAGTCCACCAGAGGTTAAAAAAAAAAGAATGATATAAAAAAAAAAAAATTGCCATCATGGCTCCAATTTATAGAGCAGGGATTGAAACATCGTCTAGTTAAGCTACACTGTTCACACAGAGGCTCACAAACTCTTTCTCTCTCACACATATACATAGAAGACCACACGAGGAAAAAACTAAAGTCACTTTTTCCACTTAAAAAACTATGCTTCTTTTTCCTGTTGCATATATATATATATATATATATATATATACATATATTTGACTGAGGCCCTAACTACAAAATTTACAAAATGTGACTGTCGTTTTTTTCCGATATAGACTCTCTCTCTATATATATATTTATATAAAGAGAGAGAGAAAGAATGAGACGGTTTTTGCCTGATATATATATATAGAGAGAGAGTGAGAGAAAATGAGAGTCACACACACACATTCACACTTTCGCTCGTCCACTCTCATGAACACAAAAAGGTACATTGATACGTTCATATTACAAATTTCTCTTTTACTCAAACTTCCGGTTCCGGTTTGTTTTTAGCTTTCAATGGGCCGTATTGCTGTTGAGAGTTAACACCCTTGCCCCTTATACAAGTCAATATTTTATGACTGACTTGTAAATTACAAGTCAGTCATAAAATATTGACTTGTATAAGGGGCAAGATTGTTAACTCTCAGCAGCAATACGGCCCATTCTATCCACTATATTCTATATAGTTTATTGCTTTTAGTTTTATTTCACTATAAGAGGCCTTTAGACAAGTTCGATATTGAGATGAAACTTTACGGCCATTGGCCAATGGTTCTCCGGTAGGCCTACAGTTATACTACCCAAGGACAATTATTGGACACATAAATGTGTTTTGATAGACCTGATTTCAACATTTTTTTCTCATTTTTCACTAAACGAAGGAAATATTTTATTTAGCGAACGTAATGTCGTTTTTAGAACGCACGGAGACCACAGGGCCACAAAAACTATTTAAAAAAATGTATTTCCCAACTTTCTGTAGTGTAACGTGGTCAGCAAAACCACAAGTTGAATTAACGATTAGCTAATCTGTTCAAATAGTCTTGAAAGGAAACAAGCACAATTTAAAAAAAAAAAGTGATTGCATTTTTCATTCATACTCTATTTGACCACAGACTTAACTTCCGTCTTATGTACAGACACACACACAACTACAACTACAAACACATATACACACATACATAAACACACACACACAAACAAGGTCTTCTGAGATGCTCTCTTGGTGAGCGCACTCACGTGCATCCATGCGCGTGCTGGCACACCTCGCGGAAACTAATTAGCCCGTGTTCACGTTCTGTCTGGTTGGCCATGAGTTAAGTACTTATCGGTCGGTCCTTTGAGGATGAAGTAAGGTGGGAGTGGGGAGGAGGGGGGGGGGGTTCTGGGACTTCCCGATGTTCACTTGTACTGAAGACTCTCTTAAAACTTTCACCGCTTGTTCATTTTTTGTTTAAATGACATAAAATAATTCATTAATTAAACAAGTAGCCCAAACACCGTGACGTTTCTAGAAATCAAATATAAATACATCCGTTAGAGATATGTACTAGTTTACTTATTGTACTTTGACTTAATTCCGTGCCTCCTCCCCCCCACCCCCACCCCCACCCCCATCGCCACAAGGAGCTTAGGGTCTTAATTCAACCACTCCAGCGGTCTCGATCTTATGTGCCTTCTCTCTTTTGGTGTTCATGTGAGGCCGACAGTCTTTCTCTCATTGGCGACGGAAGGTATCTAAAGTGTGCATTGGTCTGCACCCCCTTTCTCCTCCCCATGAAAGGTTCCAGTCTATTGCCTGTCTATCTAGATCTAGACCTATATATTAGGTTACCTATTGCGTTATCTATTATTTAGAATATAGCTTTCGTTACACAAGTATTGCCAAAGAATACAAGAAATATAATTTAGAGAAAATGTTTAGATATAACTACTCTATTTAATTAGCAACGTTTCTTTGTTTATATGCTTACAAACTTACAATGTGTCAACTGTAAAACATAAAATTGAGTCTTTCAATTTGCTTCTGTTGAATGAAATGTTTTTTGATGGAACTATAGAATTCAATTTGCACAGGGACAATCAAAAACCCATCAGATGTAATGGACTGGCCAGCTAATGGAAGTTCTTGCGTAAGACCAGAGTTTCTAAGAAAGCCCAGGGTTTGGATGCGCGTACAATATGTAGGGTTGCCACGTTGCAATGTGTCCTTGTTTTGAACCGGACAATCCAGTATTCTAGAACATTGTCCGGTACAAAAGAAATACCGGATATATAGAGTGAAATACCCACGGGACGGGAAGGACGGAAAAGTGTCCGGTATATTTACAAAATGTCTGGTATTTTTTTAAGGTATCCAGTATGTTATAAGTTTTTTTTAAAGATATTAGACAACCCTAACGATATAATACGGCTGGTTAGCAAAGTCGACAGCGAGCTCGACTCCCAAGCGCCGCATCAGGGGTTCGACCCTCGGTGCATTCAGCTATAAATCCACCGCCGACTTGGAGAGGAGATGGGCGCCGCCAAGTCTACCAAGCCCAAGAGAGGACAAATGGACACCCAGTGTCCATTAGCTCCCCCCAACGACCGCCAAGGTTAAGGGACTACAAAAAAAAACAAAAAAAAAAACGATATGACATAACATCTATTAGCAGACTGTTATCAGTTTTTATTATGGAAATAGTTCTTACTTAAATAGTGTTGTTTTTTTACTATTTATTCACTTAACCAGTCGTTTAAACTCATTATTCACTACAATTTTTCTATCAATAAACTCTCACGCAGCTTCCAAGCAAATAAAAAAGAAAGGAGGGGGGTGGGGGAAAAATCAGCGCCCTGATTGCCACAGTTGGACCACGCCAATATGTTCGTTCCATTGATTGCGTCTGCTTCTTGCCCCAACATATTCAAAAGCTTTAAAATCACTCTACCCAAAAACAACAAATTCATTATTTTACTGCATACAAGTAAAATTTATATACACATTACATGAACAAAGTTTATGGAGAAGGTGGAAATATTTTTTTTTGCTTAAGCATTGGGCGGGATAAATAGGCCTAAATGGAACTTTTTTTATTCAAGTGTTTACAGTAATATATATATATATATATATATATATATATATATATATATATATATATATATATATATATAATATATGAATATGCACGTTCTGGTTACATAATTCTTATCGTAGTGTAAATTCTAACAACAAAAAAAGAAAAAGAAACATCATCAGATTGTTCTCACTTCCATTTTTTGTGTCTGTTTTATTGACACTCCCAATATTTACCGCCAATTTTCAAATCTGACGCCTGGCGTATATTTTGTTTTTTTTCGTTTCTTTATTACTTCTCTTTGGACAGTTGCAATAATGAATGCACGAGCAGTGAGAGAAAATGGCTGATAAATAGACAGGAATGTGTGGGCCGCCATGCATCTGCTTACCTCTATACATAGAGTAAGAATAAGATAAATGTAAGATCTATAATCAAACTCATTTATGTGTTGAAGATAATTTCCATTTAAGGCTGGAGCCGTAATGTCAATGAAGTATTTACTCACTCGGCACTTGTCTATATATTTTCTCTTGCACAATCAAATGAGGTTTTGACGAAGGAAAATATCATATTTTTTTTGTGGTCTGGGGGTGTGCGTGTGAGTTTTAAACTTTTGAGTTTCAGATTCGTAATGCCTGTGCATAAAAGCATGGAAAGCAAATATGTTATTCAGAATTTGATATTAAGGCTATGGAAATCAAGAGAAGTTGTAATCTTAATGTCCTTGTCTCTTTTGAACATATGGTCTAAAGAAATAAATAAAATCTCCCAACGATTATCAACATCTTTAGTTTAGTTATTTGATACTTAGGGCTTGTATTATTTCATCATAAAAGTCACGTGCTTTTTAATTCGACTCTTTATGATAAATTGTTCGATAACACCCAATGAAATTATGCAGCTTTAAAAAACAGGTGCATTAATCAACTGATAGCTGGGTGGCAACTAATGTCGACATGCCACTGTGATTGAAATAGAAATCACTTGTACTTGTATAAGTTTAGAGCTAATTATATCGGCTATAGCTACACAGAAAATTTTGTAAAAAAAATGTATTAAAGAGCTTATGCACCAAACAAAACACAATTAATTAGGACATAAACCATACAGAGCACACACACACATTCTCCTACTATAGCCTTTACTTTAGAACTAGGAACATCAAACTTAGACAATATATGTACCGAAAGCTGGGCATTGGAACATGTAAAGAATCCCGATGTGAGGTGTCTTCTGATAACAATCGTTTTCCAAACCTGAACCCCTTTATTTATGGAACAGCTGGCAACATATTCTGGACAACCGAAGACCTCCACATCAACTATAGACTGTATGGAAGAGAGACACGCTTGAAAACCACTGTGCATTCCACGATAGAACTTGATGTTTAAACCGCTCCATTGACCATTACTGAGGAGGAAGAAGTAGAAACAAGTATCTCAAACTAAGCAAACATAATTGGACAAAACTTAGACAAATTATGAAGGGAAGGACATAGAGAAATATTGATTATGTGCATTTCCTATATGATTTAATATGAAGAACAGTTATGTTATGTAAATATTCTGATATACTGAGAGAAAAAAAAAGGGTTACGGGTGAAAGATCAAGGCGTCATCTATCTAATTCAGACGAAACTAAAAATTGGCGTTATTCCACAGAGGAAGTCTCCTGAGTTGACCTTGAATAGCCTCTACCTTTGTGTACTTATACTTCTGCCCCGGTCATTGTTACCTGGGAAATTTAAGATATCTTGTGACGTAACAATTTTCAAAAAGATATTCTATTAATGTTCTTATAGTCGGGTAAATAAGCTCCCCTTTTGCGCTCTAAAACCAAGAATTAAAAACAGCTAGAATTTCATGAACACGCAGATGTTTGAGGCTCGCCAGTAATCCTCGCCCCACCCCAGGCCTGCACATTATAATATTATGTCTCCTTCCCCACATCAACGTTTTTCCATTCCATTGGTGTTCAGAAAAAAACCCATTAAAATAGGGGTGGGGGGTTATTTTATTTATCAATGGGATTTATCAACGGCATGAAATTGTAGTTTTATAGCTTTTTTTTAGAGGCGCATTGTGTCATTTATCTTGAGTTCAGGGGAGTATCTCTGGTTTCGTTGCAGATTCATGGGTGGGTGTGTTTATAGGTATGAGGGCGTACAATGAACTTGTAAAAAAAAAAATATATATAGGCCTATATAAAAGTTTTGTTAAAATACAAAATACGCCCTTAACACGCCATATTTGTTTGCCCTTTTTTTTTTTTTTTGCTACGTAAATCTGCCATTAGGCGTTTAGCCTTAGTGTGGGTTTGAATATGTAGGCCTACATGCATACGTCAATACAAACGCCTAGCAAAAAATAAAATCAACAAAGAGCGTTTTTATGTTGCAAGAGAACAAAGGCAGCAGAGTGGTGTCCAATAACCGAGTTCATCTAACACTAAGGAAGGGAGGGAGGAGGGAGGGGGGGAGAGATTCCTACTATAAGATTGCCATATCGCTGAGTTCTCTTCAGGTGCTAATCCCTCTCTGACAAATGCCTTGCACAACTTCAAAGATTACAATTCTCAAAGATTATCTCCTGGGCTTTATTTTCCGGTTTGGTTCTAATCCGTCAAACTGACAGTAGTTGTTTGTTGTTTTTTTTTAGCGCCAAACGGTTATATTTATTTGTCTGAATTACCTCCCGCGTAATCCAGAACTGTTCGTTAAAGTTTGGGGTTAAACCACATTATTGGTTGCGTTGATTTTTATGCAAGTCCATTATTTATTTATATAAATGTATCTCTGAGTTATTTTTTTTTCTTTTAATTTTTGTTTGGAATTCTATCATGGAATATGTTGCATGAACCAGTCACAGGAAAACCAAGCTAACGTTATTTAAACTCCGAAGATCAAAATGCAGAACAAGATCTATAGCCTACTTAAATCAAGAATATATTGCTTTAGAGTGAATTATCTTCTTATGAAGGCACGGAATATGTAGGCTACTAGTAAGGAGACGTTTTTCACACGAATACACATTTCGGTCATTGCTTTACTTTTAAAATTGTCGGTTCACTGACGTGTTCGTTCTGCACTGGCGTTCAGTCGCGAAAATACCAGAATATTATATGATTGAGCATCGAGGCACCAGGCTTGGTGATACGTTCCTTTCTTCCCACCACACCATGGGTGGCATTAGTGCGTAATGCAAGCCCGTACATTTATATATTTGTATCTACAAATCGGAAGGGAGGGGGGTCTTTTGCGAGCCCTTGATAATCGCTCGGTGTGCCAAGTCTGGCACGCGTTACGTAGCTTCCCGACCACTGGTCTATATAATTAAATGTAGGCCTATACGTTGTTCCATATTATGGACTGTAAGACTAACTGGTCCAATTATGTTAGTGATTTAGGACTAAATTAGGGCACAATAATCTAGTTAGTGCTAAGTACAGTAGGAAAGCAGCAATCTGTGAAATTCCACAACTTGACAGTAAGGGCCCAAGGAAGTTACCAACCCTTTTGTTACAAAAGGAGAGAAAAGAGAGGACGCGAACCACAAGGAGATGTTTTTAATGGATGCAGTGGGCTTTAACTAAGACGAGGGGACATTACTCTTGAGAAAAGAAAAAAGAAAAGAAGAAACTGAGAACAAAGGATTAAACCGCGAGGACGTGTCCGTGCTTCCATTCTTTTTATGTCCCTCATAAAAAAAAATTCCCCGAGTAAGGACTTTTAATATAGTCTGTGACACGAGTCGGTGCGTCTGTGGGAGCATTTTCTTAAACGCCAAGAGAAAAAAAGAAAGGATCTAAAAACTCATAAAAAGTGTTCCAAGTAGCCCTACATATTATAGTTACAATTTTTGAAACAAAAAGCAAACACGGTGAAAAAAAAAAGACTGACGCAAAACTAAAAATAACATACGTCGACTTCAGAATTGACAAAATATTTGTAAACTGTATCTTTAAACGTAAATAAGTGTATACAAGTTCAGTCTAATCATTGTAATAATGTTAGTCTTCTAGACCAGGGCTCGGCAACATACAGCACGCGTGCCAGACTTGGCACGCAGAGCTATTTTCATTGGCACGCGGAAGTCTTTTCTACAAGAAATTCAGTGCTAGAGCAGGATACATATAAGTTTTTGGCACGCTGAATGAATTAGAAATCTTACTTTGGCACACTATTATCAAAAGGTTCTAGACATTTCAATTTTATAAGAAGTTGCAGGTTTTCAAACCTTTGTTAGTATTATCCACGCCTTTTTTTTGTTTTCAGAAATCTAAATGGAGATGAAAAAAAGATTAATTAATTTCTATTTATTTATTTCTTCCTACGTTATCTCTTCCAAAGTTATTGTTCTCGAAGAATGGGTGGAGGGGATGGCGGATGACACTAAATTGCCGATCGCCAGGTTATTATCTCCAGGAATAGTCTCGGCCACGTCACAGCAACGCCCACGCCCATCTCTTACCTTTGTTTAAATGAACATACAAACGATAACGTACCCTTAAAAGATGAGCAAATAAACTATGGCTATGACGTCACTTCCTGAAATTTGGGTCTCACCATAAATATATATGTATAGAATGTATAAATGTCTACAATATAAAAAAAAATGTACAAAATGGAAAACTAATTTAAAAAAAAAAGTTTAAGTGGAGCCGAAAATGGAGGTCGAGCATTTTCAGAAATCGTCATTGAAAACACCAAAGCATACGGGTTATTATTTATGCACGCTATCCCAAGACCACACAAGCTCGAATTCCATGCGTGCCTAAAAATCTCGACGCAGTGTTTTGAGTTATGAGTGATACATTTTTTCAGGCGTATAATATCTATGTATATATAAAAGTTTTCACATAAAGAAATTAAAAGAGTTTTAATTTCATGGCTGGGTGAACTCATGAATAACCTGCTCTTTTAGTTCTTCAACCATGTCAATATATTGCAAACAAGTATTTCTCACCTTTGGCTTCTACGTTTACCTTTCACATCTAACCTTTCACCCTTTGTTCTGTTCGTCTCTCTATTAACCCTTACGGTCCCGGGCGCGTATATTATAGCGGAACTGAAGGCAGCATAGATAGAAGTATGTCGGTACGGGAAGGGTTAAGAATGAACAATGCGTGAATGAAAGAAAAAAATAGGAGAAAAAAAACGTGAAGTATCCAAACGATTTTTTTTTTATGCAAGGAGTGATTCGGTCCACTTGAAGCTTTCGCCAAGCGTCCTCATCCTCTCCCTACCTCCCTCACCCTCTCCCAACCTCCGCCCCCCCCCCTTCATATTCTTACTTCTCTAACCCCGCGTATTATTATTTTATTTATCGAGGCATTCAAAAGCTGGCATGAAGTGGAGAGAGCCAGAATGAGCCACAGGGCGTTTGGAGTGGAGGTAGCCACAACCACCCTCCTGGAGTAGCCATTCTTTAGCTGAGGATACATTTTCGCTCTTCTTTCATTCTCCAGGTTATTGTCCCCCCCCCCTCCTCCCAAATCTTTCCTCTTTTTTTTTGTGAGTAAGTGATAAGGGACAAAGGGAGTTTACTCTGACATAAAACAAATCGCAAAAAAACAAAAGAAAGAAAAGAAAAAAGACTGGAATAGAAGATGGAGGAAAAAGGAAAGAAGAAGTAAGAGCACAAAATGTAAACTTATAACTAGCAATAACAATGTCAGCAACAAGTGGTAATAAACAAAATCCACAAGAACATTTAGGGGGGCCTAACCTAATGTATTGACGCGCCCATGATTGAAGCATAACAAACGGGTGAAAATTACTGTAAATTTTGGACCATTTGAAATCGGAAAACTAAAAGTTAGTAAAAGCAGGATAAATGTTTTTGGAAAGCATTTGGGAAAACTGGAACGCACAGCGCCCCCCCCCCCCATACTCCCCCCCCCCCCCGTTTCCAGTCGCAAGGGGTTTACAGTTTACACCAGGTAGCCTATATAGAATGTCTCTTGTTGGATGAGGAGTATAAGGAATAATAATATATAATGTCTATAGATGAACTTTTATTGTGGTTCCTTTAGTAGGGAGGGCCTATAAAATGCAAATTCATCATGCTTGGTGACACTCAGTCATTTAGTGGCCTGGGATGGGTTGGGGGGGGGGGGTTAGAGAGCGTTAGACTAGAGACCCTGGTTGGCCCTCTCGTTCCAAACTACTTGTACTCCGCCCATGGCCTTCACGTCTGTTCCATTATTATATAAGCCACAAGTATCATTTTGTGTCCTCCTCTTTACACATATTAATATTAATATGTAATGGCAAATGTTTAGGATTACATTTAGGCTTCGTTAGCAAATGTCTCGACACACTCATGCAGGCACAGATAAATACACAGATAGGCACAACACACAAATTGTGACAAATACATATACGTGTAAGCTTAGACACACGGGTAGGCCTACTCACATACCAACACACACACACACACACATAACAAAAAATAATAATCTTGTTTTCACACAACTTCTGTCCTAAATGGTAACAAAACATTAGAAGGAATCGCTAAATATACGTAAACAAAAGCCCCTCCCTCCCCTCTCCCCTATGCCCCGCACTCCCACTAATCAATGCTATTACCTGGGGTTTGTTTATTCCTTGGCAGAAACCTTAATGTTTCCGGCATCGAGGTCATAAATAAACAAGCAGGACACACACACACAACCTGCAAACAAAAACCCAGAACACTACACAAACAAAACCTTAGGAAAAAACTACCTCCATTATGAAGAAATACATTGAGATAACAATGAAAGAACAACAAGAAAAAAACAACAACACAAATCTCGATTAATGAACACAACAACGAAATCCTGTTCCCCATTTCCTCTTCATGTCTTCCTTGTACATCAGTAAGAAGCCAAATTATCTCCTTCCAATTTGTCCCCATCCTACCCCTCCGGATAATTATCACCTCCCCCCCCCCCTCCCTTCCCCGCCGGCCATCGTCCTATGTTGCTCTAACACTCATACTCCCCCCCCCCCTTTTCTCAGCTAATGGAAGAGTATCGTTGATGTGATTGACTTGCTTCGGGGGCTAGAATCGATACTGTTATTACGTCTAAGTGTGATCTAAAATAACGGCATATGTTAAAGACTCTATAGTTCTTTTTTTTTTATAAGACATTCTATTTTGCAATATAATTTTTCCCTGTAACATTTTGAAAATAGGTTCGTTTTAAAGTTTCTGGAATGTAGACCTTTTAACTCACCTAGTCATAGAGTAAAGTATCCAGTCCGACCAAATTGATCTATAGGGCCGGTGAAGCAGCGTTCAACAATATCTGTGGCCACGGCATACTAGGGGATTGTGTGGCCAGTAAAATGCCCAGCCTCCTTAACTTTACTGCAACTTAAGTCAGGTACCTGGGTAGGCCCTACTCAGGGACCCGGGAACAAATCCTAGACGTATCGAGGGGTCGAACCCAGGACGTTTGGTACTTGACTTCCGCCAAACTTGCTGCCGCCCTATAACGGCGCCCCAGGCACAGAGTAAAGAGGTGACAATTTCTTGATTATTTCTGTTATCGTATCGTTTGTGTGTTCATGTTGACTTGAGTGAGTACTTCTGCAAATGTCAGGGTCACTTTATCACGTACCTTCGAGAAATGACAATGACTAACGATTTATTATTATTTTTTGACATTCGGCTTGTTTAATGACATACGTTGCATTTATTTGTCATCATATTTGACATTGGGTTGCTGGCATCCGTGTGAGATTGTGACATCCGGATCAATTCTGTCGGCACTTGTCATGGCAGTGTAAATGCCTCCACTCACGGATGTCACTTCGCTCTCGCTCTCTCCTTTCGTCATCCTGTCTTTCTCTCTTCCTGTCTGTCTGTCTCTGTGTGTCTCTCGCTTTCTTTCTTTCTGTCTTTTCTGTCTTTCTCGTTCTCCATCTCTCTGTGTTACTCTCTCTCTCTCTCTAGCTGTATATATGTCTGTCTTTGTTTCCTTATCACCATCTCTCTCTCTTTTCTGTTTTTCTTTGTCTCTCTCGCCATTCTACTAGCATCATTACCAAGATTAATTTTCAGTCGTTATCGACAATAACTACTTTTGCTTTTTCTTTACGGCGAATCTCTTATCCGCTAATCTTTTATCTATTATCCGTTAATCTCTTTATGGTATTGGAGTCGTACAGTTCTCATTTACATTACGCATTTACACGTTGTGCAGATACATTACCTTCTGGAATCACCCCCGTTTCCTGCTTGCCATTTTTTCCCTTTTTCTTTGCGGCTTCCACTTAGCTTAATTACAATAAAGAATAGCCTTACAACCCACACTTACAAAGACATTAGGGGTCACCGTCTGTGTCTGCACTTCTTGCAGACTCCAAGACGTCTTCACGTACTTCATTCTGCACCAGGAGACGCTCCCCAAGACTCTGGGAGAAGTAGGCCCCTTAAGTACTTTCCGAACAATTAATGAGCTTTAAGCTGCCACCATCAATTAAGCCCATGGAGCTTGCGCCGATTGGAAGGGTTTGACTGAATTGGTTCAGGAACATGTATGTCTGGGACTTACACAAAACTTCCTTGTTGCTTTCTGACATTAAATTTTCTGAACAACCTTCCAAACAAAAAAAAATAAAATAATAATAATCCTGAAACATTAGTTTTCTTTAGTCTGTTGCCGTGGCAACGTTACGTCAACGATGCTACTTTGTTGCAGATAAACTTGGAATGCCATTCATTTAAAATGCAATTACTGTTTTTGAAACGTATTATTTCAATAGAAAAAAAAAGGTTGCAGCTCAAAAGCTTGTCATGGCCCACCAACAGGAGATCATTTCAAGATTTAGAAACATAAAGCCAGACATTGTTATCTGTTTTGATAATCTGTTGACGTTGTTTTTGTTGTTGTTATTGTTTTTTGGGATGGTGGGCTGTGATATGAAGAGGTGGGATTAAAGTAAGAAATAGTCGAGGCTGTTGTCTGGCTGTGGTATTGATGGTGGTATTTGAGACAAAATAGAAGATCGAATACTTGAGCTATGAAGATGTAGGATTAAAGTAAGTAATAGTCAATCTATTGTCTGTCTGTGATATTGGTGGTACTTTGGTGGTATTCTGGTGGTTTTCTGGTGGTATTTGAGCCAAAAAAGAAGATCGAATACGTAGGCCTAAATTCCATGGACTTCCAAAATATGCTTGATGAAAGTAAATGCGATAGGGTGTAATGATAGGCCACCACACAAGGCCACCACATAAGATCACCACATAAGGTCACCACATAAGGCCACCACTTAAGGCCATCATATACTCCACTTACATAACCATTAAAACCTTCAAAAGCAAGATGTCAGCCATTAGGCCTACAAATTGTTAAAGCGAAAGTAGTTTTTTTTTTAATGTTTATAGTAGTAATAATTATATCTTTATTAAGTCTTTTGGTAAACATTTAAATCGCATACGCATTTCTTTGTATAGATCTACAAAAGAAAGAATGCAGAACATTATGTCAAAGAAAAAATAATTCAGGACAACCAAGGGGAAGGGTGCCCAGAAAATGGGAAGACAATTCGAAGAAAAAATTACATAACAAAATGGGGGGGGAGGTAATTTAACCATTTCTTGTCTACATTCCTACAGATTAGCTAAAAGCATACACGTCATGAAAAATACATAAGCATTAGCAACAACAAAAAATACAACAACATCATTTCAACCTGTTTAAGTGACGTCATAAAACATAAAATATTTTTCTCAATAATTTACCCAAGACTTTTGTTACTTCAATAGCCCATTACCTCCCCTGACTACCTTACACGGGCCAGTCTTTGTTTCTGGTTCTAATGTTGAAGGAGAAAAAAAAAAGAAATAGATGGCTGTTTTCTTTAAGGTGGATTAAAGTGTGTTCTGGGAGAAAAAAGAGAGAGGAGAAAAAAAAAAGAGAAAAAAAACCTAGCTCAAAGATTTTGTATGTGGAAATTGGAATTATGATTGTCTGTTTCCCCCCCCCCCCCAACCCTCCCCAACCCCGCCGTACGCCACTGTACGCCTTCTTGGCCAAAATATTTCTTAGTTGTCGTTTTTCTTTTTTTTGTTGTTGTTGTGGATTCACATCTTGATGTCATTAGTAGAATTACTTGGCCAGATTTTGTAATCGTCTCATGTTATTTTTATTTTCAAAAATTGTATTCTGTTTTTTTTTTTTTTGTTTTTTTTTTTTCTTTTTTATATAAATTTTTAGCCGAAAGTGCAATAAGTATTTGCGTTTGCTGTAGTTGTTGTTTTAATTATTTAGAAGCTGGTTAAATTTGTTCGTTATAAGAGCTTAGTACACGTTAGATCTATGTCGGAAAATTATATACTTGTCAGCTCAGTTTATTTTCATGTTAGGTTGAAGTTGTGTTGAAATAGATGTAGTTTGAGTTGAAGATATTTAGAATTGAGATGATAATGTACGTCAAGGAAATCGCATGACATTGAAAGTACGAGTGCATGGATTCGTTTTCGCGTGCTTTCCCCCCATTGTCCCTGGCATAGCAGTTGATGAGAAACAACACGTGACCTTTTCACCACTCACCTGTGTGGTTGAAGGATGTCAATTAATTCATAACACGATGACCAAGAGAGAGAGATGGGGAGGTGGACTGCTGTCTCCTGCACGAAACTGGATGAACCCACAAATGAGTCCGCGCCCTTGATTAGGCCATCTAAATCCCCTTGTCAGAACCCATTCATCTGGCGGTTCTTCTCATCTCTCCCCCACACCCCTCTCTGCTTCTCTCTCTCTCTCTCTCTCTGTTTATCTCTACTTCTCTGTCTCTCACTCTCCCTGTCTCTAGCCCCACCCTAATAGTTTTCCATCAATATTGATCTTGACGGAGTGGCACTAGAGGCAAAGTATAACAGAGTAGATCTATACATCACAATGTTCAATTTTCCTTTCGAAACGACTTCGGAAATACCCGTTTTCCAACTTCTATTTCTTCTTCTTCTTTCATATAAGTAAAAAAACAAAGGTTGTTTATTCGTTTATTTTAGTTTGTGTATAATTACAAACACAATAATTTAATATACGATTTTTATATGTAGCCTAATCTAGGATGAGCGTAACGGGTAAAGAGTGAGTCGTGGGGTGATGAGGTGGATGCGGCACCGGGCTTGGCGAGACGGGATTGTTGCCCACATTCGTTTCACACCAACCGTGTCTCACTGGCTCTCACCTGAGCAATGATTCTCGGACGCGAAAAACAGGGGACCGGTGTACTCCTGACCGGTGCGTATTAGTGGTTTACATACTTTACCAGCATTGTAGCCCCTGTGTACTATAAAGACTTCACTAACCATCCTTGGCTTGCTCTTGCTTTTGGGTTTCTTATATGAATAAATATAGGCAATATATTAGACACATTCTTACATATAATATGAAATAAAAGGTAAAAAAAAATGTATGGTGCATTTTAAAAATATCGCATATTCTGTCTGAAATGTGGTAAATTATCTTCAACTCCAAGGGTTGGCAACCTTTTCATTATAGTGTGCCAAAGTAGGACTTCTAATTCATTCAGCGTACCAACACCCTAACAGTTAACATACTCTAGCACTTATTTTCTTAAAGAAGAATCTTGAATTGCCTTTTTTTGGGGGGAGTCTTCGGCATGTCATTGTAAATCGCTATGTCTTTTACGCGCGCGCCGTGGGTTGCCGATCCCTGCTCCTACACTGTATAAGATTGTCCTCTTATCATCGATGATACCAACTATAAAAGGGTATCAGACCAGGCCGTCTGCTTGTGTATAAAATGTAGTCACCACTTAGCGCATTATGGGCTGGGAAATCTCCCATAAAAGCTTTCTCTTTTTCTTCTTTAGCTGTTGTATGTATGCCATTAAGGTATCGTTTTTTTTATGCCTACTGTCTTCATCCCCCTCCCTACTTCTCCCCACATCCCCCACCCCCTCCCCCTATGAGATTCTCAAGGCAATATACCACCAAATACCGGAACCGAGATGGATAAAAAGAAAATCTAGAACATTCTAATGATAAAGTAATTTTGTCTGTAATAATTAAATTTCTAAGTGTGAGCAGCTCTTCGAATAAAATATTTTATATGATCATTTAATGTCAGGTGAAATGGTGAGATTTATTGCCACACGACCAATTAGCACGTGCTGATGGAAAAGGGGGGGGGGGTGAGCAGCACGAGTTTAAAAGGGGTGATGCTGCCTCGAAATTACATCAAATTATTCAGCAATTCCCCAATCAAACTACAAAGTAATTGCCACTCATGACAGGTCAGCTCTTTTCTTGATTTCTTCCATCATTTCTTTTCATTTATGTTTTTAGTTCATTTCTTTACTTTTCTTTCCCTTTTCTTCCTTTTTGGTTCGCCTTTCATATTTCTTTCATTCTTCTTGATGTTCTTTCTTTTCACTTAAAAAAAAAAAGATTTTTTTTTCATTCTTTTTTTTATTTTCTTCTTGTCTTTTTCTTCCTTTTTTTCTTCCTTTCCTTTTTTGCATGCCTTTGTGTCTTTTTGTTCTTATTTCTCGCTTTTATTATCTTCTTTTCTTTTGTTTCTGCACAAATTTAGCGGTCAGAAAAAAAATAGGTCAATAGGCCTACACATTATAAAATCAGAGCCAGCAACGCTTTTCTCCTGAGATATCACGAGATTTTTTTGACGTCAGCGACATAATGTTTAGGGCTGGTTTTTTTTATATTTATTTTCTTCTTCCCTTTTTGAAAACTCAGAAGAAACATATTATTCAATCAATAAACCCCCTCGCCGGACTTAAAAGAAGCTCAAGCAGGAACGACATAAGACCAGAATTAACGCTAGATACCTTCCCGCCAGCTATTCTGTGAGTGTCTGTGTGTTTGTGCGTGTGTGTGTGGGGTGAGGGGTGGGGGGGGGGGGATAAACATCAACAAGAAAATCTATTCATGTGTGGAATGATTAAAATAATACACGATCGATTGGGACGGAAACATATTTTAAAGCAGATATTACACGAGTTGAACTGGCCCGTAGCTACTGCACCTCAAACAGGAGAATGACATACATTCTGACTAGGACATTGTCCTGCACTTACTTTAATTAGGACATTGGTCATGCGGCGATGAGAGCCAAGACGTGTTTTGCACAAAGACTTTCCATATAATACATGCGCTGTAGGCCAGTGTAGGCCCACTCATAAAAGTATTAAAACACTAGATCTTTGATAAGGATAACTTGGCCATACACTCAAATAAAAGACAACGTCATGTATAGTTTTGATAAAGACAATGATCATGCATTAACAACGGCCATCTTAAAAGTAGCACAAAAAAATTGTCACTCTATACGGTTATATGCCTAAATATAATATGCGTTTTACTCTGAAAGTATCAGAAGTAACTCTTTGAGGAGAATTTTAAATGCCAGAGAATTGTTGCGTCTTTTAAACTAAAAACCAGAAATTGTAGTTATGTATATTATCGTGTATGATTTTTAATATAATTAATAACATTATAATATAATATATATATATTGATTATTTTTGGTATAAACGTATCAAAAGTATTGTTTTAATAATTCATTTTTAAAATAATGAATGGCCCTGGCCTGAAAGACTAATATGATAAAACGTTTTGTGTGAAGCTACCATTCTTAAAACTCTAAAAAAACAACAACTATTTCTCATTGCCATCTTAGTAAATAAGACTTCCAAAAAGAAAATTGACTTCATTAAGTCTGAGCCCGTTTGTGAGTGTGTGTGTGTCTGGGTGTGTAGCCTATTTGTGTGCGTGCATGTGTGTATGTGTGTGTGTATCTGTTACTTGAATACTTTCAATAAGGCGGGAGATGAAGCCGAAATAACCAAAACATTTGACCATTGCCAATGAAAATATTATCTTGGGGTAATTGTGTTTTACTGTTAGATGCGCGCTCCTTCCCACTGCCCCCCCCCCAATCTTCACCCTAACCGCCTCCCCCCCCCACTCACCCTCTCCTCCACAGGCTTTTCATTTCTTTCGGTCGTTTCAAATTCTCACAAGTGCTAAAGAATGTGCCAGAAAGGTCTAGTTCCTAGTTATTTTTTTTTTCTAATCCCTTCTCCTCCTCCTCGGTAAAAAGAAATCCTCTACTCTCAAGGCTTATTTGGAGCAACGCCGTCCCGAGAATACGATTACCTACAATAGAGAAGGAAAGACTGGGAGAGAGAGAGAGAGAGAGAGAGAGAGTGAGAGAGAGAGAGAGAGAGAGAGAGAGAGAGAGAAAGAGAGAGAGAGAAGGAGGTGGGGGCACATAAAACCAATTATACTTCGGGGTAATTATCGCTTCCCTGCCATTAGATAAAAACCTAAATTAAACGAGGACGGTTCGTTGAGGGTTGAATCGGTCGATTCTTGTTGTCACGGTAAACAAATGGCGCGCAGGGACAGGGGGGGGGGGGGCAAATTGCCGGGACACCAGTTTTTCGTTGTTTGTTGTTGTTATTGTTGTGACAGCCATGAGTGAAATCAGCCCACTGAATTGAACCTATAGCAGCCCAAACTCCCAAACAGGTAATCTAGGCTTTCTTTTTGGTTACCTCTACGACACTCACACGTATACCGTGTTGCTTTTGCCAGCCCCTCTCTTGTCCCTTTCTGATCGCCGATCTTTTCTTTCATTTTTTTTTTTTGGTAATTGGTCCTTCACGGCCTTCACCTCAAAATTAGCAAATAGGCTAATGTTTACACAATAAACTAATGTTTACACAATAAACTAATGTTTACACAATAGACTAATGTTTACACAATAGACTAATTTTTACACGATAGGCCAGGGGTCGGGAACCTATGGCTCGCAAGCAAGATGTGGCTCTATTGATGGCTGCATTTGGCTCGCAGACAAATGTTCGATTATTTAAAAAAAAAATTTCTTTAGACTCCTTTGATCTTCATATTAATTGCATTGCAGCACCAGAAGTCACATTAATGGTAAGAAATACTCATTATTGATTAACAACAGCATAACAATGTTATTACAAAGAATTCAGAGACATTTATATAATTATTGTACTTTTAGTGTTGAAATTACACAAAAAGCACACATTTACATGTACTTCAATTTTTAGTTTTAAGCATAATGTATGGCTCTAACAGAATTACTTTTCAAAATATGTGATGTCCATGGCTCTCTCAGACAAAAGGTTCCCGACCCCTGCGATAGACTAATGTTTGCACAATAGACAAACGTTTACACAATAGAGTCATGCTTAGACAATAGACGAATGTTTACACAATAGACTAATTTTTACACGATAGACTATAGTTTACACAATAGACATATGTTTAGACAATAGACTCATGTTTACACAATAGACTCATGTTTAGGCTACACAATAGAATCACGTTTGCACAATAGACTAATGTTTACACAATAGACTAATGTTTAGGCTACACAATAGACTATTGTTGACAAAATAGACGTTGCCACAAAAGACTAATGTTTACACAATAGACTATCGTTTACATAATCTGTAGCGTAGCCAGGGGGGGGGGGAGCAGGGGGAGCGGCCGCTCCTCCTTAGACCATTTTCGAAAAAAAGGGCCTTTTCGGGAATTATTTTTAACAAGCCATGTAGCACGATCTATAATGTTTCTAATATTTTTTTTTAATTGCATTCTAACACTTTATTTTGTTATAATATGATTAATGAACCTTGTTAGATCTAGTTAATTTTAGTTTAATTTAATTTGATACGAAGTGAATGTCACACTCTAGCAACCTTTTGCTAATGGTGTGCCAAACTAGGATTTCTATATCATTCAGCGTGTCTAAAAGTCAACCTGCTCTATTATACTTGTTTTCTTATAAAACAAAAAAGTAATTTAAATCCGTATCTAGACAAAGGCCAAAAGCAAAGGAACTCTATAGAGAAAATCGTTAATGCGTTTTATATTTAATTTTAAAAAAATAATGTGAATGTGATTATCCTCCTTTTTATTTGCATTTATACCAAATACAAAATTATATTACCAAACTTTCACATTTATGATAACTATTTTGTAAAGGTTATCATTTAGTTGTCAAGATACACATCTATCAACTGATAGGCCTACTGTAAAATATAATATTTTGTTTAACTCATATATTATTTATTTTTATATTTGCAAAGAAATTTACAATCCACATTAAGAGGAATTGATACAAAGTAATCATACAAACAAGGTAGTTAATGTAATGTTGAAAAAATTTGCATATATTACATTAGTCATATAATATTTATAAAATTTTTAACTACTTTTTGACAGTTTGGTCATTAAAAGTTATAATTTGTAGACAATTAAGTCTTTTATAGAATAAAAATAAAAAAACATAATATTATATTAGAAATATTAGGCGAAAAAAAAGTAGCCAATTATCTCCCTTTAATTAAAATAAAGATTCTAAATTTGATTCAATAGTGATGCCAAACAAGTAATGTTTTATGATAAAACAAATATTACTGACTAATTATTATTTCTTTACATAAACTAGCGTTGTGATAATCATTACAATTTTTTATTATTAGAGGTATAAATTTAATTTACGTAAAATAGTTGTAAGTAAACATTTAATATATTAATTATTTGTCCATTCAACCTTGATGAGTTTATCTCTTAAACAATTTGGCACATTTCGATGCCCATTTCATTAAAGGTTTAAAATTCAACTGGCTACGTTTTAAAATCGCCAATATCCCTATACTTAATATAAAAAAAGTATCTACATCTTAGAAGGTCGTAGTAAGATTAAGCCAGTTATGCTTGATTAGGTATGAACAAATCGATTTGAAAGTCTTGAAACCTAGCTTAGAGTGCTTCGAGGTGCTTCTGAAAAAGCCCAACATTCTATCTTAATAAATGCCTCTGTAAAAGGAAGTACATATAGTTAAATGTTGTGAAATTGTTTTCACTTAGTTTAAATATTACAGAAAAATATAGTTATTTTTTGTTTTCATCAATAATAAAACACCTTTTGGAGGTCTCTCGCGTGCCATTGAAAATCGCTCTGCGTGCCAAGTTTGGCATGCGTTACTTAGGTTGCCGACCCCTTTTCTAGTGGATACCAGGTCATAAGCAGGAACTTAGAATGGAAAGGAACGGCCAACCGTTTGTGTCTAACTTTTACGGTGATGTATCAGTGGTGCGAGGACACAGCAGAGTTAGTTCTCCGAGCCCCAAAAGTGTACGCGCGCTCGCATTCTCACAAAAGGTGGGGTTCAAGTCGGGTGTACTCACCGAAAAGTAATAATGTGACTTAAAGCGCGCTGGCTTTCTCCTTCTCGGCCGTATACGTGTAGTGATCGAAAACATGGTTACATGAACTTTGCAACAACAAAAAAAGATACCCACATAATTTAAAAGAAAGAAAAAAAGAAGAGAAATAACTTGTTTTAAAGAAAGTCCGTTTGATAAGAATATAATCATCGGGCGTGGTGTTCTAATACCTGACAGGAAGACATTAGAAAAGAATAGAGCGGTCACATAACGTAGGCTATCATATTTTGTAATTGACAAATAGAGACAGTAAATAAAAATGTTGAAACTCTATACAGCTTAAATCTTAATAAGACTTAAAACACAACACATCATTTAAACAAGAAAACCATAAAAACGAAGTTTTCATTATACTCCCTTTATTTGCAAACTAAGTTTACCATCATGTAATTAAATAATTGATTGACTAATGCAAATGAAATTACAGAAAAAATACCTGTGTCGCAAATCTCAAAAATATCTCTTTACTCCGTTTGAATTGTTCTAAAAATAATCGTAGCGCATAATTTTTTTTTTCTAGCTTTGCGCCGAAAAAGTATAAAAAGTTTCACAGGCATTTTTAACGCGAAATCAAAATATTTCTTATACTTTCCTTTTAAGAAATGAATATTGTCATAAGTGTAGTATTATTAAGTCGTTTTAACTGAAAATTTAATAGGATGTATTGTTAGGCGCCCCAAATCTGCTGTCCAAATTTCAGCTCGATCGGACCACGGAAAGTGGTCGAAAAATCGAAGCCAATTTTTGCACCACGATTGACGATTGACGATTGCAGACATTGCAACTTAAAATAAAGGGAGTAAAAACAAGAAAACCATAAAAACGAAGTTTTTATTATACTCCCTTTATTTGCAAACTAAGTTTACCATCATGTAATTAAATAATTGATAGACTACTGCAATTGAAACGTACAGAAAAAATATCTGTGTCGCAAATCTCAAAAATATCTCCATACTCAGTATGAATTGTTCTAAAAATAATCTTAGCGCAAATTTTTTATTCTAGCTTTGCGCCGAAAAAGTATAAAAAGTTTCACAGGCATTTTTAACGCGAAATCAAAATATTTCTTATACTTTCCTTTTAAGAAATGAATATTGTCATAAGTGTAGTATTATTAAGTTGTTTTAACTGAAAATTTGATAGGATGTATTGTTAGGCGCCACAAATGTGCTGTCCAAATTTCAGCTCGATCGGACCACGGAAAGTGGTCGAAAAATCGAAGCCAATTTTTGCACCACGATTGACGATTGCAGACATTGCAACTTAAAATAAAGGGAGTAAAAAGCTCGAGCCTATATGAAACTTTATTAATACAGCGGACATTGTACTTGTAAACCACTACACAAAGTAAACAAAAATCACGTGCTTTTTTTGTCAGGTGATTGCAAACGCCCTATAGTCGCTAGTAAAAATCGTGAATGGTTAAAAAAAAATACTACACTATTATACAGTGTGTGTATCCTGAGGCACAGGATTTTCTCATAACACTTGATACGTACGAATTCTTAGTTCTTCTATCAATCTGGAAAAATTTATAAAAATGGGGCCTTTTTCCTAAAAGTTCGCTCCCCCTAGCGTCAAAACCTGGCTACGCCACTGTACACAATAGACTAATGTTTACACAATAGACTGTTGTTTACGCAATAGACTAATGTTTACACAATAGAAATCAGATTGCGTCCGCTTTGAAACTTGGAAGGATTTTTTTTATCCTTTATGATTGTTTGATTCTATTTCTCTGCTTATACGTTAAGCTGTTTGTCTAAATAGGACACATTTCTTGGTATCTGTTGGTTTATATACAGTAGGACAGCTTTTTAGTATATGGATGTTTGTCTATATTTGACATCTCTCTTGGTAGGTATTTTTGGTGACATTTAATATAAGTTCCACTTCACTTGTTAAAGGGAACAAATTTCTCTTGTCCCACTGACCAACCTCCCAAGAGCCAACTCAGAAAAAAAAGACCTGGTTTTTATGACGTAGATCACAGACAGCATAATCCACTCAGTCACATCTTGACACTTTGACCTAACATCGGTCCACCACTCAAAATGTCCACGCCAAACTCGAAACGCTCTTGACTAAATTTTCCCTTTCACTCAGTTGTACATTCCAAGAAACATTCTTGAGTCTCACAAACTTCTCATGAAGTCTGAAACTAGATTTTCTGATAGTAGAAATGGAGCTGCTTTAAAAAGCAGACAAACAATAGTCCAAGAAACAATAATAGCTAGAACGATAGTGTATTACATCCAAGAGTCCCTTGAATTAAATTACTTTGTCCGTTTCTTTTGCGTAATAACTGTTCCCTTGCTGATAAATCAAAACAAACAATTATTGTCAAAATGTCTAGTATTTTATTTAGATTAGTTGAAGCTGCTACCATTTAAATTTGCTTTGTCACAGAAAGTATATCGTCGGACCAATTTCACCCATGGAGCCGGTGAAGCAGCTTTTACCAGTTTCTGTGGCCACGGCATTGTGTGGCCAGCACAATGCCCAGCCGCCTTTACTTCACCCCAACTTAAGTCAGGTACCCATCAGAGTTGGGTAAACTCAGGGACACCCTCGGGACCCGAGAACAAATACTAGCCTTCACCAGGAATCGAACCAAGGGCCTTCGGTACCCCAGCCGAACGCGCAGCCGCTCGGCCACCAACCAAGCCCCACTTTTGTCACATAGTAATCTAAAATATTGTGACTAAACTAACATGTAAAAATTGAC